>JAVJHY010318121.1:0-421806 GCA_035593235.1 Phascolosoma agassizii | reverse complement strand
CGGGGCCGCTGGCTCCTGGGGCGGTCGGCAACCGGGGGGCGACCTTCGAGATCGACTACATCCGAGTCGCCACCCTCGAGGAGGCCAAGCCTGATCCGAAGCACCCGACGACGACGGAGCAGCCGACAACTACCGCGAAACCGCCGACCACGGTGAAACCGCCGACCACCGTGAAACCACCGACCACCGTGAAACCGCCGACGACTCGGCCGGCCCCGACAACCACTCGGCCCGACCCGGGCTGTCGTGGCGGCGACCGGTCGATCCTCGTTCCCTGTAGCGGTGTTCTGATCGGAGCGTCCGGTGATTTCACCAACGACTCGGGCACACAGATTCCCAAGCAGGAGCACTTCTCATCCATGGAAGAGCGCATGGGCGCCGACTTCGACATCTTCCACGACTTCCTGCAGTGGAACGACCTCGTGAGCAAGACGTGGCCGAACACCAGGACGCAGGCCCTGGCCGACGACGGCCACATCCTCTTGACCAACTGGAAGTCGCCAACCGGACGGGTCAGTGATTGGGCCCGCATTGCCAATGGTGACTACGACGATGACATCCAGGCGGCTGCCAGCCAGATCGCACGCTTCGGCGAGCCGACGTTCATCACGTTCTTCCATGAACCGGAGGACAACATCCGCGACACGGCCAACGGCGACGCGGCCAAGGTCAAGCAATACATCGATGACTACCGCGACGCCTATCGCCACATCCACGATGTGTTCGACGCCAACGGTGCAGACAACGCCATCTGGGTATGGGACATGCAGGGTTGGCTTGGCGGCTTCGCCGGCTACTACGACAGTGGCCTCTACCCGGGAGACGACGTTGTCGACTGGGTGGCCTGGAACCCCTACAACTGGCATGGCTGCGACAACCACGGAAACTCAAACAAGTGGAAGCCCTTCGCCGAGGTCGTCGCGCCCTTCTATGACTGGCTCGATGAAGGCGGGCCGAACCGGCCCTCAACCGACAAGCCACTGATGCTCGGCGAGTGGGGGTCGGAGGAGAACGACGGAGCGGTCAATTCCGATCAGACCAAGGCTGAATGGCTGGACGAAGCTCGACGGGTGATGCAGAGCCGCTTCCCCCGGCTCAAGGCCGTCGTCTACTTCGACACTGAAGGTCGGCGTTCGGACGGAACGGTCCAGTTTTGCGAGTGGGCCATCGACAGCAGCCAGGCCTCGGTCAACGCCGTGCGCACCATGCTGCTCGACACCGACCTCAATCCTCGGTGGTGAGCGGGTTGCCTAGCCGGTGATGGTGACGTGGTGCTGGTTGCTGACGGGATCGTTGGCGTCGGTGCCGGTTGCCCACACCCGAACCAGATAGCGCCCGGGAGTCAGATCCTCGGCCCCGATCGTGTACGACCACGTCACCTCGGTGGCGTTGGTCGGCGTTACCGGCAGTGGAAACCGGATCCAGTCCGAACGGAACGAGTTCGTCGAGTCATGCCAGATCAGCCCGGTGTCGATGTTCCTGATCACCAGGTTCACCCCGATAACACCTTCTCGGTATTGAGCGGTACCCGTGATGCGAAGATCGCCGGAAATGACCGACTCGTCAGCAGGTGTCCGCACATAGGCCCTGGGCGACTCGGCGAAGATCGGGCTGAAGGTGGTCGTGGTCAGCGCCTGCGTCGTGACGGTCGAGGAAGGAACCGTTCGGGGAGGGGCCGTTGTCGACGGGGCGGAACTGGGAGCGGCTGATGTCGGTGTGGTGGTTGCCGGGATAGTCGTCGTTGGTGCTGCTGTGGTCGCCGGACCGTCGGCTCGCGTCGCCGACGGTCCGCTGTTCGACGGATCACTGTTTGACGGCGTGGTGGTCAAAGCCGTGGCGTCGGTTGCATCATCGGATGACTCGTTCGGCTCGGGCTCGGTGCCCTGTCCGACGTCGGGTGCCAGATCAGCCAGTTCGAGGGTGGAGCCAGGGTTGGAGGATGAGTCCTCGCCCGACGCAGCTCTGCTCGATGCTCCCTCATCCGTCGGCCCTTCGCCCGAGGCCCCTTCGCCCGAGGCCCCTTCGCCCGAGGTCATGGTTGGCGCCGCGATATCGCCTTCGACGGCTTCGTTGTCGAGCGGGGAGGGTCGCAGGCCAAAGGCGGCAGCCGCCAGGCCGAGCACGACGACGACGCCGACCGCTGCCAGCAGAGGCTTCGATCTCAACACCGGATCGACCGATGCTGGCGACGAGGCAGGCGAAGGATCGGGCTCGACACCGAGCGTCCTTTTGACTGCAGCCAACCAATCGTCCATCGACTCGAAACGGCGATCAGGATCGGTGGCCAGGCCCGAATCGAGGAACAGCTCCATGTCTTCAACCAGGCCACTGCCCTGAGCCATCCACTCCATCACCGCCGTTGCGCTGAACACGTCGGCCCGATGATCGACAACCGTCACCTCATCGCGCTGCTCGGGAGCAGCAAACCCCCGGGTGCCGCCCCCGGCGGTGATACCCGAGGCGTATTCCATGTCCTTGGCAAATCCAAGGTCGGCCAGCAGATAACGCTCGCCGGGCTCCAACACCGTTGACGGCTCCGGCGTCGTGCCCGCATCCGCCGGCCTGGCAGGCTTCAAATCGGCACCGGTACGGATCAGCACGTTGCCAGGAGAGACGTCGCGGTGAATGATCTCGGCCCGATGCAGAGCGGAAAGGGCTTCGGCCAGATGCTCGGCCAAAGCCAGCAGGTCGGCCCGGCCTGCAGCTCGGCCGTCCGTCCGGAGACCCTCCAGACGATGGCGGAGATCTCCCCGGTCGGCCAGCTCCAACACCATGTAGGGCTGCCCGCTGTCGGTCTCGCCAAGCTCGTAGATCTTGGCAACCGAGCGACTGTCGATGGCTCTGAGCAACTCCACCTCATCGAGAAAGCGCTGACGCATCTCCGGTAGGAGGCTGAAATTCTCGGCCAAGACCTTGACCGCAACCTCGGCTCCGGTGGCCTCGTTCAACGCCCGATACACCGTGGCCGACGCTCCGACCCCGATGGGGGCAATCACCCGGTAACCACCGATGTGGTGCTTGGTTCGAGTCCGACCCATCGTTGGCCTAGGGCAGCCGCAAGGCAAGCATGGCCCGGCCTCGTGACAGCCGGGAGCGCACGGTATTGATCTCCAAGCCCTCCCGCTCCGCAATCTCTGCGTAGCTCAAGCCCTCGATATCCCGCAGCAACACGGTTTGGCGGAACTTGGGTGGAAGCGAATGAATCGCCTCGCGAACAACGTCGCGCTCGGCCACAAGCGACGACATGCGCCGCCTTGCCCCGTCGTCGAGCAGATCATCGTTGCCAAGCTCCCTGGTTGGCTGGATCTTGCGGAGATGCGACACGGCCACGTTCCGAGCCACGGCAAAGAGCCAGGTCGTGAACTTGGCCTCGCCCCGGTAACCGTGTACGGAACGGGCAACCGCCACAAGCACCTCCTGCTCGACGTCTTCGGTTATGGCCAAGTCATTGGCCACCCGACCTATCGACGGCCCGGCCAGGTCGTGTTCGACGATCAATCCCAACAGCAGTTCAAGGCTGTAGGGCGAACCGTCGGCGGCAGATACAGCAATGCGGTCAAGCACGGACGAATCATCCTCGGACGCGACGATCGACGAATCGACGAGGCCAGCCAGACGATTCTCGGCCACCCCTGAACCAGCCTCCAGCTGAGCGATGAGCCCATCCAGGGTGGACGAGTGCGAACGATGTTCGCCATCGCTCTTCCGCCAGATCACAGCTACAACCTTATTGGGCACTGGTGACGCGATCCACCAGGGGGTTTGTGGGCCTGACATGCCATCGCACCGCCGCCCTAGGCTGGACCGGTGACCGTGATCGTGGCCGGCGGCGGCATCGCCGGGTTGACTGCTGCCCTGACCTTCCACCAGATCGGCGTCCCGCTAGTGGTGTACGAGTCGGTGAGGGAACTTCGACCGCTCGGGGTCGGCATCAACCTCCAGCCGAACGCCGTTCGCGAGCTACTCGATCTCGGCCTTGGCGACGGCCTGGACGCAATCGGCATAGAGGCCAAGGAATGGGCACTGGTCGGCCGCAACGGTAACGACATCTATGCCGAGCCCAGGGGCCGAAAGGCCGGCTACAACTGGCCCCAGTACTCGGTGCACCGAGGCCGGCTACAGATGCTGTTATATGAGACCGTCATCGACCGCCTCGGGCCGGATGGCGTTGAAACCGGCTCGAAGGTCACCGACTACCGGAACACGGCAACCGCAATCATCGCCACCGTTGAGCGAGCCGACGGCTCTGTCGAGGAGATCGAGGGCGACCTGCTGGTTGGGGCCGACGGCCTTCATTCTGCGGTGAGAGCCCGAATGCACACAAACGAAGGCGACCCCAAGTGGGGCGGCGCCGTCATGTGGCGGGGCACCTCGCCCGGCCCGCCCATACGGAGCGGAGCGTCCTTCACCCTGGTCGGCACGCTCGAACAACGTTTTGTCCACTACCCGATCTCCAAGCCCGACCCTGAGACCGGGCTGCAAACACAAAACTGGATCGCCGAGCTCACCTTCGACCCCGCACAAGGTTGGAGCGACAGCGATTGGAACCGTCAGGTCGAGGTCGAGAAGTTTCTCCCTGCCTTCGCCGAATGGGACTACGACTGGCTCAACGTTCCCGAGCTCATCAAGCGGGCCGATGCCGTGTACGAGTTCCCGATGGTCGATCGTGACCCGGTCGATACCTGGGTCGATGGTCGGGCCCTGCTTATCGGCGATGCTGCCCATGTGATGTATCCGGTTGGATCGAACGGGGCCAGCCAGGCCATCGTCGACGCCAGGATTCTCGGCGCCAAGTTCCTGTCGGAAGGGGTAGGCCCAACGGCCCTGATGGCCTTCGAGCAGGAGCTGCTTGAGGACCTCTCGGCTCTGGTCCTACGCAATCGAGGAGCCGGGCCGGTGGCAATCCTCGGTGTGGTCGACGAGCGATGCGGGGGTGTTTTCAACGAGATCTCCGACGTCATCCCAACCGAGGAGATCGACGAGTTCATGGCCCGCTACAAATTGGCAGCCGGTTTTGCGATAGCCACGCTCAACGAGGCACCGCCAACCATCACGCCGGGCGACCATCTCAAGGGGTAGATCGACCCAGACCGTCAACTGGCGTGTGATGGTCAATAAGGGACACCTTTCTGTTTCGCCGAAGGTGAACAGGGGGTAACGTCTTTTTGACGTACGAGGTAGGACAGGTTGGGTAGAGGGACGTACAACCAGGGTGATTTGAGGTGGTCATGATCACGACCACCCTTCGCGACCGCGCGCTCGAACAGTCGACCCAACCGCTGTTGGACAAGCTGTCCGACTTCGAACCGATCGGCCTCGATGCCGCCATCAACCTCGGCTTGATGAGCCGCTTCGACACCAAGGTAGTGCTTCCTGTCAAACGATTAGTCGAGCTATTGGGCCAACTGCCTGACGCCGCTCGTGGCGGTGACGGCCAGGCTGCGTACCACGTCGTTGAAACACCCACGGGCATCACGCCGGCCTATGCAACGCTCTACTTCGACACGGCCGATCTGCGGCTGTATCTGGATCATCACAACCAACGCCGGATCAGACACAAGATCCGCTACCGCCACTACCACAGCACCGAAACCACCTTTTTTGAGGTCAAGCAGCGGACTAACAGTCGCTACACCAACAAGACCAGGGTCAGAGTTCCCGACATCCCGATGACGATCGGGTCGGCTGAGGAATTGTTGGCCAAAGGCTGCAAAGTCGAGGTCGCTGGTCTCCAGCCGACCCTCCACGTTGCCTATCGACGCGTCACCCTTCTTGGCGTCGATCACCGGGTCACCATCGACCTCGGGCTCCGGTGCGAAGCTAGGAACCAGACGCAGGTCAGCCTGTCGGACCTCGCCATCCTCGAGATAAAGCAGGCCAAGCGCGACCCGTTCTCTCCGGTCTGGCTTGCACTCCGCAACCTGGGCCTCAGGCCGCAGTCGATCAGCAAGTATTGCATCGGGGTCGCTGCCTGCTTCCCAGAAGCGAAACGAAACCGCTTCGAGCCTCGGCTCCGGCAGTTAGGTCTGGCATGAGCGACTTTGAACTCTTCGGCCGGCGCCTGTTCGAGGGCGGCGAAGTCAGCCTCCTGCTGGCCAGCCTCGTTCTCAACATGGTTGTGGTCGCCATCATCGTCGGCCTCATCTACTACCGACAGACCCGAGATCGAGACCACACCTTCATGCTGGTCACCCTCAACCTCGTGGTCTTCCTGGTCGGCTTCTTCATGAACAGCGTCGAGGTCGGCGTTGGATTTGGCTTCGGCCTCTTCGCCCTCTTCGGCATCGTTCGTTATCGCACCGAGTCGATCCCGGTCCGGGAGATGTCCTACCTCTTTGTCGTCATCGCCCTCGGGCTTGTGAACGCCATCGGTTCAAGCGTGTTGAGCTGGGCCGAGGTCTTGATTGCGAACACATCGTTGGTCATTACGCTCGGATCCCTGTCGCACCTGTTCTGGCGACACCGATACGTCGTCCGCGAAATCGTCTACGACCAGGTCGACAACATCCGCCCGGAGTCGCGAAACCAATTGGTCCTCGACCTCTGGACCAGGACCGGCCTCAAAGCCGTCGCCGTCGAAGTGATTTCGGTCAACCTGCTGAACGACACCGCCGTACTCCGCGCCACCTGCCTGGTCGAACCTCCAACGACTCGCCGACAGGCAAGTTCGACCCGGCAACGGTCACAAGCCCCGCTCGTACACGACGTCTCAAATGGGAAAGAGATGGCCGGAAGCAGCAACGCCAATGGAGCTGCCCCCCAGGACTATGAGGCAGCTCCCATCAATGGCAACGGCACGGAGACGACCCAGAGGCGAAACGTTCCCGAGCCCCGGCCCCGGCGACTACACCAGCGTCCCTAGCCGGGCCGGTGGTGCGGCCGAGCCGAGCGGTCAGCAGTGAGCCTTGACCCGATCGTCGAGTCTGGCTTCTGACAGGTTGAAGTTGAGACCGCTGCGATCAAAGTCGCTGTGGCCGGAGGTGCTACAGAGCTTGTTCCGCACATCCTCGCGAAGCTCCGGCGACAACCGATCAAGTCCATCGAACAAGGTGACCTGACCGTCGGCGGTCAACTTCTCCATGTGGTAGAGGATTGAGGACTCGTCTCGATGGAGGTTGTTGTTTGCGATGACGGCTTCAGGGCTGGCGACGTTCAACCCGACCAGGAACAGCACTCCGCTTAGGCCGATGGCCGATGTGAGCCAGGCCCGATTTGGCCAGCGCCCGAGGAGCCTTGCGGCCAGGAGGAGAAACACCACACCGATCCAAGCGGAGAAGACCGAGGAGTAGAAGCGGAGCGGCGTCAAGCCGTCATCGGCAACGTAGAGCCGTAGCCGGCCAAAGGCGACAACAACGATCATGAGGGTCAGGGCCACACCGACCAGCGATGCCCAAGCCAGCGACCTCCTACCCTTTTCGAGACCCCGGGTCAGTGTGTTCAGGGAAACGAGAACCACCAGGGCAATACCGGCGACCCAAAGCAGCTGGAAGAAACCCTGGCGGGCGTACTCCTTGAAGGTAAGACCTGCGCTTTCCAGAACTCGTTCGGCGCCCCCGGTGAGGGCGATCAATTGAGCTGCGGCGAAGGCGGCGAACAGGAGATTGAGACCGACCAGAACGACCATGGTTTCAATTCGGCCGAGGCGCAGCCCGTCCCAGCTCTCGTGGCCCGACGACAGATCACGTCCGGCCAGGCGAAGCAGTAGCACAGTAGCAAGCGCTCCAGTGCCGAGGAGCATGGCGTGGCCGATCAGAGACGGCACATTGAGTCCGACACCGAGGTCGAAGAACGAAGCGAACACCGCATCGGCCGATGCCAGCAGCAGGCCGAGCACGAGCAGGATCGGCACCGCAATGACCGCACCCCGAACCAGCCCGGCGCCAAGTTCGTTTGCCAGACGGCCAGACGTTCGGGCATAACGCTGTCGAGCGACGACCTCGAATCCGCTGTCGACGAGCGTCTCCAGCGACAGAATGAACGTGTCGGCGGTCCTGGCCAGAAGCCGCACGGGGCCGGTGTCCCACATCGAATGTCCCCGAGCGTGAACCACCGCGTACCAGCCGAGGGCCAACACGCCGATGAGGTCGAAGACAACGAGAACCGGATCGGATCGGAACCACACGAAGAAACCGAGCAGCGCGGCCAGCCCGATGGCCAAACGCGATGCGAGAGAAATCAGGCGTCCGGACAACACGAGGGCGACAGCTAGAGCAACGGTGGCGCCCGCCACCGCTACGTTGTTCCAAGGTGGGTTGCGCAACGCAAGATCGGCACCGACCGCACCGACAAGCATGGTGGCGAAGAATTGCCAGTTGAGCGGTCGTGGATCGGCCGGTGGTGACGGCGGACGAGGGGTGGACGGTCCGCCGGGAACGGTCATTACGCCCTGGGGAACGGATAGCCCGGCCGGTGGTGTCTCCGGGTAAGAAGTAGGGACCGGACCAGGTTGGCTCGGACCTTCGGCGTCGCTCATCAATGACCACCTTCGTCGCTCTTGCGCATTTCTAAGGCAAGTCTGACACGCTCCTAGCGCAGCTTTCGAGCAGCAATCCTCTTCAAACCTGGGCAAAACCACCCCGGTTTACTCCACCGCGACCTGATTGCGTGCTCGGGCGTCTGTATTAATGAGCACATTTTTGCTGACCACGGAGGTCGGCGACCAAGGAGACATCCATGATTGGACTGTTGGGATCACTCATCGGCGGCGGAGGCGGCCGGATGATCGGTGGCATGATCGGCGGACGCACCGGAGCCATGATCGGCGGGCTCGCCGGCTCGATGCTCGGCGGTCGACAACTCGGGCGCCTTGCCCGCTCGATCTTCAACGGCCGAGACGACGATGAGCGCTCCGGTTCCGGCGGGTCCCGGCCGCTCGACACCCCTCCCCCTCCAGGCCAGGCCGACGCACTCAGCGACGAAAGCGCCGAAATACTGGTTCGCGTCATGTGTAACTCCGCCAAGGCCGACGGCCATATCGACTCCGATGAGGCCGACAAGATCATGGACGGCCTCGGGGGCGACGTCACCGACGGCGAACGGGCCTTTCTCCAGGCGGAATTGGCCGCACCACTTCGACCAGGCGCGCAGATGGCAGGCGAGGTCCCGGCCGATCTCCGGGCAGAAGCCTACGCAGTCTCGGTTCTCACCGTCGATGTCGACACGTTCGAGGAGGCCGATTACCTCCGCGAGTTCTCATCCGCCCTCGGCCTCAACGATGCCGACCGGGCCGAGATCCACACCGAACTCGGTATCGACACGATCCAATAGCGCGGCCTACCTGACTGCGCGATCTTCCTGCGATCTACAGGAACCACGACGGCCCGGGGAGACAACTCCCCGGGCCGTCTGGCGGTCGCACCTAGCTCGATGATTGGTCGAAGAAACGATCCAGGCCGCTGTCGAGACCGACAGAGAACCGTGCACCGGAGCTGGCCATGGCCTCCAGCGCCTGCAGCTCACGGAGCCGCAGCAGCTGAGGATTCTCGACCAGTGCCTGAGCGGACCGGATGTCGGCTTCGAGCCCGAGCCGATCAACCTCGGCCTGGGTCTCGGCCCGAGCCCGAGCCGCTTCGTTGGATGCATCGAGACCAAGGCGAGCCTCATCTCGCTTGGCATCGGCATGAATCTTCCCGGCCTCGGCATCCCTCCGAGCCTCGACCAATCTGGCCTCGGCCCGGCGCTCAGTCTCCAGCACCTGGTTCATGATGTCGCGCAGGTTGCCGGGAAAGATCAGATCCTTCACGTCGGCCCGGAGAACCTCCACGCCATAGCCGTTGGCAACCTCTCTCACCTCATCACGGACCGCATCGGAGATTTCATTGCGGTCGGACAAGATGGCGTCGAGGTCTCTGCTGGCCAGAAAACGGCGAGCGGCCAGCTGCACATCCTCGTAGACCCGATCCTCGTAGGAGGCCACACGATGCATGGCCAGTTCCGGATCGGTGACTCGGATGTAGACGAGCAGGCTGACCCGGATGGCGACCTTGTCGGCCGTCAGGATCTCCTGACCCTTGATCGTGATCGACCGCTCTCGGACATCCACGAAACTAATCGCGCGCTTGGTCCGGTCGAACCAGCCACCGGACAGTTCGTAGGCGCCGGGTTCGAGCAACCTAACGAACCGGCCGCTCTCGTAGAGGAGTCCTACGAATCCTTCGTGTACTACCTGTGTGGTTTCCATGTGCAATTCACCGCCTCCGGTGTCGTTGGGTCGTTCTGTGGCTGGGATCTGAAGCGAAAAAGGCTGAGCACCTACAAAGGAACGACAGTAAGAAAACAGACCGGAATAAGGTTGACGACCAGATCTCGTGGATGGGACAAGGTTCCGCTGTTGCTTTTTTCCAGGGCGCTCAGCCCGTTCTTTGACAGTAGGCCGAACCCCCTGAGCTCGCTTCCGAATTTTCACGCCAGCGCCCGACAACTCAGGGACGGACCTCGCCCGAGCCCCTTTCGACAAGTGGCGCGGCCAGCACCTGCGTCACCGGTGGTCGGGGATCACCGTCGATTCGGGCCAGAAGCAGCTCCGCCGCTCGACGGCCGATGTCGAGCGGATCCTGGCGGATCACCGAGATCCCAGGTTCGACAACATCGGCAAGGTCGACGTCGTCGAAGCCCACTTGGGCGATCTCATGATGAAGTCCTTGGCGGTGCAACGCCCGGACTGCTCCGACGGTTACAAAATTCTGAGCGGTGAACAGCGCTGTTGGCCGAGGGGTTCGGCTGAGGAACTCCTCGATCACTCGCATCCACTGGCTCTCGGTTCGCGATGCGGTAACAATGCGATCGAGGCCGACGCTCAAGCCGGCCTCGGTCATGGCGTCGGTGAAACCTTCGAGCCGCAATCGGGCGGAGTGGATCGATAGGTCGTCGCCGAGAAAGCCGATGTCGGTGTGACCATGAGCTTGCAGATGCCGGGTGGCTTGGTGGGCGCCGCCGTAGTGGTCGCTACGAACCAGATCGACTCCCTTTATCCGCGGCTCCCGGTCGAGGAACACAATCGGCGTGCCACGCTCAACCTCGGAACGCAGTGAGGGCGAAGCCTCTTGCGAGGACACAACGATCAGCCCATCAACGCGGCGACGGAGGAAGGCCTCGATCAGTTGCTGCTCGCGTTCAGCCGATCCCTCGCTGCTACCGGCCAGCACCATGCACCCTCTGGCCATGGTCGCCTGCTCGGTGCCGCGAAGCAGTCTGCTTGAGAAGGGATTCGAAACATCGACGAGGACGAAACCGATCGTGGCCGCCCCTGACTCCGATTGCCGAAGCCGCCGGGCCCGATCATCTGGCCGGTAGTTGAGAGTGGCGATGGCCGTCTCGACCCGGGAGGTGAGGTCGGGGCTGACTCCGGCTTCGTTGTTCACCACCCGGGAAACGGTCTTGAAGCTAACACCCGCCAACAACGCGACATCACGCAATGTCGGGCGTCGCTCCCTTGCCATCGTTGGTGACCCTTTCAGGGTTGTTAAACAGCTGCCGACCAGAGTGGATGAGCCTTGACAACGTTGTCAAGGCTTAGCTAGCTTCCCGATCATAGGCATCGCCATGTTTGGCTTTGCTTCACGCCGAACAAATAGGGAGAGATATGAAGTTCGCACCAAAGAAGGCGCTGTGGCGCGCCTTGGCAGTCTTGTTCACGTTTTCGATGATCGCCGCGGCCTGCGGCGACGACAGCACCGACGCCAGTGGAGACGGTGATGGGGGCGGTGACGGGGAATCGGTAGCCGTGTCCCTGATCACCAAGGACTCCACCAACCCGTTCTTCGTTGCGATGCAGGAAGGGGCGCGGGACAAGGCCGAAGAGTTGGGCGTTGAGATCACCGTCGGTTCCGGCAAGGAAGAAGGCGACGACCAGGGTCAGATCGACCTTATCGAAGCCGCTATCGCCCAGGGCCAGGACGGCATCCTCATCACACCGATGTCGGTCAACGTGAACGACGCCATCCAGAAGGCCCGCGACGCCGGCCTCTACGTGATTGCGCTCGACACCCCGACCGACCCGCCGGATGTGGTCGACATCACCTTCGCCACCGACAACTGCCTGGCCGGCGAGGCCATCGGTCAGTGGGCGGCAGGCAAGCTCAACGGTGAGAAGGCCGTTATCGCCCGCCTGGTGATCTTCGACGATCGCACAGTGTCGGTGGACTACTGCCGTGACAACGGATTCCTCCGTGGCATGGGTATCGACATCGGCGACCTCACCGTCATGGGCGACGAGGACACAACCGGTAACTACACCACCGGTGCAGGTGGCGAATACGAGTGGGTTTGCCTCGAGGCCACCGGTGCCAACGAAGAGGGTGGCCGTACCGGCATGGAGACCTGCCTGTCGAAGAATTCCGACATCAACGTCGTCTACACCATCAACGAGCCGACCGCTTTCGGTGCCGCAGCTGCGCTCGAAGCGGCAGGCAAGACCATCGGCGACGATGTGATCGTGGTATCGGTCGACGGCGGCTTGGCCGGCGTCGAAGCCGTGCAGGGTGGCAGCATCCAGGCCACCTCGCAGCAGTACCCGCTGCGTATGGCCAGCCTCGGCGTCGAAGCCATCAAGGCCATCGCCGATGGTGGCGATCCTCCCGGCAACACCTCGGCCGACGGCACGTTCTTCGACACCGGCGTGGCGCTCTGCACCGACGATCCGATGGACACCGTCACCGCGGCCGATCAGGAAACGTCGCAATACTGCATCGACAACGCCTGGGGCTGATCCCGACCGACGCAACGGAGCGAACCCGCAAACGATCCGGTTGACGGGTCGCCTCTTGCACATAGTTCCCGCGAGGGGCAGCAGTCCTGAGGGCTGCTGCCCCTCGGCATTGCTGCTATCAACTACCTACAAAAGACATTGGGAAAAGGCATCCGGTGAATACGACAGTCGCTCCAGATCTAGCCGAAGAGTTCCAGACCAATACCGGCGCGGTGGCCAGGGTGCAGTCGCTCCTCCACAAATATCCTTACCTCAGTCCGCTGATCGTGTTGCTGGTGGCGATGGTCGTGTTCACACTGCTGAACGAGCGGTTCATCCTGCCGACCAACCTGTCGCTCATGACCCAGCAGACGGTCATCGTCGGCACCCTGGCGTTGGCTCAGACGCTCATCATCCTGACCGCCGGGATCGACCTCAGCATCGGGGCCGTCATGGTGTTCGGCCAGATGATGATGGCCAACCTGGCCGTTACCGCGGCCGCGTCGAATGTCGCAGGTATCGGGCTTCCAGCCCCTATCGCCATCGTTGCCGGCATCCTCATCGCCATCGTCGCCGGAGCGGCCAATGGCTACATCATCGTGAAGTTCAAGCTGCCACCGTTCATCGTCACCCTTGGCACGCTGAGCATCTTCACCGCCCTGGCCCTGATCACGTTCAAGGCCCGCACCATCCAGGGTCCGGAACTGCCAGATCTGCTCAAAGTGATGGGCACCTCGTTCGAACTCGGTTCCTTCCGAGTCATGACCGGCGTACTTGTGATGCTCGGTCTCTATACATTGTTCGCCTACATCCTGCGCAACACAGCCTGGGGCACCCACCTCTACGCGGTCGGTGACGATCCCGATGCTGCCGAACTCTCCGGCATCAACACCAAGCGGGTGCTCTTCAGCGTCTACGCCGTCGCTGGGCTGATCATGGGCATCGCCGCCTGGATCACGATCGGACGGGTCGGCTCCGCCAGCCCGAACGTCGCTCCAAACATCAACCTCGACACGATCACGGCGGTGGTGATCGGTGGCACCTCTCTCTTCGGAGGCCGAGGCACCATGATCGGGACCCTGCTCGGCGCAATGATCGTGACGGTGGTGGAAAACGGGCTCGCCCTCGCCGGTCTCGACCAGGCATACCGGGTACTGGCGGTCGGCATTCTCATCATTGCCGCCGTAGCCCTCGACCAGTGGATAAGGAGCGTCAGCCCATGACCGCCAGCGAACCAATTCTCAGCGGTCGAGGCCTTGTGAAGACCTTTGGCCGAGTGGTCGGACTCAATGGCGCAGACATCGACCTCTACCCCGGCGAAGTGTTGGCTGTCATCGGCGACAACGGCGCAGGCAAGTCGACGCTTATCAAGTGCTTCTCCGGGGCCCACGCTCCCGACTCCGGGACCATGCAGGTCGGCGGGAACGACGTGTTGTTTCGCAGCACCCACGACGCCCGCGATGCCGGTATCGAGACCGTGTTCCAGACCCTGGCCGTTTCTCCGGCGCTCGATATCGCCAGCAATATGTACCTCGGTCGGGAGATCCGCAAGGCCGGCCCCATGGGCCAGATCTTCCGCATGCTCGACAAGAAGCGCATGCGGGCCGAGGCGGCCCAGCATCTCCAGGACCTCGGCATCGGGACGGTGCAGAACATCAGCCAGGCCGTCGAAACGTTGTCCGGCGGCCAGCGCCAGGCCGTCGCCGTGGCTAGGGCTGCCGCCTTCGGCAGCCGGGTGATCATCCTCGACGAGCCAACCGCTGCGCTTGGCGTACGCGAGTCGGCCCGGGTGCTCCAACTCATCCACGATCTACGAGATCGGGGCCTGCCCGTCATCCTCATCTCCCACAACATGCAACAGGTCTTCGAGGTTGCCGACCGCATCCACGTGCAACGCCTCGGTCGTCGAGCTGCGGTCGTGACGCCGCAGAGCCACACCATGAACGATGCAGTCGCCATCATGACCGGCGCCCTGGATGTCGACGAGGCCGACCAGGCCTTGACCCCTCGCGACACCATCGACACCATCGATTCCTGAGGTCAAGTCGGCCTCGTCGAGGTCAGACCGCTTCGTCGAGAATGGTCTTGGCGGTCCTCTCGGCGGCCATGAGTGCACCTTCCACATGTCCCGGGGCGACCGTGGCAGTCTCGGTCGAACACCAGTGCAGCCGACCCTCGTACATCGGCTGACCGTAAATCGGGTGACCGTAGGTCTGCTGGTGGTGGACGTGGCGTTCGACGTCGGCCGGCGAGGTCCATTCCTCGGCCCGCCAATCCATCACGTGGATGGCCACGGGATCTGCCGCATCCTCGCCATACATCTCGACGAGCTGGGCGACGACGGCATCGGCCGACGGGCCCCCCGGTTCTGCTCCAGGAACAAAGCCGAACAGGGCGGCAGGCTGACCGTCGGGTCCGCTCATGTCGTGCATCTCCCGCAGCGGTCCACGATGGCTGAAGGCCGCTCCGGCCAGGCCACGGTCGCGCCAAAAGGCGTTGGCGTAAACGGCGACCACCTTGGTCATCGCCCCCATCCAGACCGGCGTTGATTTTGCCAAGTCGGCAAAGGATGCCGGCAGGCCCGGCGAGATTTCGATTTTGGCCACCGCCAACGCCGGGGGCAGCGCAATGGCAACATCACCGGCCCGGTAGCTTCCTGCCGCCGAAGTCACGAGCGGCCCGTCGTCGCCGAAGGCCACGGAACCAACCGCCTCGTCGAGGCAAACCGTTCCGACCGGCAGTCGCATCGCCACCGCATCGGCCAACGCGGCCGCTCCCCCACTCCAGCGATAGGCGGGAAGATCGATCGGGTTGCCGTCGATCCGCCGCACCGCTTCGCCATCGTGGAACATGATGTCGCCCTCGATGTGTTGATGGTGAACCGTGAGCCCTAGCTGCTGGTTGAGTCGCTCCACTCGTTCCTCACCGGGCCAGAACCAGGTGGCGCCCAAGTCGATGGTGCCCTCAGCCCCGTCGGCGCCATCGACTGAACGTAACCGGCCGCCGACTCGATCACGAGCCTCGAGCACCACTACTGACCTGCCACCTTCGATCAGCGACGTGGCGACCGCCAAGCCGGAGATGCCTGCTCCGACCACCACGACGTCGACCACTGTTTCGTCTTTGCTCACCATCGAACCTTACGAGCTGGTTTTGGCTCTGACGGTTGATCTCAGCGAGGGAAACCAATCCCGCGGTAGTTGGCGTAGTCGCCGGCATCGAGGAACCGTCGGCCATCGGCCACGAGCGGTGTTTTGTCTCCCAGATGCTTGGCCAGCGACGCGTATTCTGGCCACGATGTCACGAGCACCACGGCCTGCGATCCGTCGAGCGCGGCGTCGAGATCCGGCTCGTAAGTCACCGAATCACCAAACTCGGCCTTGGCCGGAGCGAGTGCGATCGGGTCGTGCAGCACCACCTCGTAGCCATGGTCGACCAACGCCGGAACAACCCGGAGGGTCGGTGATTCACGAATATCGTCGGTGCCCGGCTTGAAGGCCACACCCAGCACGGTGACACGAGCGGGGGCAGCCAGTTCGGCCGTGACCATGTCGACCAGTTTTTGAGGTTGGTGCTCGTTGACTTCAAGTGCTCCTCGCAGAACGGGAACGTCGACGCCGGCCGTCTCGGCGTGGGCGGCCAGGGCCTTCACGTCCTTGGGGAAGCAGCTTCCGCCGAACCCACAGCCGGCGTAGAGATAGCTGAGCCAACCCGGACGGACACGATCGCCGGCCTGGGCCGCGTCGGCCAGCAGCGGAGCGAAGCGGTGGTCGAGATGTACACCTTCGAGCACGTCGACCACATCGACACCGACCGCGGCCGACATGTTGCCGATCTCGTTGGAGAACGAGATGAGCGTTGCCAGCAACGAGTTGGCCGTGTACTTGATCATCTCGGCCGTGCTCGGCGTGGTCTTGATGAGGTCGGTTCCCTCGAACGGGGCGTAGAGATCGGCCATCAGGTTGCGGGCCCGATCATCGATGCCGCCAACGACAATACGATCGGGATTCAGGAAGTCGGGAACGGCAACGCCCTCACGGAGGAACTCCGGGTTCATGCCAACGCCGAAGTCGGCACCCGGGGTCTTGCCCGAGGCTTCGGCCAGGATCGGGAGCACAACATCTTCGGTTGTGCCCGGTACCACGGTGCTCTTGACGGCAACGACGTGGTAGCCGTCCTTGGTTGCAAGCGCCTGGCCAACCGACCGGGCCGCGGCCTCGATCTGGGCCAGGTCGATACGTTCCTCTCCGAACGGAGTGCCGACGGCGATGAGGGTAATGTCGGTGCTGTGTACCGCGGAAACCAGATCGGTGGTCGCCAAAAACCGTTGGCCGAGCACGCCGACCAGCAGTTCGGGAAGCCCGTCCTCGTGGATAGGGCACTCGCCGATGTTGATGCGATCGACCTTGGCTTCGTCGATGTCGACGCACTGCACCTCGTGGCCGACGTGGGCCAGGCAGACACCGGACACCAAACCGACGTACCCGGTTCCGATTACCGAGAGTTTCATCGTTCGTCCTGTTGCTCGTACCACAGCAGCGCTCGTTCGAGACCCTCGTCAACACCGACAAGAGGCTCGTAGCCCAACAGGTTTCGGGCCTTGTCGATCACGGGGCAGCGCCGGTTCGGGTTGTCTGTCAGGTATTCGGGATCGTCGGAGGTCTTCAGCACCACCTCGCCCTGGTAGTCGAAGAGCTTGCGACCGAGCTCGGTCACCCGCTCGGCCAGCTCCCGCATCGAGATCTCCGGCTTGTCGGTGCCGACGTTGAACGACTCACCGGGATTGTCTGCACTGTTGCCGAGGATGAGGTAGTAGCCGGTGACGGCGTCGGCCACGTAGCAGAAGGTTCGGGTTGCCGAGCCGTCGCTGAGCATCACGATGTCGCGGTCGTTCAACACGTCGCGGGCGAAGTCGGGCAGGACCCGTCCGTCGTCGATACGGAGGCCGGGGCCGTAGTTGTTGAACGGTCGAATGATCCCGATGGGAAGCCCGTACTGCTTGGCGAAGTTCACACACAGCGTCTCGCCGTAGCGCTTCGATTCGTCGTAGCAGGCCCGGGGGCCGGTGCAGCTCACCGAACCCCGGTAGGTCTCGTCGGTCGGAATGAACGCCGGGTCGGGGTCGCCGTAGATCTCACTGGTCGAGAAGAAGGCGAAACCCTTGACCGGATGCTCGCCGTCGGCCCGACCTTTCATGTGGTCGAGCAGTAGTCGAAGTCCGTTGACGTTGGCGTCCATCGTCTCGATCGGATACTGCCGGTAGTAGATGGGCGAGGCCACCGACGCGGCGTGGATGATCCAGTCGAAGCGGGGCTCGTCGTCTGGCATCGGGTCGAGCACGCTGCGGGTGACGATACGCAGAGCCGGATCATCGAGGTTGTTGAGCCAGTCGGGAACGCCGCGAAGGAAGTTGTCGTGCACGCTGACCCTTACCGGCTCACGCTCGGGGTTGGCTGCGTTCCAGGCCAGCGGCACCTGAACGAGGTAGTACCCGAGGAATCCGGCGCCGCCCGTGATGAGCAAGTCGTCGCCGCTCATGGCCGAGAAGACGCTGTCGAGACGGGTCGTCATCGACGCCAGGTCTTCACCCAGGATGTCGCGGGGGTTGTCGCGGGGACTGGAGTGCACGTCGGCAGTGGTCACCGCTCGAAGTGTAGAGCTGGCGTCGAACGACACTGACCGCTCCACTATTGGGCAAAACTCAGTGGTCGACGATGGGGCTACCTCAATCGACAATGTAGACGTCGGAATGGGCTGGGAAGGTCAGCGGCGCCTGTACTCCCATACGGACGGTCCCGCGGGACCGTTTTCCCGCCCAAGCGTTCAAAGCATCACGACGCCCGTGATATTCAAGACCGTCGAGTTCCGATGCTGGCGAGGCTCGGTACAGCAGGCATAGATGTTGACGGTGGCGAACCTTGGGTGACCGCTAGCCGAGAGTTCGATACCTGACCCGTCGGCAGTCGGCGACTCGGATTCGACTAAAAGCCCACGTTCCTCCAGCAGTGCGAAGTAGTCATCACGGTAGACGTCCAACAGGCCGACGTCGGGAACCACGTAAGAGGCCGACAGCCCTAGTTCACCTCTGTCACCATCGACGGTGATGCCTGCCCTCCACTGCTCAGTGCCGTCGGGGAGGGGGAGATGATGCTGCCATCCCGAATAGGGATCCGGAGGCGGAACCGATGGCCCCAAGGTATTGGTCTCGATCGTCAGTATCGAGCCGCCGGCCTCAGCGGGATAGGCGGTGATCTTCAGGTCTGAAATGAATCCCTGACCGATATCGCTTTGTTCAACGTCGGGCAGGTCGAATTGGAGCGGCTCGGTTTCCTGATCGGGGGCCGGTCTTTGGTCGAGCTGCCATTCAGGATTGTCGGCCAAAAGGGCTTGTTCGAGCGAAGCCATCAACTCCTCAGGTTGAGCCGTGGACGTCATGGTCACTGCCGAGGTGTAGGTCCGGTCCGTGGGGTGCGGCTCCACTCCGTAGAAAGACATACGCACCAGCACGACGTCCGCTCCAGGAGGGGTCGGGATTTGGCGGTAGTCGGGGATGACGCGCCGAACCTGGGCGACAAAGTCGTCCGTTGGGCCCAACAGGCTTCGGAACACATCCTCGACCTCATCGACATCAGCGGGAATGGGTAGCGGGTCAAATCTTGGTTCGGGGGCTGCCGCCGGTTCGCTATCAACCAGCTCCTGCTTGTCTTCTCCGTCTACCGGATCGCTCGCGCTCGTCGAATCCTCACCACTAATCTCGTTTGCCGATGCATCAACGTCGTCAGCCGTCTGATCGCTGCTGCAAGCAGCGGTCAACACGAAAATCGCCAAGACCGACCACCAAATTCTGTTACGCAGCATTCGACCGATTCTAAGGCGAGTCGTATCCCACCTCATCTTCCCTAAGAAGTAAATAGAACTTGGGACTATCGGCACCCAGTCGACTATCTGCAGGCGCGCGGTGATGGGAAAGGGAAGTGCAACTAGGATCCCGATGTGATGGCGATGATGTGGCGGCGCGTGGTTATTGGTGCGGTGATTGGCTTCGCCATGTTGACGGCCTGCTCGGGGTCTGAGCCTGCGCAGTTGACGTTGCCGCCGACAAGCGAAACGTCAGCCCCGGCTACGACCGGGGCTGTGTCGACGACGGAGGCGGCCCCGACGTCGTCGACGGTCGCGGCGACCGATGAAGCTGTTGCGGTGTGGGCCGAACTGCTGGGACTAGCCGCCGACAGGGCCGAAACCGATCGCAACAGCGACGTTATCGCCACTCTCACCACCCCCGAGATCGACGAACAACTCAACGCCATCTTCCTTGGCGAGTTTCCCCGCGAGTTGATCTCCAACGCAGTGGCCACCGACACCGCTGAGGTCGTCAAAATCCAAGATTGCCTGTTCCTTCTGCCAGGGCTAACGGACTCAAAAACGGTGTGGTTCAGCGGAACCGTCGGCCCTGGGCCCGATGGCGGGTTGATCGTCACCGAATTCAACGTCGAAACCATCGTCGGTTGCGTACCCGCCGACCTCGCCGAAACCATCCTCACCGACTACCAAACCTACTGGGACTCACGCGACGCCTACTTCAACCCACCAAACCCCGACGCCCCCGAACTCGCCGCCACAACAACCTCGAGTCATCGCGAATTCAATATGCGTCTCGCCGAACGCTTCGCAACCGACGGACAATTCCTACAAGGCAAGCCAGAGCCCCACGCCGAAATCCACCGCTTCGACTCTCCGACTGAGGTGTTGATCGTCGACTGCCAACAGACCGACCCCGAACGCGGCGTCTACAGCATCGACACCGGAGAACGCACCGACGTCATCCCATCAATCGAGCCCGACCAGCGCGACGGCTTAGAGGTCACCATGCACCTCGAAGATGGCACCTGGAAGATCGCCGAGTCGCTAGGCGCCCGTGGTTTCGACTGCGAATTCGCGCCAACCGAACTCGGCATCCCCCTTGTCCCACCATCGGAGCAGAACTCATGAACCCCAGCTACCGACGACTCCTCCCAAGCTTGCTCGCGATAGCCGTGACTGCAGCGTTTACAGCAGCAGGACTTATCGTGACTAGCGCATCTCCAGCATCGGCCCAGGAATGTGAGCTGAGGGAAGACATCGACGACGAAGGTCGAGCAGGGGATGCCCTTTGCAGGACTGATCACCCCGGCAGTCCACCCTCGATAACCGACTACCGGGCG
Organism: Phascolosoma agassizii; assembly: GCA_035593235.1. Classification (NCBI taxonomy): domain Eukaryota; kingdom Metazoa; phylum Annelida; class Sipuncula; order Phascolosomatiformes; family Phascolosomatidae; genus Phascolosoma; species Phascolosoma agassizii. Next base: position 400,920 of record JAVJHY010318121.1, on the reverse strand, counting down.
GTCTGGGAGAGGTACTGCGGCTATTGGACCGACCAAGGAACCGGGGGGCACGCCTATAAAGCGGATGAAGACACCGGGCGACCCTTGACGGTCGTCGAAATCAGATGGCTCGGCGATGCCACAGAAGAAGACGTGGAGCTATCGGGCTACAACCCAACCGGCACCTACGGCTTACTCGCCGCATACTGCATCGACAACAGCACCACGCCGCCAACCAGCGGGGTGGGCGGCACCTTCATCTTCACTATCACCGAACCCGTACCTGTCACCGTGCTACGAGACCGCGCCAGGGCCCGAGTCAACATCGACGACCCGCCAACCGCGTCCAACCCCTCCTACGAAGACCGCTTCGCCGTGGTCCAGCTCGAAACCTGGCTATGGCTTGAAGACGGCTACTGGGTCCGACACCACGAGGTCGAAAGGTCTGGGTTCGTCCGGGTCGATGTGTGGGCCCGCCCCGAGACCACCACCTGGTCGTTCGGAAACGGCGACAGCAAAACCTGTCGGAACCCGGGAACCGCCTGGATTCAGGGAGCGGAAATCACAAACTGCGGCCACACCTTCACCCAGTCATCGGCCGGCCGGGCAGACGACAGCTTCAGCGGTGAGGCAACCGTCACCTGGATCTTCTCCTGGGCCGTCAACGGAGCACCCCAAGGCGACTTCGGCGGACCATTCCTCGCCACCACCACCTTCGATATCCAAGTCGGCGAAATCCAAGCCATCGAAAGCTAACCGCTGCAACCAGTCGCCGAACACCACGACCCAACAGCCCACGAGGTGACGGAACATGTTCAAGCCGGTCATACTTGAGCGGTGAAGGTCGAGCTGCGTAACACGGTCGAGAGCGGACTTCCGCCCGACGACACCCATCCGTACCGAAGTGGCGTCTGGCAGCCCCAGCAACGCGAGTACGACGCCTGGGACATGGAGGTTGAGGGCGAGATCCCCGACAATCTGAGCGGCGTCTACATCCGAAACACCGAAAACGCCTTGTTCGAGCCGATCAAGCGTTACCACCCCTTCGACGGCGACGCCATGCTCCACGCCATCTCGTTCGAAGGTGGCGAAGCCCGCTATGCAAACCGCTTCGTGCGAACCGACGGCTTTCTGGCCGAACAGGACGCCAAGCGGAGCCTGTGGGCCGGGATCACCGAACATCCGAAGAACGCTTTGGCCGATCATGGCTGGGGCGCTCGCACCATGATGAAGGACAACGCCAGCACCGACGTCGTGGTTCACGGCGGAGTGGCGCTCGCCAGCTTCTATCAGTGCGGCGAGCTGTACCGTCTCGATCCCCGCACGCTCGAAGACCAGGGCAAGACCACGTGGGGCGGTCGGTTCCCGGCCGAGGGTGTATCGGCCCACCCAAAGATTGATGAACACACCGGCGAGATGCTGTTCTTCAACTACGGCGTCGAGGCTCCCTACATGCACTACGGCGTGGTCAACGCCGAGGGCGAACTTGTCACCTACATCGACATCCCTCTTCCCGGCCCCCGCCTCCCCCACGACATGGCATTCACCGAGAACTGGTCGATCCTCAACGACCTTCCCCTCTACTGGGACCCGAAGGCCCTGGCCGACGGCTACTACTCAAACATCTTCGACCGCGACCGGCCGAGCCGCTTCGCCCTCGTCCCTCGTCATGGATCGACCGACGACATCCGCTGGTTCGAAGCCGACCCGACCTTCGTCCTCCATTGGACCAACGCCTACGAGGACGGCGACGAAGTTGTTCTCGACGGCTTCTTCCAACACAATCCGACCGCCCGTGGCATCAAGCGGAGCACGCCTGAACTCAAGGGCTTCGAAACCCTCGACACCAACACGCTCGAAGCAAGGGCCCACCGCTGGCGGTTCAACCTGAAGACCGGTGAAACCACCGAGGAGTCGACAAGCGAGCGCTGTGCCGAATTCCCGATGATCAACGGACGCCACGCCGGCCGACGACACCGGTACTCCTACAACGCCCTCGGCGCCGACGGAATCTTCGCCTTCAACGGTCTGATAAAACACGATCTCGACACCGGAAAAGAAGAGGTCGTCTCCTTCGACGACGGCGTGTTCGTCAGTGAAACCGTGATGGCCCCGCGCGACGGGTCAACCGCCGAAGACGACGGTTACCTCGTGACCTTCAGCTCCGACATGAACAACGACCGTTCCGAGTGTTTGATCCTCGACGCTTCCTGTCCAAGCGACGGACCGATCGCCCGAATCCGGCTTCCCGAACGCATCTGCAGCGGCACCCACTCCACCTGGGCTCCGCTGAGCGACCTGTGATCGAAGCGCCTTCAGCCGTCCTTGCCGCGGGCGAGGCCGCTGTACAACATGGCACCACCCCCGATGAGCCCCGTCACCGCTGCGAACTGCATACCGGGTACAAAAAGAAAGATTATGGCCAGAACCACCACGAATCCGCCGAGCGCCGCACTCTGGTTCATCTAGCCCTCCACTCTTGCGAACAGGTCTAGAAATCAACCTAGCTCAGGGATCAGGGGCCCGGGACGCGGCAGCTGGCAGTAGTGCCCGCCTTGTCACCAGCGGCGCCGGGCGACCACACTTGTAGCCATGACGATCTCGGAGAGCGCCGCCTACAAGACGATCACGGTCACGCCGTTGAGCGAACACCTCGGGGCTGAGATCGGCGGCGTCGACGTACGTCACCTCAGCGACCTCCAGTTCGCCGAGATCAAGCGGGCCTACGTCGAGCACGGCGTCATCTTCTTCCGAGACCAGGAGTTGACCGCCGACGACCATGAGGCCTTCGCCGAAGGATGGGGCCAGATCAACGTCAACCGATTCTTCCAGCCGGTCGACGGCCATCCCCGAATCGCCGAGGTTCGCAAGGAACCCGACCAGGACAGAAACATCGGGGCCAACTGGCACACCGATCATTCCTACGACCAGATTCCGGCGATGGGATCAATCCTCTATGCCCTCGAAGTCCCGACCTCCGGTGGCGACACACTCTTCGCCAGCATGTACGCCGCCTATGAAGGCCTCTCGGACGAACTCAAGCAACAGCTCGGATCCATGCGAGCGGAGCATTCGAGTCGGCACGCTTTCGGAACCCTCGACGATCGCGACGAAGAAACCAAGAAAGACCTAAAAGGTCGGTTGTCCAATGCCTCGGCCGCCACCCAGGATGCGATTCACCCGGTGATCATCCGCCATCCGTTGTCGGGACGACCAGCCCTCTACGTCAACGGCGACTTCACTGTGAACTTCGAAGGTTGGACCAAAGAGGATTCGCAGCCGCTGCTCGACTCCCTCTACGAGCATGCCTGTCAGGAGGAATACACCTGCCGCTTCTCCTGGGAAGCCGGGTCGATGGCCATCTGGGACAACCGGGCCGTTCACCACAAAGCGCTCAACGACTACCAGGGGCAACGACGACTCATGAACCGCATCACCCTCGAAGGCGAAGCCCTGCACGCCGCCACCGCTGGCTGACGATTTCGTCGTCGGGCGTGAATCGGGCAGGATATGGCCATGAAAACCGGACTCTTTGCCTTTGTTGAAACCATTGATGGTCTGACCGAGCTGGCCTCAACGGCCAACGAACAGGGATTCGACAGCCTCTGGATTCCCCAGACCTTCGGTCTCGACGCACTGACAGCTATCGCGGTCGCCGGGCAGAAAGTTCCCGACATCACGTTCGCCACCGCCGTCGTGCCGACCTACCCCCGCCACCCTCAAATGTTGGCCCAGCAGGCCCTGACCGTGACTTCAGCCATCGGCGACCGTCTTGTGCTCGGCATCGGGCCCTCCCACAAACCGGTCGTCGAGGACTCTTGGGGCATCTCGTTCGACAAGCCGATCCGGCACCTCCGGGAGTACCTGGAGGTGTTGATGCCCCTGCTGCACGAGAAGTCGGTTCGCTTCAAGGGTGAGAGCCTGAGCACCCGCGCCGACCTCAGCGTCGACGGGCCCGTGCCCAAGGTGATGATGGCCGCCCTCGGGCCGCAGCTGCTGAAGGTCACAGGCCGATTGGCCGACGGAACAATCCTCTGGATGACGGGACCGAAGACCATCGCCGGTCACTCCTCCCCCACGATCAAGGAGGCGGCCGAGGCCGCTGGCAGGCCTGAACCCGAGGTGGTTGCCGGATTCCCCGTCTGTGTAACCGACGGCACGGCGGCCGACAGCGATGGTGCACGGGAGCGGGCTGCCAAGTCGTTCGCCATTTACGGCCAGCTGCCGTCGTATCGCGCCATGCTCGATCGTGAGGGCTACGAGGGGCCGGCCGACATCGCCATCATCGGTTCGGCCGGTGAGGTGACAGAGCGCATCGGCCAACTTGAGGAGACCGGCGTGACCACCTTCGCCGCCTCTGAGTTCGGCAGCCGCGACCAGCGGGCCGCCACCCGCGATCTACTGGTCGGCTTGCTCTAACAAGCTCACGACCAGGCGAGGATGGCACCAGCCGGGGAGACGACGAGCGTGCCGTCGCTCTCTATCGTCTGCTCGATCTCGATGGTGTGGTCGTCAATGGCGATGACGGTCGCCCGACAGGTGATGGTCTGACCGACCAGCACCGGTCGACGGTTGCGAAAATGCAGCCGTTCGATTCGGGCCGACCCGCCAAACCCGTCGATGGCCTGCTCGGCCAGCAGCGCACCAAACATCTGACCGTCGACAATCGGGCCTTCCATGCCAGAGGCTTTGGCGAAGGCTTCGTCGTAGTGAAGACGGTGCCAGTCCCAAGTGGCCGAGCCATAAGCCACCAGGTCGGTCAAGGTGAAGGTACGAGTCAGTTCAGGTAGCTCTTGGCCGACGGCCCACTCGCCGGTCATCGGATGGCGACCGGGCGATAGAGCAGCGTTTCGGTGTTGGCGGCAATCGGTTCACCGTCGGCTGCGGTGTAGGCCGCTTCAGCGATCACAACCAGCAGGGGTTCTCCCGATGCACCGTGCACCTCGGAGATATCGACGATGCGCCACGTGGTGGTGATCAGATCGTCGGGCCTGGCCGGTCGGTGAAACCGGTAATCGTTGCCGCCCCGGATCATCGTGCACGAAACCGGCAGTGGCAGATCCCAGAGGTGTCCGATGTAGCCGCTCTCGTCGCGCTCGCCCGTACCCGTGAGCTGGTTGGTCTCGCAGATAAGTGTTGGTGGCGCCTCGTCGCGCCAGCGCTCGGGATCGGAGCCAACGGCCAGAGCAAAATGGCGGATGGAGGCCTGGCCGAGTGGTTCCGGGGCCGTGTAGGTCACGGTGTGGCCGACCATGGCCTCCACCGCCGGAGTCAACAACGCCAGCGTCATGACAACACAGCAACCGCTTCGATCTCGATGACCCATTGGCGGCTCAGCAGACCGGCAACCACAACTCCGGTCGATGCCGGTAGTGGCTGGTCGAACAGGCGGCGGCGGATCGGGCCGACGGCCCGATACTGGTCGAGCCCCTCGGGGGTGACGTATTCGATCGTCTTGACCACGTCGGCGATCGAGCCTCCGGCCGCTCGACAGACCTGATCGATCTGGTCGTAGACATACTCGGCCTGGGCCTCCATGTCACCGGGTCCGACGGTTTCTCCGGTTTCGGGATTCCAGGCCGTTGTCCCCGAGATGTACACCACATCGCCGGCAATCACGGCGGGGGCGAAAGTCAGATCGCGGTAGGCATCGACGGCGTGGGGAACGATGGTCTTGGGATGGCGGGATGCCCACACGTCGAGAGCCACCAGGGCGTCAGGATGGGGCAAGGCCGAAACAAGCACACCGGTCGAGGCCGGAAAGGCCGGACCGAGCAGTCGACGTCTGGCATCGGCGGTTCCCCGGTACTCCGATCGGGTGGCCGGCGTCGTCTGTTGAACGACCCGGACGATGTTTGCGGCATCGAGCCGTTCGGCCGCCAACCGTCTGATCCCCTTCTCCAGCACGTAAGCCGACTGGCCGACCAGGTCACCGGGAGCCACGATCTCCCCGTGTTCGTCCACCGGCAATATCTGGGGAAGCCGGACCTGGCCGTCCGGCCCGCCTGCTACCACCTCAATCTCGACCTGGGCGTCGGGCCGAACAAGCGACTCGACAACCATGATCGAGGCGTCGCGCGTCGGCGGACGAGCGGCGGCCACGCCGTCGCGATGCTGGAGGCCGGTTGCGGTCAGATACTCGACAAGCTCGGTGCAATCGTCTGGCGAGCGGCCCGATCCTTCGAGCACGGCGCCGATCTTGTCCCAGCACAACAGGGCCTGGGCGGCCGGGTCGCCTCCGACAACCACCCTCCCGGCGTCAGTGTTGTGGACCGATGCCGTTTGTCCGGAAAGCCACGCTGTATCTGCTGCCTCAACGCCGAGCGAGAATGAGTACTTCGATGGATCAAGCCACGGAAATCGGCTCGGTAAAATCGGGACGGCCGAACTCATCTTCCTAGGCCTTGGTTGCGGATTCGGCCGAGGTCTTGATACCGGAAAGCGTCTGCTTCATTCCCTTGCGGACCATCTCGGCTCGACCGGCGAGTTGCTCGACTGAGGCGTCTGCCAAGGTCGGTGGCAACTGTTCGACGTCCCACACCTCGGTCAGGGTCGTTGGGCTCGAACCACTCAGGCGGTAGCTCCACCGCACGTAGGGATCGTCGGCCTGGCCCGTGATGAACTGGAATTCCGAATCCGCCTCGGCCTTGGTCACCTGGCAGACAACCGTCCACTCGCGTTCGCCAACCTTGTTTGTCCCCTCAAATCGATCGCCGACGGCGCCCGAGCCGTCATCCAACCATTGTCCGCCCGCATTCTCGGGACTCCACTCACCCATTCGGGGAAGGTCGGAGACAAGCTGGAACACCTGCTCGGCCGAGGCCTCGATTTCCACCGACTCTTCGTGATACATGCCTTCTACGGTCATGGCCGCACAGTACCGGCTGGCATCAGTCGAATTCGAGTTCCCCCGCCGGGACTGGAGCGGTGTCCAAGCGAAGCAGGTAGACCGCACCAACGGTGGCAACGCCGAGGATGGCGCCAATAGGAGCAGCGTTGGTCGATGAGCCGTCGGCCAGGAAACCGACCACGGGTGGAAACAGAAGACTGCCGAACGCGGCGGCAAAGTAGACCCAGCCCAACGCCGCACCCAGCCCTCGGATGCCGAAGAGATGGGCAGACACCACTCCCATCAAGGCCACGAATCCGCCGTAGGCAACACCGAAGATCACAACGTAGGCCAGGAACACCAGGTAGTTGGATCCGGCCATCAGCAGCACGGCGAAAGCGACGGGCTGACCGAGGAAGCAGAGCTGCATCATTCGTACCGGCCCGATCCTTTCGGCCAACCCGGTAAGCAACAGTCGTCCTAGGATGCTCGACGCCCCGATAAGGCCAACCAGAAGAGCGGCCCTCGACCGAGTGATACCGGCGTCGGTTGCGAACAAAACGGTGAACGCAAACGCTGAGCTCTGAGCTGCTGATGCAAGGGCGGCACCAATGGCGAGGCGTCGGAACGCCGTTGTCCGCAGCACGGCTCGCAGTAGCCGACCGGCCGCAGGTGGTCGCTCAACGGGTGGACGTTCGAGTAGCAAGCCGCCGAAGAAGAAGGTCACCCCGGAGATCACAGCCAGCACCACATAGGCCTGCCGCCATCCGCCGCGCTCGATCAGGCTGCTTGCAAGCGGCAGCAGGAGAAGCGTGCCAAGTCCGTTCCCGGTCGCCGCGATGCCCTGCCCAATCGACCGATATCGCTCGAACCACCCGGCGACCGTCGCATACAGCGGTGAAACGAACAGCCCACCGCCAAGACCGGCACCCACCCCGTAGGTGAGGTAGCCGTGCCACAGCTGATCGGCCTGGCTTGTTGCCAACAGACCGCCGCTGAACAGCGCTCCTCCAACCCAGACCAGCGGTCGAGGGCCGTAGCGGTCGGACAGGAAACCGGAGGCGGCCCCCGTTCCGAAGAACAGGAAGACCGTGATGGCGAACACGATCGATGTCGGACCGAGTCCGGTCTCGAACTCGGATGCCATCGCCTCGAAGAACGTTCCGAAGGTATAGACGGTTCCGAAGGCCACACCGTTGGTGACGCCAGCGGCAATGGCGATCCTCCAGGCCTTGGCCGCGTCGATGCCCCGACGGTCGACGGCCGATGCCGTAGAGTCAGCAATCACGCCAGGTCACGTCGCCGATGGTGCCACGTCAGCATCTCAAGTGCGATTCGGCGCTCAACACGCGACAATCAGGGGATGACCACCGTAATCAATGGCATCGAAGACCTTAAAGCCCGCGTCGGCGAGCATCTCGGCTACACCGAGTACCGCGAGATCACGCAGGATCGAGTGCAACAATTCGCCGATGCCACCGACGATCATCAGTGGATCCACCTCGACGTTGACCGAGCAACCGCCGGACCTTTCGGCGGCCCGATCGCCCACGGCTATCTGACTCTCTCCCTCGCCCCAGACATGATGGCCGAAGTGATGACGATCGAAGGCGCGGCGATGGGCGTGAACTACGGAACAAACAAGGTGCGATTCCCGTCACCGGTGCCGATCCCAAGTCAGTTACGCATGGGAGCAGCCATCAAGGAGGTCGAAGAGATCTCAGGTGGCGCACAGTATGTGGTCGAGCTCACCTTCGAGGTCGAGGGAGCAGCAAAGCCTTCCTGCGTCGCCGAATGTGTGTATCGCGTCTACGAATAGGGCATACACGTAGACCTGACGGCCCTCAGAACGGGGCCTAGCCGGTGAACCAGCCACCGTCGGGATGGATCAACTCGCCGGTCATGTAACTGGCCTCGTCGCTGGCCAGGAACAGGGCAACGTTTGCGATCTCAGCGGGCGTGCCCCGACGCCCCATCGGGGTGAGGCCGAGGATCATGTCGTGGTATTCGTCGACCTGCGACAGGGCCTCGGTCATGTTGGTTTCGATGAACCCGGGGCCGATCGAGTTGACCCGGATACCGAGTGGCGCCAGCGTTCGGGCCGCGTTCTTGGTGAGCATCCAGACCCCGGCCTTCGACACCGGATAGCTTGGCGACCCCCAAAGCGGATCGCGGGCGGCGATCGAGGCGATGGTGACGATGGAACCCGGCTTTTCCTGGTCGAGCATCACGCTGGTGGTTGCCTGGATCGAGAGCAGGGTGCCGGTGAGGTTCACATCGAGGACCCGGCGCCAATCGTCGAGGTCGAGTTCGGTCAACGCCGCCGCCGGGTTGCGGGCCGCATCCTCGCCGGCCTGAGCCATTCGCTTCAACTGTGATTCGACGTCACCCGAGCGATAGTCGCCGCTGCTAACGCCAGCCGCCGTGACAACGACGTCGATGCCACCGAAGTATTCGACAGCCGCGGCAGCCATCGCCTGGTTGGCTTCCTGGCTCGCCACGTCGAGTTCGACGAAGCGGGCCGAGCCACCCTCGGCGTTGATCGCGTCGGCTGCGGCGTTCCCCGGATCGACCATGAGGTCGGCGATGACGATGTTTGCGCCCTCGGCCGAAAAGCGCTCAGCACAGGCGCGTCCGATGCCGTTACTTCCACCAGTGATCACGGCCGTCTTGCCGTCCAACCGTCCTGTCATGGCTCATCCCTTCGTTCTCGACCACAGTGGTCGACCAAAAACCTACTACTGAAGCCAGGAGGCGAGCCCGCTAGGGTCAGCACTGATGAAGCCGACGCATCCCTCTCAACTCCACACGTTGGCCGATCGCTGCGAACCGGTCGTATTCGGGTCGTGAGCAAGGCCATCACCGAGCGTCGTTTCACCGGTCCAAGCTCAGGTGACATCATCGCCGGCCTATCGGTGGCCATGGTGGCGATTCCCCAGTCGCTCGCCTACGCGGAGCTGGCGGGATTGCCAGCCCAGTTCGGGTTGTACGCGTCGGCCCTGCCCTCGTTGCTTGCCGCCATCTTCGTTTCGTCCCGGTACCTGCAAACAGGGCCGGTCGCCCTCACCTCACTCCTCACCTTCGGTGCGCTTTCGGGCTTGGCCGCCACCGCATCGCCCGAGTACATCGCCCTGGCCGCGCTACTGGCCATGCTTGTCGGCATCATGCGACTAGTCCTCGGGTTGATCAAGATGGGAAGCCTGGCCTATCTCCTCTCCGAGCCGGTTCTCACCGGTTTCACCACGGGGGCTGCCATCCTGATTCTCTCGTCGCAGCTCCCACGGGTGTTCGACATGGACGCCTCCGGTGGGAACGTGCTGGCCAATGCGGCTTCGGCTGTTGGCAATCCGGGCCAATGGGACTGGGCGGCCATCGCCTACGCCGCCGGTGCGGCAGCTGTGATCATTGGTGGACGCCGCGTCCATCGGCTGTTCCCCGGAGTACTGGTCGCTGTGGTCGGAGGTGTCGTCATCAGCGCCCTCACCGGCTACTCCGGGTCGACGGTCGGTGAGCTAGAGGGCGGCTTCATCAGTATTGGTTTCGACTTTCCGTGGATGTCAACCGGCGAACTGTTGATCCCGGCACTGGCCATCGCCCTCGTCGGATTCGCTGAGCCATCATCGATCGCCCGAACGTTCGCGGCAGAGGAACGTCAACCATGGGATGCCAACCGGGAAATGGTCAGCCAGGGCGTTGCCAATCTGGCGGCCGGGGTTTCGGGCGCTTTCCCGGTCGGAGGCTCGTTCTCCCGAAGCTCGCTCAACCGCCTGGCCGGAGCAACGAGCGCCTGGTCAGGGGCCATCACGGGGGCGTTCGTGTTGCTTGCTCTGCCGTTGACACCACTCCTGGCCGACCTGCCGAGCGCCATCCTCGGCTCGATCGTGATCGTGGCCGTCGTCAAGCTGATCAAAATCACCGAATTGATCGAGCTGTTCTTTCAATCAATCCCCCAGGCCATCGTGGGCGTCGGAACCCTCATAATGACCCTGGCCTTCTCGCCCCGGGTCGAACGGGGAGTGCTGGTCGGTATCGGACTGGCCCTGGCCGTCCACCTCTATCGCGAGCTCAACGTGACGGCCCGCAGCGAGATGACCGGTCAGACCCTGACCGTTGCTCCCCAGGGTGTGCTGTGGTTTGCCACCGTGGCCCAGATCGATCGCATCATCAGAAGCGAGATCGCCGAGCATCCCGACACCAAAACAGTTGTACTCGACCTGGTCGGCGTCGGCAGACTCGACTACACCGGCGCGGCCGCCATGCGTCGCATCGTCAACGAACTGTTGTCGGCAGGCACCAGCGTCGACATCATAAACGTGCCGCCGGGCGCGGCGAACGCGGCCAAGGCCCACCTCCAGACAAAGTCCTGAACCAGCCACCTCGCCTCGTGGTGGCAACAACGACCGTTCAGAGCCTCAGGCGTCGTAGGACGTCGACGTCGTCGGACCGCCCGACCCTGTCCAGTCGGTATGAAAAAACTCTCCACGGGGCCGATCGACCCGCTCGTAGGTGTGGGCCCCGAAGTAGTCGCGTTGAGCCTGCACCATGTTGGCCGGGAGTCGCTCGCTGCGGAAGCCGTCGTAGAAGGCCAAGGCCGAGGAATAGGCGGGGACGGGCACACCGGCCGAGACCGCAGCACCAACCACTCGACGTAGCGCGGGATGAGCCGTGGCGAGGGCATCGGCGAAGAAGTCGTCGAGCACCAGATTCGCCAGATCGGGCTTGCGACCATAGGCCTTGGTGATGTCGTCAAGGAAACGGGCCCTAATGATGCACCCCGCTCGCCAGATCGAGGCGACAACCCCAAGATCGAGATCCCACAAAAACTCGTTCGAGGCCTCGGCCAACAGCATGAATCCCTGGGCGTAGGAGATTATCTTTGATCCGTAGACCGCTCCCTCGATGTCTTCCACCGACAGCTGTGACGGGTCGATGCTCTGGACGGGACCGTCGAGGATGCCCGAAGCCGTCTTGCGGATGCCGACATCTGACGAGAGCTGACGGGCCATGACGGCTTCACCGATCAAGGTCAGTGGCTGGCCCAACTCAAGGGCGGTGGTGACCGTCCACCGACCGCTCCCCTTCTGGCCTGCAGCATCGAGGATCTGATCGATCACGGCGTCGCCGTCTTTGTCGGTGGTTGCCAGAATCTCGGCAGTGATGTCGACCAAATACGACGACAACACACCACCCCGCCAGCGATCGAACACCGCGGCCATCGACGCGTTGTCGTGACCCATAGCGCCGAGGACGGCGTAGGCCTCGGAGAGGACCTGCATATCGCCGTACTCAATGCCGTTGTGGACCATCTTCACGAAATGTCCGCTGCCACCCGGTCCGAGCCAAGCGGTACAGGGCACTCCATCATCGGCTCTGGCGGCGATGGCCTCGAACACCGGCTCCACCAGGTTTCGAGCCTCGCTCGAACCGCCGGGCATGATCGAAGGGCCGTTCCTGGCTCCCTCCTCACCGCCTGAAACACCGGTGCCGACATAGAGCAGACCCCGGGCTTCGAGGGCCTCCTGACGGCGGGCGGTATCGGGATAGAAGGAGTTGCCACCATCGATGATGAGGTCCCCCGCTTCGAGAAGAGGAGCGACTTGTTCGATTACGGCATCGACAACCGAGCCGGCCCGAACCATCAGCATGACCCGGCGGGGCCGATCGAGGGCGGCAACGAGGTCGGAGAGCTCGGTTGCTGCGACTATGTTTCCTGCGGCAACGTGCTCGGCCGCCACTCCGGCCACGAACTCGGTGGTGGTCGATTTTGTGCGGTTGTAGACGGCGACCCGCAACCCGTTGTCCGCCATGTTGAGCACGAGGTTCTGGCCCATCACGGCCAGACCGACGAGGCCGATGTTGGCACCGCTCATCGGATCGGCTCCCGGAGGCGGTCGGAGGCCCAGCGGTCTTGGCGGCGAATATCCATGTCCCACAACTAGCGGCAATTCAGGCTGATACCGCCGGACCGGCCGAGGGCGGCAGGACGACCGTTTATCGGCCGTCGCACGATCCAACGGTTCACGGCCGTGTATTTCCGCTGGGTATTTCTTCCCAGATTCGGTCACGGAGAGGCCCACACGACGACTCCCGGGCCACACTATGTGGCACCGACCACACGCAACACCAAGCAACACCGTGTGGACTTACTAGCGTGTCGATTCGACAGCGGGGCGAACTGATGGGAGCAATGGCGATGTTTGGTTCTGTGGGTACTCGCGCCAAACGACTGGCGAGCATTGCTACCGCCGTCGTGCTGCTTGCCACACTCGCCGCGACCATCGGACCATCACCGGCCGCGGCCGGACCGGCCGATGTGATGATCAACGAGATCCACTTCCACCCGACCTGTGACGTCAACTACTCCCCCTGCAACGACGCCGCACGCGAGTTCGTTGAGATCCACAACAACTCGAACGGCACCGTCGATCTGAGCGGTTGGCGTTTCACCGACGGCGTCGACTTCACCTTTCCGGCCGGCGCTTCGATCGGCCCCTTCCAACACGTGGTGGTGGCCGACGACGCCGCCGCCTTCCAGGGTCGCTGGGGTTTCGCTCCTTATGAGTGGAGCGGGAAGCTGTCAAACAGCGGCGAGACGCTGACGCTTGCCAGCGCCGCTGGAGCCGTGATCGACACGGTCACCTACGACGACGGGAGCAGGAACGCGGGCGAGTGGTCGGTCGTGGCCGACGGCGATGGCAGCTCGCTACAGCTGGCCGACGCCAACGCCGACAACGCCCTTGCGTCGATGTGGGTCGCCGCCTCCCCCAACCCTGGCGGTCGCAACCCGTCACAGAGCCAGCCTCTGACACCTGCGGTCGAGAACCTGACCTGGACGGTATTGCCAAACGCCAACACCAACATCCAGGTCAGTGCCGACGTCTACGGCTCGTCGAACGTGGTACTCGAGTACCGGGTGAACTATCCGGGAACCGCCCGCTCAGTCACCATGACCAGCAATAACAACCGCACCTACACCGCCTCGATCCCATCCTCGAACTACGGCCCGGGCGATCTTGTAAGACTGCGGGTCAGTGTGGCCGGTACCGCTCGCGCGCCCCGACAAGACGACAGCATCGATTGGGTCGGAACCACCGTGGTTGACCCGGCCGTCAACACCACTCTCCCCCACCTCCAGTGGTACAGCTCAACCAGCAACTACAACTCGGGCTACAACGAGCAGGGCAGCACCTTCTACGACGGTGTCCTGGCCTACGACGGTGTTGTGTATGACAACATCGGCTTCCGCATCCGGGGCGGGATCGCCCGTAGCGCGGCCTGGTCGAAACGGAACTGGAAGATCAAGCTCCCCGATCACCACGAGATCCAGATCGGCGACTTCAGTTACGCCATCGACACTATGGACCTTCAGGGCGGCTTCGCAGACGAGGCCAGAATCCGCGAATACCTCGGCCACACGATGGCGGCGGAGATGGGCCTCGTGGCCTCCGAGGTGCAGCACGTCCGCCTCGACTTCAACGGTTCATTCTTCGGGCTCCACACGCTGCAAGAACACCCCGACGCAGACTTCCTGAAGGAACGGGATCTCCAGAACGCCACCCTGCACAAGGGTGCTCGATCGAGCAGTTACTCCCGCCAGGGCGGACCGAACCGCTCCCCCGACTGGTCGGTCAACTTCGAAAACTGGGACATCCCCGAGTACATCAACATGCTGGCTGCGGCCTCGGTCATCCAGCACAACGACTTCGCCCACGGCAACTTCTACTGGTGGTACGACGCCGACGAGCATGGACGCTTCGAAGGCATGATCTGGGATCTCGATCTCTCCCAGGGCATCCGAAACGCGCCGACCTCGGGCCTGACAACCAGGATCTTCAACGGCAACGATCAAAGGTACCTCGGACCATCGTGGTCCTACGTTTGGCACCGTTGGATCAACCAGAGTCAGTTGTTCGACGATGTGCTTTCGAACCCGACGCTTCGCCAGATGTATCTGCGCCGACTTCGTACTCTGGCCGACGAATGGTACGGCACTGGCAGGCTTGAGACGCTTGCCCGCGATACCTACGCCAACATCGGCACCGAGTGGCAGGCCGACACGCAGCGATGGGGGTTCTGGGGCAACCAGAACTACGGCCAGCAGCGGGCCATCGACCGCTACGCCAACGACTGGATCGACCAGTACTACGCCCATCTCAACACCGGCGGCCCCGACGGCGACATCCCCGGGTCGCAACCAGCTGTCCCGAACGTATCGGTGACGGTGCAACAGGCTCCGGGCGACCAGCGAAACGAACATGTCCGGCTCAACAACAGCGAGGCGGTCGCTATCGACGTGTCCGGCTGGGAGATCAGCGGTTCGGCCAATCTGACTCTGCCCCCTGGCTCGGTCATCCCCGCCAACGGTTCGGCCTACGTGGTCGACAACGATCTGCCAAACGGCTTTCGAGCCGTAACAAACAACCTGCTCGTCCTGGCCCAGTACGGCAACGCTCTCGACAACGCGAACGGATCGATCACGCTCACTCGCCTCGACGGCTCGCTGGCCGATCGGGTGACGTGGGGTCAGGCGGTACCGCCGAGCATGATCCTCAACGAGTGGAACGCAGTCGACTCCGACGCCCTGATCGAAGACAGCGATCCGTTCTTCGGGCCTGTACCGGGCAACGGCGGCGATTGGTTCGAACTCGTTGTTGTTGAGGACAACGTCGATCTGCGGGGCTACCAGCTGGAGATCTCCGACGCCGACAACGCCGCAGGTGTTCCCGAGGTGACCGATACGTTCGTGCTCGGAAACAATCCGCTACTGGCCGACGTGCGCTCGGGAACGATCATCACCGTGGCAGAAGACGTCGCCGACGACCCTTCATACAACCCGGCCGCCGGCGACTGGACGATCAACCTCCAGGCCAACTCGACCGACGAGGGTTCGTTCATCACCGTCGGCTCGCAGTCGAACTTCAATACCAACAATCAGGACTGGCAGCTGAGGATTCTCGATGCCGCCGGTGGGCTGGTATTTGGTCCGGCCGGCGAGGGCGCAAACGGGGTCGGCGGTGTTGGTGGTAGTGAAACCGGAGAGCTGGAGGCCGACCCGTCAGCTCTCATCGACCTGACTGCCTACGGCGACAGCAAGGGCTCGACCTTCGCCGCGGCAAACATCTTCGGCGGACAGACGCAGGACTTCGATCCCATCCGCAACGTCGATCCGCCGGCCGGAGCTTCCGTCGGCGACGCAGTGACCAACTCCGATGGCACCCCGGCGCCGGGCGTCGGCATGGACCTCTTCGCCGCCGACGCCGAAGGCAACCGCCTTTCGTGGCTCGACTTCACAACAACCAATGCTGCCGGCAACTACGGCTTCACCGTCTCGCCAGGATGCTACGCCGTGGTGTTCATCGCCCCCGCCGGGCAAACCTTTGTCGGCGGAGGCCAATACAACGAACAAGCCCTCTGCCTCACCGCAGGCGAAACCAACAACACCATCGACGCCGTACTCAACAACGGCGGAGGCGGCGACGCCGTCATCGGCGACTCGGTGACCTTCGCCGCAGGCGGCGGAGCCTCAGGCGTGTTGGTCGACCTCTACCCGGCCAACGCCGATGGCTCGCGGGGTGCCTGGCAGGAGGCCGACTCGACCGACGGTGGCGGCACCTACGGATTCACCGTCTCGCCCGGATGCTACGTGGTGGTATTCGTCGCCCCCGCCGGGCAGACGTTTGTTGGCGGTGGCCAATACAACGAACAGGGCCTCTGCCTCACCGCAGGCGAAACCAACAATTCCATCGACGCCGTACTCAGCTGAGTGTCCTTCGGATTGAACGCATCGGTTTCGACTGACGGAATGAGGGGACCGAGCGAGTAGGATTTGCCGCCCACAACCGGCGTTTGTTCAGCCGGCGATTGAACCACCCGGGTGGAGCAAGGAACCTCACAATGGCACAGACAGCACTCCGCGGAAACGCGGTCAACACCAGCGGCGATCTTCCAGCGGTCGGATCGAGCGCTCCAGCGTTCACGTTGACCAAGGGCGATCTCAGCCCGCTCACGTCGTCCGACCTTTCGGGCCAGCAGGTCATCCTCAACATCTTCCCCTCGGTCGACACTCCGACCTGCGCCACGAGCGTCCGCACCTTCAACGAGAAGGCCGCCAACCTCGACAACACCACCGTCGTGTGCGTCTCGGCCGACCTTCCCTTCGCCCAAGGCCGCTTCTGTGGCGCTGAGGGCATCGAGAACGTCACCACCGCTTCGACCTTCAAGAGCCCAGAGTTCATGAGCGACTTTGGCGTCGGCATGGTCGACGGCCCCCTGGCCGGTCTCTGCGCCCGAGCCGTCGTGGTGATGGATGCCTCCGGCAACGTCGTTCACAGCCAGCTCGTCCCCGAGATCGCCGACGAGCCAGACTACGACGCCGCTCTCGGCGCCCTGGGCTAAGGACGTCAGCCGACAGGCACGCCTTCAGCGCTGAACGGGTCGGATCACAGCGGGCACCGAGACAGGGAAACCTGATCACCGTTGTCCGCCGATCCGGCCCTTTCACGTTTTGATACCGGACGTCGCCTCAACGAAGTTGCTGGTTGAACTCCACCAGGTTGCCCGAAGGATCACGGCAGAAGACCTGACGACATATGCCCTCGATCTCCGACGCCTTTGAGACCTTTCGTCCGGCCTCGGTCAGTACCCCACGGACCTCGTCGACGTCGTCGACCTCGAAGGCCCAGTGCTGACCGAGATTGTCCGGCACATCGCGCAAGATCAGATGAACCTCCCGTCCATCGGGGCAACCCAGCCAGACCCCGGGACCGATGGTGTCGGGGCGAGAGAGTACGTCGAGCCCGATGGTGTCGGAATAAAAGGCCACCGTCTCGTCGAGGTCGCTCACGTTGATCGAAACATGGTGAACACCGCGGAGTTCCATAAAGGAACGCTACGGCACCAGACGTTCGCTTGTCACTCTCAACGGTGGAACCCGGCCGTAGGTGAGCGATCGCCATACCCACTCGAAGGGGCCGTACTGGAAGTGGTCCAGCCACACTCGGCTGACGACTATCTGCAGCCCGAAGAGACCGATGGTCATGGCAAAGGAGGTGGCAACCCCCACCTCGTTGTACCAGCCGAGGCCGAATCCGTGAGGACGGCTGGATCGGGCCCGACGAGGCTGGTGCGGGGAGGGACGAGCTGTTTCCCACGTTTGCCGTGACCCGTCCATCGGCTTGTGGCCGATCGGGTGAGGCAGGAGACTGTGGGCCGGATCGCACAACGTAGTCACAGCTATACCGATAAGCGCGGCCCAATCGTACAGAAAGGACCGAGTAACGATGATGAACCTGGATCTTGGCGGGAGGCGGGCACTGGTCACCGGTGCCAGCCTCGGAATCGGAGCAGCCGCCGTCGAGATGCTTGCCGACCACGGGGCTTCGGTTGCGTTCTGTGCTCGGAGCGCCGACGCGGTCGAACGGCAGGCGGGCTATGAACCGGCGGGCCAGGGATCGGTCCACGGCTACGTGGCCGACATGGCCGACGGCGCCGCCGTCGAACAATTCCTCAAGGCCTCCGAAGCCGACGGCGGACCGGCCGACATTGTGATCAACAACGTCGGATCCTCTCCGTCGAGGAATTTCCTGTACATGACAGACGAAGACTGGGAGTACCTCCACCAACTCAACCTGATGTCGGCCGTTCGCTGTACCCGCTACAGCCTTCCGCACATGCGATCCCAGAAGTGGGGTCGTGTGATCATGGTGGCGAGCGGGGCCGCGATGTATCCGGGGGCAAGCCTGATCGACTACGCCGCGACCAAGGCGGCAATGGTGGCGACAGGCAAAGCGCTGGCCGGCAAGTACGGGGCCGACAACGTGTTGGTCAACTCGGTGCTACCGGGTTTGATCCACACCGCCATGTGGGATCGGGCCGCGGGCGAGGTGGCGGAGGCATCCGGGACCACCGCCGATGAGATCATCACTCGCAACGGCAAAGGCGTGCCGGTCGGCCGCTACGGCACCGCCGAGGAGGTGGCTTCGGTGATCACGTTCCTCTGCACCCCTGCTGCGTCGTACGTCAACGGTGCAACCATCACAGTCGACGGCGGCCAGGGCGGGCACGTTTGAGTCGACGAAGGTCCCGGACGATGCCGGGCGACTAGCCTGACGTTCTTGAAGGCGGACCGATCCATGTCGAGCGACCAACCACAGTCAAGCGGTCCGGCGGAGCTGGCCGACGCCATCCACCTTGTGTGTGAAGACTGTGGCGCCGTCGACAACAGCGAGGGGCTCCTGGCCCAACTGGGTCGGCATCTTTCGGAGAATCACGGATTCGAGGCCCGATCAGCCGAAGTGACCGTCTTCGGGCTCTGCGAACATTGCCGCCAGGGCTGACTCAACCTGTCCGGCGTTGATGGGCCATGGCCTGGCGCCGGAGGTGTCCCGGGAACAAGTTCTTGAGCGTACCCCTGGATCGCCTTGCCCAACCGATCCCCCATCGGTGGTAGCAGACGAGCACCCAGCCATCGGGACCATGGTCGGTCACGGTTTCGCCCCGGAGGAATGCCTGCAGCTGCGGACTGTCTTCCCGCCAGCTGACGCGACGGTCCGACGCCGGGTCGAAACCAAGCTCGGCAGAAGTCGCCAGACCTGGATGGGGTTCGAAGCGCCCGGGTCGAAGGCGGCCAAGAGGTAACCCCGGCCGTGCCTCGTTCAGGCTGGGGGCGATGAGACCGTGAGGCCCGGTCCCCGGTGGTCGACGATGGATGCGGTCCCCGGTGACAACGAGGTCATTCTCATTGGCCTGCAATTCGACCACGGTCTGGCGATGGAACTCGTGCCACGCTCGGCGGACGTCGTCGGCCGACGCCAAGGGAGATCTCGACGTTGCGCCCCGTCGCCTGTTCGATCTTTCTCGCTTGGACGATCGCCCCGAAACCCCC
Source organism: Phascolosoma agassizii (assembly GCA_035593235.1). NCBI lineage: Eukaryota > Metazoa > Annelida > Sipuncula > Phascolosomatiformes > Phascolosomatidae > Phascolosoma > Phascolosoma agassizii. The sequence goes on along the minus strand of JAVJHY010318121.1, from coordinate 381,229 downwards.
CGCCCACTGGCAGAAACAGCACCGCCCCACCCATCGCCAACCACTGTGTGATCAGCCACTGTGTCGCCAACCACTGTGTCGCCAACCACTGTGTCGCCAACCACTGTGTCGCCAACCACTGTGTCGTCATCGAGGCGGCGGAGATACGCCACGTACTGGCCTTCACCCCGATGGCGGTGCGGCCACAGTCGAGCTGTGCGTTCGGTGGCCACCGAACCAACCTGCAAACCCGACGAAGCTCCCAGTGCCATAGCGGCATCCTCGATACGCCACCGGTTCGAGGCGAGCAAAAAGTCGACGATCTGCTGCTCGTTCTCCGCTCTCTCAAAGCTGCACGTGCTGTAGACCACCTCACCGCCAGGCCCGACCAACCGACCGGCCAACGCCAGCAGCTCCTGTTGCCGTCGAGCAGCACCCTCGACCGCAGCGGGGCTCCACTGGTGGATGGCATCGGTATCGCGACGAAAGAGCGCCTCGCCAGTGCATGGCGCGTCGAGAACGGCAACGTCAAAAACCATGCCCGAAGCCACCAGGCGATCAAGCGGTTCGCTGATCGTCACCACGTTGCCGACGCCCCAGAGATCGAGGTTGTCGTGCAAGGCTCGGAGGCGACCACCCGAAATTTCGTTTGCCACAACAACACCACCCGGACCGATCAGATCGGCGAGGTGGGTCGTCTTGCCGCCAGGCGACGCGGCCAGGTCGATGATCGAACGGGCATGCGGTCCTGATTGGTTCAGCACGTCGGCCACGGCCATGGCTGACGGTTCCTGGAGATAGAACAGACCGGCCAAGTGGGCAGGGTGTCCTCCAATGGAGGTACCGGCCGGCAGGTGATAGCCGTTTTTGCACCAGGGCACCGGGTCGAGTTGCAGGTTCAGCAAAGATTCGAGTTCGGCCTGCTCGATCTTGGCCGAATTCAGTCGAAGGCCCCTTGTTCTCGGCTCATCGAAGGAGGCTATGAATGCCTCATAGTCGTCGCCAAGCAGCTCTCTCATGCGCACCTTGAAACCATCGGGGAGCTTGCCGCTTGTGGCTTCGCTGGTCATTGCCAACCATCATCGCCCGTGACGGTCCGCTGTCACACGCCTGGGCGAAGGTTCAACCGCCGCTTGTCAATATTCACACCGTAGCTGTGGCTCGTGCGGACGGCTTCCGAGTCGGCCTAGCGGTAGGCGCGGGCGCTGCGGCTGCCGTTGCTCGACGTTGCCGACGGCACGAAGCGTGGATCGATTCGTCGAAGCTGACGCCGCCTGAATCGTTCACGCTCTGCGTCGGTCAGATCATCCCACTGCTCGATCGTCATGCCGCCTGCCGAAGGTGGAACGAGTGAGGCATTCTCATCGGCCAGAACGGCCAACAGCTTCTCCCTCAGAGCCGCTGGATCACCGGCGTCGACCAAATCGGCGTCAACCGGCTTGTCGCCCTTGGCGAGACTCGCCCAGAGGTCAGCATCGACCTGGGTTGTCGAGACTGATACGGGTGGGTCGTGCTCGGGAGACGGGTGATCCGCCGTCCGATCCGACTTCCGCCAAAGATGGAACCTCATCCTGTCACCTCTCAAACGCCCAACGCTTGTGCCGTCTCACCTATTAGGACGTTCCCGCTGCACCTCGACCAAAATAGTTCTCGACCGGAGTAACGTGAAGCTGACCCGTTTGTTTGCGACATATACGCTGCCGGACCCACATTCTGGCGAACTTTTCTCCGAAAAGTCCAGAAACCGTGTCAGAAGAGGGTTTCTTCGACCCTCCACAACGTGGCCTCCCCCGTTTGGATACGGATCTGTTGCGTCTGGTGGAGAATAATGACCTAACGGTCATGGACACCGCATGCGAGGGGGACGCTTTCCATGATGCCGGCGAGTATTCAGATGATCCATCCAGGCGTCGGGACACATCTCGATTTGCTGGTTCGCGTCTGCCGCCGGGAGCGACTCTTAAGTACGCAGACGGCCTACGTTCTGGCAACAGCCAACCATGAGTCACGATTGGGGCTCTGGATGGACGATCACGTCAGCGGCTGGAGCTACGAAGGCAAAGCAACGCTCGGCAACACCAACGAGGGTGATGGGCCCAGGTATCGGGCAAGGGGATACGGCCGACTCGTTGGCCGCAACGCCTATCTGCGGTTCGGTCTGCATCTTGGCCTACCTCTCATCGAACAACCCGATCTCGCAGCCGACCCCATCGTGGCAGCCGACATTCTTATACTCGGCATGAAACTAGGACGCTTCACCGGCCGGTCGCTCGCCGAGTACGTCAACGAATCGACGGTCGATTACGTACGAGCCCGTCGCGTCATGCCTTCACCCCGGAAACCGGTCCAGATCGCGGCAACCGCCCGCCAATTCGAAGCCGCCCTGGAAGGCACAAAACCGACAGGGCCGACCCGATCCGATGTGAAGAAGGTCCAGACCGGGCTGGTCGAGATCGGCTGGCCGTTGGCCGTCGACGGCTTCTTCGGACCGCTCAGCTGCCGGGCCATCGCCGACTTCCAAGCCGGATACAACTTCGCAAACCTCCAGGTCGACGGTAACCCCGATCCGCTGACTCGTCTCGCCATCGAATCCTGTGCCGCCAACGACGGTTTCGCATCAGAACACTTTCGGTTCGTCGAATTCCGGACCCCGGGCGATGGTGGTCTCTGCCCTGCCAACCGGGTGATTCGGGTTGAGCGCAAGCTACTTCAGGCTCTCGAGTGCTACCGGTCCCACGTCGGTCGCCCCGTCCGCATCGCCGACGGCTATCGCTCGATCGGCTACAACCACAAGATCGGGGCACGATCCGACTCAGAACACGTCCAAGGTCTGGCCGTACACGTGAAAGACCCTGCTCTAGATGGCGAAGAGGCCAAGTCGCTCGGTGCCTTCAGCTCGATCGGTGTTCGCTACGGCCTCGCCGTACATCTCGGGGTCGGCGCGGCCATCACCACCCGCCCGCGGGTCTACCCGATCAGCTGAAAGACGATGAAGCTCCGGTGACCCTTGCGGAATCACCGGAGCTCAGCTATTCGCTCTTGGGAGCTGACCACTCATCGGTGCTCGGCTCGAACAGCGTCGTGCTAAGCAACTCCTGCAGTTTCCGTCGTGAGCTCTTCACGCTGTGCCGACTCAAGCCGGTCTCGCGGACAATGTCCGACAGGCTGTAGCTGGCTATCAGCAACTCAAACACTTCGACGTCTTCTGTGGTCAGTGCAATTCCTGCCCGCCTGCTGGTCTCGGCCAGGGCGAGTCGGAGCAACATCACGTCGTTGTCGGTATGCGCTCGGGCTGAGCCTGCTAATGGCGATGAACGATCTGCGAACACTTTCGTGTCACGATCGCGAGACCTTCGCTCGCTGCGAATGAACGAGTAGGCCTCGGACTTGATCACCTGCTCCAGGCGCGCAACCCCGCGTCGAGAGGCTGAAATCCTGGTCCACTTTATTAGCGCCTGCGAGACCACGTCCTCAGCGTGATGTTCGAAGCCAACGAGTCTGCGCTTCGCCAACGCAACGAAGCGTTGATACTCCACTCGGCTGATTTCCGGGAATTCCCCCGGTATGTACTCTTTCCACGACATGTGTACACCCCCCTGCACTCCATGAAGCAGTGGTCGACGTTGACCCCCTGACGTCCTGTTCTGGTCTGGTCTGTCTGGTTCGTCTGGTTTCTGCTGTCTGTTGGTTTGTCTTCTTGGTTCTTTGCCTATCTAACCTTTTTGTTGTAGTTCGACTATTGCATCCGCATATGCGTAACGCAATACAAAGTTTGCGTAATCATAAGAAATCGGCGAGAGTGAACGCTAGATGCGTAGATATGTGTTGTGTGCACTACACACTGTCACCTGGGTTGGCTACGGTTACTGACTTGACTCTCCAGGTCGAAGGGGGCGTAATGCCGGTTTCAAAAGAGTCCCGCGAACAGCTCGGCCAGGCGCTGGCCGAAGCCAGGGAAGAGGCTGGATTCACCGTCGTGCAACTGGCTCAAATCGCGAGCCCTGGCCGGGCCGGTGGCCTGAGCCGCTACTACGACGCCGAGGCCGGGCGCCGAATGGCCACCTCGGAAACCGTGAGCCATTACTCGAACGCACTCGGAAGACCCGATCTCCAAGATCTACGCAACAAGATTCTGAGCAAACGCCCATCGATATTGTCTCGGCCCGAACTGACCAGCACCGGAACCGACGGCTTGTTGGATGGTTCTGAAGCGTCGAGCTCCGACGACCCCGATGGCTCTGACGAACCGCTCGATCAAGATGCGACATCAACCCAATCGGGTGGCTGGTCGCGGTCGGAGAGTTCCCCGTTGCAGGAAACGGCAACCGACGCCTTTCCCAGTCCCGAGCTGCTCCCCCTCTCACTGCAAGAGCCGGTCCAGGAACTCATCGCCGAGCAGCCACCCCTAAAGGACGGCACCGTGGTGCGGGGGCGTGAGGCGATTCTCCGGGCAGCCTGTGCTCTTCTCAACGAGGCGATCTCGATGTGTGCCGACCAGTCGCGGTCGGTTTCGGTTCAGATCATTCAGCTGAACTCGGAGCGAACGTTCACCCGCAACCTCGGTCACGGCAGAGAACACAGCAGCCGGTTCTTCCCCTTCCAGATTCAACAGCTGATCGCGGCCGGTGGCAGTGTGCGGCATCTCCTGTCGCACCACATCATGCACACCCTCGACATGTGGTCGGCCTTCGAACGCTTCATAGCGCTCATGGAGCTGGCAGGCGACTACTCGGTGTATTGGCCAAGTGCCGAGCAACCCCGCTCACGAATACCCGACTACCTCATCATCGAAAACGTCGCAGCGCTCGAGATCTTTCCAACCGGGTCGCTCACCTGGGCCGGCGATGCCGCCATCGTCCATCGCGATACCAGCGAGGTGTTGTCGGTGATCAAGGACTTCGGTGAGAACCTCATCGCCGAGGCCGACGAGGCCTTCCAGGTCATCGACCCCAGTTCGACCTACGCCATTGAGCAGGCCCGGGGTCGGGTCGATCAGGCCATTCTGGAAGCAGAGCAGATCGAGGCTCCCCGCTACCTGTTGAAGTACGGCCTGTCGACAACGACCGAGCCGCTCAAGCTCTACGAGAAGCGGCTGCTTCTGAAACACGGCCTAGCAGCCAACGACCGGGCGTCATGGCCGGGATGGCTCAAACAGGACCTGGAGCTACGCCGTCGTCGGCTGGCGAATTTCCTCAGGCAGATCAACAGCCATCGATCGATCGATGTGGTTCCCCGCTCGGCGCTCGACTTCTTCGTTGCCCACGGTCGGTACTCCGAGGTCTGCACCGAGTTCGGTGAAATCTCCGTGCCGATCAGCGCACGTATTCAACACCTCGAAGACGTCATCACCATGATCAGCACCAACGAGCGTTACGACTTCATCATCATGGAGGACGATCCTCCGATCACGTCGATGATCGGCGCAGGTCTGCTGATGATGGGTCGCCCCGACGACGATCAGGACTGGATGATCTTCTATGAGTCCGTGAAGCCGGGACTCGACGGCGAACCGATCAGCGTCGCCTTCGAAACCAAGCTCGACATGTTCCGCCATCGCGTAGGCGGGCGCATCGCAAACATCCTGGAGACCGAGGCGGCCAAGGGTTCGACCCAGACGACACTTCGATTGCTTCACTCACTCATCGATGGGCTCAAGGAACGGCAGGAAGGCGTGGACACCGAATCCGCACCCGACGATTCGTCGTGACCCGGCCCTAGGCAGACCCGCTCGCCCAATGTGTCGGTTTCATTCAATTTGACAACCGACATCCAAGGGCGCTCACCGGCGACGTATCAGGGTTGAGGGAACAAGACGCCGGAGAGGAGGAGCGATGAAAGATGGGACCAGTCGACCCCTGAGTGCGGTGGTGTACCTATTCGGTATGGCCGGCACCACGGTGTGCGGCACCGCCTTCGTCGTCGGTGGCATGCTCGCCGGCGCCCGCGGCCTGACCGCGGTATCACTCGCCGCCATCGTCCCTCTCGCCGGCTTGGCCTGGGCGGTCGTGCTCTCGACGATCGGTCGTGGCCACGGGCGCTCTCGGCGGGCTGCCGGGTATCGGGTGGTGCGGGACGGACTGGCCGATCCCGGTGAAAACCACGATCGGTTTGACCGGCCACTCCGACTCGACGACTCGACAGATCCTCTCGTCGGCCCAGGCCAGAACCATTGGTAATAGCACAGCGACCTGTACCAATGGCTGGGTCGGCGAGAGTTCGCTGAGGGCCTCCAGCCCGAAGAGGCCGTCCTTTGCCGTAGTGCCGCTGGATACAGGACCGTCGTGGTCTAACTTAGGTTTGTGGGATCGACAGAGGGCGCCTCCTTCGGCGGCGACAAGAAGCACGGCCAGTCCATCCTGGGGCCGATCGAACGCCGCTTCATCGATTACTGGGTTCCCCGTTTGCCGCAATGGCTTCGGTCTTGGCAGCTGACGATGTTTACCCTGGTGTGGTCGGGTCTTACCGTCTTGTTCGGTTGGTTGGCCGCAGATCAGCCGGCCTGGCTCTGGGCCATGTCGGTTGTGGTCTTTGGTCAATGGCTGACCGATTCGTTTGACGGCACCCTGGGTCGGACAAGAGGCGAGGGCCTCGTCAAGTGGGGATTCTTCATGGACCACCTGCTCGACCTGATCTTCGCCGGCAGCATCGTGATCGGCTATTCGTTCATCGCTCCGGGAGGCACCGGCTTTCTGTTCTCGCTCCTCCTCCTGGTTACCTGCGCCACGATGGCGGTGTCGTTCCTCTCGTTTGCCGCAACCAATCAGTTCCAGATCGCCTACTACGGTCTCGGTCCGACCGAGATCCGAATCAGCTACATCGCGCTCAACGCCTTCGTTTTCTTCGCTGGGCCCGAAGTGTTCTGGTGGGGGGTACCCGCTGTCCTGGCGATCAACGTGATCGCCTTGACCGTGCTGGTTTGGCAGACCCACAAGAACCTGTGGGCGATCGATAAGGCAGCATTGACTCAAAAATCCTGATCACACATCACAAGCACCGAAAGTGAGTTAGATAATGCCTCGACTACGCCAGGTACCAAAAGACGAGGCGCATAAGTTCGCCAAGGGTATGTACCGCTTCCTCTTCGGTGAACGTGATCCGGTGGTCGAGCCGGGAACCTCCAGCGGCACGCCAGGTGACTGGTGGACGGTCTTCGCGCTTGTTCCCGATGCCTTCGATCACACCACCCAGGGCTTCCAGTTCTACCGATCGCCCGACCGGGCGCTCGATCCGAAGCTGCGCGAACTTGGCCAGACAAGAGCCGGCTGGACGGTCGGCAGTCAGTTCGTGTTCAGTCAGCATTGCAAGGCCTGCCGCGACGTCGGCTTCACCGACGAGCAGGTTGCCGCCATCCCATCGTGGTCCGTTGCTGAGTGTTGGAGTCCCGCTGAGCGGGCTGTCCTGGCCTACACCGACTGCCTGACGTTGCAGCACGGCCGAGTGCCCGAAGCATTGTTCGACACGCTCAAGTCACTTCTGTCCGATGAGGAGATCCTCGAGTTCACCTACATCACCTGCACCTACGCGATGCACGCCACGATGACAAAGGCCCTTCGGCTCGAATACGACGACGTCGATGATCGGGTCGTCGAAGTGGCAGATCTCGATGGCAACTTCTCCGGCCTCGACGTGATGGCAGCCGTCGACGACGCTCAGGACTGACCGCTCGCTAAAAACGGGGCACCGGGTTGGCCACCCAAACCCAGAGGGAATCATCCCCGAACCCGTGGATATGTAAACGCCCCATGACATGCTTTGGTCATGGCCGAGCAGACCCACACCTTCGAGTCCCTCTTCGCCCTGCTCCAGGATCGAGTTGCTGAGCGGCCCGAGAGTTCGGGCACCGTAAAAGCACTCGATGCCGGCACACACACGATCGGCAAGAAAGTGCTGGAAGAAGCGGGCGAAGTATGGCTTGCAGCCGAACACGGCACCGATGAGGAGTTGGCGGAGGAGATTTCACAGCTCCTCTACTGGCTGCAGGTGACCATGCTCGATCGGGGCCTCACCCCCGACGACGTCTATCGCCACCTCTAGCGATCCCTAAGCATCAGGCGCCAACCCCAAACCAATCCTGTCGGCGGCGGTCAGTCTTGCTGGCGTAGGTGGTCGAGTTGGGTGGTGCCTGAGTAGGCGGTTCGGAATCGGCCCCGTCTTTGCAGCTCAGGAACCACGAGATCCACGAACTCCTCGATCGCACCAGGGCAGTAGATCGGTGACAGCATGAAGCCATCGCCGCCCACCTCGTCGTGGAAGGATTCGAGCTGATCGGCCACGGTGGACGGTGTTCCCGTGAACTGGGGTAGTCCGACACTCTGGCCGTGGCGCTTGGCGGCTTCGGCCACCGTGTAGGACGACCCGTCCTCACGTAGGTAGCGGGTACGCAAACGTTGCAGCTCTGGATCGGTCCGGTCCGCGATCGGCTCGTCGGGATCGAGCTTCGAAAGATCGAAATCGAGGTGGGCCGACAGGATGGTCATGCCGGCATCAATCTCGACCAGTTCGTTGTGTTCGGCCAATTTCTCCTCCGCCTCGGCCTCGCTTGAGCCGATAACGGGTTGTGCTCCAAACAGGATGCAGCAATGGTCGGGGTTGCGGCCGGCGTTCGACACCCGATCCTTTATGTCGGCGAAGTAGGCCGCAGCGTCGACCGCCCGGGGCTGGATGGCGAACAGGGCATCGGCGTGGCTGGCCGCGAAGTCTCGGCCCTTTGGCGACGTCCCCGCTTGAAGGATGGCCGGACCGCCGAAGGGTGAACGAACAACGTTGAGCGGGCCCCGCGAGGCAAAGTATTTGCCTTTGTGCTCGATCCGCCTCACCTTTGACGAGTCGACGAAGCGGGGCTGATCGGCATCAGCGACCACGGCGTCGTCATCCCAGCTGTCCCACAGTTTCCGGCAGACCTCGATGAACTCGATGGCCTTGTCGTAACGGACCTCAGTTGGCTCGCGGTCCTCTTCGCCGAAGTTGGCGGCCTGGTTGTGGTTGAGCGACGTGACGACATTCCAGGCCGAGCGGCCCTGGGTGAGATGGTCGAGGGTTGCCCACAGCCGAGCCACGTAGAACGGGTGGTGGTGGCTGGTCGAGAAGGTCGACGCCAAGCCGATGCGCTCGGTGACCGCGGCCATGAATGAGAGCAGGGGAATCGGGTCGTGCTCGGGGGCTTGGGCCGCATAGCGCAACGCAGGGTCGAGCGATCCGGTGTAAGTGTCTGAGATGTAGTTGAGATCAGCGAAGAAGACCATGTCGAACAGGCCTCGCTCGCAGACCTTGGCGATGTGCTGATAGAGCTCGGGGCGAGCCCAGGTGTCTGGTTCCCACTCGGTTCGCGGGTGACGCCACATGGCATGGCTGTGATAAGTCGGACCGTGCACCAGGAACTGAGCTAGATGGAACTTCTTCGCGCTCATCGTTGCGCACTCATCGTGGAGAATCGAACCCTCAGTGCTTCCGCCGGACCGGGTCAACGAAGAACCAGGCCGAAACGCCCCCCGGGGCCGATCCGGCCAGGAAGGTGCCAAACCCACCGGGAGTGCCGCCGACTTCGTTGAGATCGCTCACCGGCACATCCTAGGTCCAGGCCAGCACCAGCACGAGCGCAGCAAAAGACATCGATGTCACCCCCGCTGTCTATGCTCCCTGTGTGACTGAACGGGAGGCGAACACGAGGCGCAAGGGCGACACCGAAACCTCGTCGTTCGGCGTCGGGCGGCGTGAGGGCCACGATGCCAGCGCCTTCTACCAGCGTTTCTCGCCCCCCCAGATCTCCGACGATGACTTCGTCAATCGCCCCGAGGAGCTGATCGCTAAGCTCGGAGCGGGCCGCCTGTTCAACGGCTCGATCAACAACCTGGCCAACCTGCCAGAAAACAGCGTGGCCCTGGTCGTTACCTCACCTCCCTACTTCGTCGGTAAGGAGTACGAGCTGGCGGTCACCGGCGAGTACGACTCTGCCGATCGGGTGCCCTCCACCTACTTTGAGTTCCTGGAGATGCTGCGATCTGTCTTCGCCGAATGTCGACGAGTTCTGGAACCGGGCGGCCGGATCGCCGTCAACGTGGCAAACCTCGGCCGCAAGCCATACCGGAGCCTAAGCGCCGATGTGATCTCGATCCTTCAGGACGATCTCGGGCTGCTGCTGCGAGGTGAGGTCATCTGGGAGAAGGCATCCACCTCGTCCGGTTCTTGTGCCTGGGGATCCTTCGCCAAAGCTTCCAACCCCGTTCTGCGAGACATGACCGAGCGGGTGATCATCGCTTCCAAGGGCCAGTTCTCTCGGGCACTGCCGGTCAAGCAGCGGCGCTCACGCGGCCTGCCACATGAATCGTCGCTGGCAAACGACGAATTCGTCGACGTCACCCGCGATGTTTGGCGCATCGACGCCGAGTCGGCCACCCGCATCGGCCACCCTGCCCCGTTCCCCGTCGAACTCCCCCGGCGTCTCATCGACCTCTACACCTACAGGGGCGACATCGTGGTCGACCCGTTCGTCGGTTCGGGCACCACGGTGGTTGCCGCCGCCCGCACCGGGCGGATCGGCGTCGGCTACGACACCGACGATGCCTACGTCGAGCTGTCCAAGCGGCGGCTCGATGCCGAACTGGAACGAATCGCCGACCTCACCACAGCCACCACCGGCATCGAAGACGAACCAACCGATCGTCAACGCCAAGTGGTCGACGGCCTCAGCTTCGAGGATCGCCAGGAGCACTTCCAGGCCAGAGCCGTCCAGGAGGGCAAGAAGGCTCTGGACATCGCCCGGCTACGGCTCGAAGAGGCCGGCTTCGTAGCCATCAACGACAAGGCGAAGCACCCCTCGGGCATCGTCGAGTTCGACTTTCTGATCACCAGCCCGAACGGCGAGCGGCAGTGGTGGCTCGACGTATCGGGAGCCTTCACCACCAGCCGGCCCGGTCTGCAACGAACCGAAACCGTCTGGAAGCTTCTCGGTCGCCTCAACGTGTTGGAGGCGATGGAAGACCGTGAAGAACGGCGCGACCATGTGTTGGTGCTCACCTCGAACCTTCCCAAGCCGGGCTCGCCCGGCGATCGAGCCCTCCGAGCGGTTGGACCCCGGGCAATTTTCGACGCCATCGAGCTCTACGACCCCGCCGGGCTCGAACGGCTCCGCCATTACGCCGAAACACCCGACCCGTCGCCGCTTCCCGGCTTCTGGACTCCCGACGAGTTGGCATCAAGCCCACAGTCGGCCCCCCACCGTTCTACAGGTGGCCGTTCGGGCGGTCGCAAGCCGGCAAAATCCAAGCGTTAAACCGATGCTGAAGAGCATTGGGGCTTACGCCATCCGTCAGAGCGACCCCGATCATCCCCTGCTCGCCGACTCGGAAGAAACACTCAACAAGGTAATCGCTCTGCGTTGGATCGCCGAGTGGCAGCCGGAGCAACCAGGCGACGCCGAACCGATCCGCGAGGCCATCCTCGACGAGCGGTGGGCCGACGCGGTGCTGGCCTGGATGGAGCTCACCGGTGAGACCCTCGACATCTTTCCCCACGGTTTGGAAATCCACGAGGCCCGCGACTACCCCGACGATGAGTTCGGGCCACGAATCCAGACCACCCGGCTGTTCACCGAATAGCCGTAGTCCTAGCGGCAGATGACGGCCCGGCGGCAACGACCTAGGGTCGTCATATGAGCGAGATCGACGTTTCGGTTGCCGGCCGTCTTGAAGGCCAGGTGGCCGTGGTCATTGGAGGTGGGCAGACGCCTGGTGAGACGATCGGCAACGGTCGAGCAACGGCGGTGCTACTGGCCAGGGCCGGAGCCCACGTGATCGTCGCCGACCGTGATTCAGCACTGGCCGACGAGACTGTAGAGGTGATCGCCAGCGACGGTGGTGAGGCCACCGCGGCCGTTCTCGAAGTGACCGATGACGATCAGCACCGAGCCCTCGTCGAGCAGGTGATGGCCAACCATGGACGGATCGACATCCTCCACAACAACGTCGGCGTCAGCATCGCCGGTGGCGACGCCGACGCGCTTGAACTCGACCCCGACACCTTCGACCGCCTGTGGCAGATCAACCTGAAGGGCATGTGGCTTGCCGCCCGTCATGCCATCCCCGTAATGCGCGAACAGGGCTCAGGATCGGTGGTCAACATCTCCTCGATGGCAGCCAAGCTGGCCTACCCGCTCGTCGGCTATAAGACCACCAAAGTCGCCATGCTCGGCCTCACCGAAAACCTGGCCTCGACCAATGCCCGGTACGGGGTGCGGGTGAACGCCATCATGCCCGGCCTGATGAACACCCCGATGGCCATCGAGGCCCGCGTGGCCCAGGGCACGCCGCGAGACGAGGTGATCGAACGACGCGATCGCCAGGTGCCGTTGGGCCGAAAGATGGGCTCGGGATGGGATGTTGCCCACGCCGCCCTCTTCCTTCACAGCGATGAGGCTCGGTTCATCACCGGCATCGCGCTCCCGGTCGACGGCGGCCAGGGTCTCTAGCCACTACCGACACTGCTGCGAAGGGAATACAAAACGACCATGTCCGAGGAACTGTCTGTGTTCGACGTCATGTACAACTGCCGTGCCATGCGCCGCCTCGACACCCGGGAGGTGCCTGAGGAAATGCTGCTGAAACTGGTCGAGGCCGCCAATCAAGCAGCCAGCGGCGGCAACCAGCAACGGGGACGGTGGATCGTGGTGCGCGACGCCGAACGCAAACAAGCAATCGCCACACTGAACCACGAGGTCAGCGCCGAGTTTGTGAAGGCCCGGATCGATCGGGGCGAAAACCTTCCCCATCACGACGCCGCCACCCGGGCTCGCATGCTCGACGCTGTGCTCTACCTGGCCGAACACATGCACACCTACCCCGCCCTGATCGTGGCCTGCCTCGAGTTCGACGAACGCCCAGACAACATTGCTGCCCAAGGCGGATCGATCTGGCCCGGTGTCCAGAATCTTCTGTTGGCGGCAAGAGGGCTGGGACTCGGCGCTGTTCCCACCACCTATGCCATCAACCGCCGAGAAGAATTCGAGGCGATCATCGGCCTTCCCGAGACCATGGCCGCCTACGCCCTGGTTCCGGTTGGCTGGCCGCTCGGCAACTTCGGCCCGGTCACCCGTCGCCCGGTCGAAGACGTCATGCGGTTCGACCGCTGGAGCTGACGGCGACACCCAGCCACCCGGCACAGCGCTGTCGATGCCTAGGCCGCCAGGGGCACTGGATCCATCGAGACGAACCGACCCCGCGTCACCAAGCTCCTCACGCCCGACATCGACCCGATGGCGACACCGAACACCGCGATCCAGATGATTCCGGGGCCGATCAGCAGAGCCCGCACCTCGGTCCGCTCGGCCGTCCAGCCATAGCCAAGATTGAGGATGGCCATATGCCCGGCTGCAATCATGATGTAGAACGCCATGACCCGGCCTCGGTATTCGTCGGTGACGATCCGCTGGACGAGGGCGGCCGACATCGTCATGTAGCTCGCCTGGGTGAGACCGGCCAGCACTGCGCCGAGGAGCACCAGAGCCGGTGTGTTTGCTATGCCCATGATGACCATGGCAAAGCCGGAACCAAAGCCAACAGCACCAAAAACGGTTCCCCGGGTTCGATCCTTGCGAATTTGTGAGACGGTGAGTGTGCCGGTGATGGCACCAACACCGAGGCCGACGAGGATCGCGCTGTACAGAGCAGACGAGCCGCCGACCTTCTCCGACAGCGAAGGCATCATCGAGTCGAACGCCATGGTGAGACTGCAGTGTGCGCCGACAAGCCCGATCACGGTGAGCAGTCGACGATCAGCGCCGACGTATCGACCGGCGTAGCGAAGATCACCGACAAGCTGGCCGGCCACCGTTCGCGCGCTGGGAACCTCGATGTCGACGTCTGCTGCTACGGCCCCGGTTTCGTCGGCAACCGCGGGTGCACCGGCCTCGCCGCCAACCTGCGGGCTGACACGCATTGCCTCGAACAGTCCGAGACACAGAAGAACCGTTGAGAAAATGAACACCGAACCCGCACCGAAGGTGCTCAAAAAGGCAGCCCCGAACAACGGTCCGATCACTCGGGACCCATGCTGAGAGATACCACCGAGCGCCACCGCGTTGAGCAGGTCCGCTTCCGGGACCGACGTTGCGATCATGGCTCGACGGGTCGGAACCGTCGACGCCTGGGCAGCTCCGGTGGCAAAGGCGAGCACGCCAATGTGCCACACCTCAGCCACCTCAAGGATCGTGATCAAGGCCAGGAAGGCCGCTCCGAGGATCCCGAAGATCGTGGCCTGGATCAGAAGTCGACGACGGTCGATACGATCTGCCAGCGCTCCGGCAAAGGGCCCCACCACCACAAAAGGGATGAAGCTGGCGAACGTCACCCAGCCGACCGCGGCCGTCGACCCACCACTCAGATCGTGTACCAACCAGCCGCGGGCCAGAACCTGGGCCCAACGCGATCCAGTGGTATAGAAGCCGTTGGCAAATAGTCGACGGAAGTCCGGCGATGCCATCGCCGGAAACCTTCCGGCCAAGTCCAGGCTGGTTGACATTCACGCGACCGTAGTTGGGTTGCTAGCTTCGGGCCTCATGGCCAACTTCGAGAATCGACAGAACTGGGACCTGAACGCGTGGCCGGAAATGTACGCAAAGCTCAAGGAATTGCAGGCCATGATCTTCCCGGCCCCGCCGGGCTTTCCTATAAACATGATGGTTTTTACGGTCGCCAGTTCGTCGGCGGGCTGTCGCCATTGCCAGGCCCACGGCGCTTACGGCCTGAACCGAACCGGCATGCCGCTTGAGAAGATCCGAGCCCTCTGGGATTTCGAGTCGTCCGACCTGTTCGATGATCGGGAACGAGCGGCTCTACGGTTCGCGGTGGCCGGCGGCGCCGCCCCAAACGTTGTCACCGGGGATCACCACGCCGACCTGCGAGCGCATTTCAGCGACGAGGAAGTACGGAGCCTTCTAGGCGTGGTGGCGATGTCGGGCTTCATGAACCGCTACAACGACTCATTGGCCACCGTCACCGATGCCGAGTCAAGCGACTGGGCAGCTGAAAACCTGGCCGTCATCGGCTGGGACATCGGCAAGCACACCGGAGCTGAACACGAGCAGCGGTCGGGGCCTCCCGGACGCCGCTAGGGGCCCCAAGAACATGGGCCGAGCCACGTTCATGAACGCACCGCCACGATCGGCATCGGCATCGCCTGGGCGATCGGCAGCCGTACTCGGGATCCCGTTCGATGCCGGAACCCATCCGACCAGGATCGGGGCTCGCCTGGGTCCGGCTGCGATCCGGGAGCAGTCGAGCCTAATCATGCCGTTCGATCCCGCCACCGGCGCAAACCTGGTTGCCGATGTCGGCCTGACCGACCGCGGCGACGCCGCCGTTGTACCAGGGGATCCTGAGACCTCGTTCCCGGCCGCAACCAAGGCGGTGATGGCCATCGTCGCCGATAACGCTATCCCAGTCGTTCTCGGCGGGGACGGGCTTGTCAGCCTGCCAACTCTGCGAGCCCTCGGACCCCGTCATGATGGCCTGGCCGTTGTGCATCTCGACGCCCACACCGACTCCTATCCCGGCCCCGGCTACTCAACCGCCCACACGTTCACTCGTGCGGTTGAGGAGGGACTGATCGACCCAAGCAGATCCTTTCACGTCGGCCTTCGAGGAACGACCTATGCCCCTGAAGCCTGGGCCAACGCCCGGTCGCTTGGCTTCAACCTGATCACGATGGTTGAGTGGCGAACCCGTGGCACCGCCGACATCGTCGCCCAGATCATCGAAGCTGTCGGCCCGGCCGCGGCCCATTTCAGTTTCGACATGGACGTCTTCGACCCATCGATCGCGCCAGGCGTTTGCACACCGGCCTGGGGTGGCATTGCGGCAACCGACGCGTTTGATGTCATCGATGCGCTGGCCGTCTGCAACTGGGTCGGCTTCGACAACCAGACCCTAAGCCCACCTCATGACGTAGGTGGGATGACAGCCCTCCTCGCCGGGACCGTCGTCGCTCGGTTCCTACAGGGATTGGCCAACCGGCTCGGTCGAGCGTCCTAACCGCCGCGGCGGGTCGAGCAACCAGCTGGAAGCGAGCAAGGCGGCCATCACCAAAGCCGCAACCAACCAAGCGGGGCCCGCTCCCCAACGCTCGAACAGCGCCGGAGCGGTGAACGCTCCCAGAGCCGCAGCTGCCGAACCCGACGCCTCGGCCAACCCTTGGGCCGAGCCTGCATCTGAGGCCGGGGAAGCCTCAGCGATCGCAGCCTGGGAGCCGGGCGACAAGATGGCCTCCATGAGCCCGTGGGGAATCGCTACCGCAAAAATGATCCAAACCACCCCGGCATAGCCGTAGACAGCCATCATCGGCACCGTGGCCAGGGCTGCCAGCAGCGAGGCCCAGCGAGGGCCGAATCGGTCCGAGAGGCGCCCGGCCGGTCTGGCGACGAGAAGCATCGGGAGGGCAAAGAACGTCAGCGATACCGTGACCACCGCGGTCGACGCGCCGAGATCGTCCAGGTGGGTCGCCCACAGCGGCTCGAAGACGCCAATCGAATAGCGAAAGGAGACCACAACCAGAAGTGCGGCCACCACTCGCCGATCGGCGATCAGCCTCCGCAACACCCGCCGATCCCCGCCGCCGGCCCCGGCCTCCTCCGCGGACGCCTCGGGCAGGCGCATCCGCATGACCGAGCCGAGCGTGGCCAGGGCGACCGCCCCAAATACGGCGAACGGCAGGCGCACATCGCCGATGATTGTGAGCGCGCCAGCGATCGGCGGTCCGAACACGAACCCGGCGAGATAAGAGGCGTAGAACGTACCGAGGCGCTCCCCTGCGGCACCGTCGGAGGTGACAATGATGGCCCGTCGAGCAGGCGGGATGATCATGCCGACGCCTGCGCCGAGCAGCCCACGGGCCAACACGAACTGCCAGACCTCGGTGGCTGCGGCGAACCACAGCAGGCCGACGGCGGCCGCCAATACACCAAGGCGCAACAGGGTCGTGGCGTGGCCTCGGTCGGCGTAGCGGGAAAGCCAAAGCTGGGTAACGAGGCTCGCCAGGAAGGCACTACCGGCGATCCAGCCCAGCGAGGTGGTTGAGAGGCCGTAGCGCTTTTCGAGTTCGGCGAAGAGGGCAAACACCGCGCTCACACCGGCCATCGTCACGGCCGCAACCACATAGAGCTGTTTCACCGGGGCCTGGTCGGTAGCCGGTCCATCGAAGGTGGTTTGCACTGCCACAAGATAGTGCAGGCCCTCTTTTCACTGCACAACGGCTCAGCCGCCCGGCCGTCCAACCGGATTCAAGGTCGGGCACCGTCGAGTCGACTACATGGGGTGAAGAGGTTCAGACCTGTGGCGCGGCCTCCATCCCTTCGGACTAACCGGACTATCTAAGGAACGCCATGAACCAATCGGATCAGACGCAACAAACGGCGGTCCTCGATCAGGCACCGCTCGACGAGTTGGTGAAAGTGTTCGGTGAGGGAGGCATCGCCATCGTCGAAGAGATCGTCAAGACCTACCTCGAGGAGTCGCCGGACCTTGTCTCGCGGCTCAACGGAGGCGCGTCGACTCGGAATCTGGTGGCGATTCGCGACGCCGCCCACACCCTTAAGTCGGCCAGTGTCAACGTGGGAGCATTTGCCTTGAGCACCCGCTGCCAGTCGGTTGAGAGAGAGGCCCGAACCGGCGACCCCGATCTCGCCATAGGCGGGTGCAAGGGTATCGACGACCTTTTTCAAGAGACGGCAACCGCACTGTCCCACTGGTTGGAGACGAGCTGCAACAAGTCCGCCGGAGGCTAGGTCGGCCTGTCCGAAGGCCGGCCCCGCGTCGAAAGCGGCAACAACTCGACCAGTTGGCGGTTCTCCTCGGGATCGAGGACACCATGCTGCACACAAGCCGGAACAAGCTGATCCGTCTCGGGATGCCCCATTGAATAGGCGCACGCTTCAAGGCGCTCCTGAGCTTCGAGAATACGATCCTCGGTGGCCCGGGTTCCAGCCTGCATGTGATCCCAAGCCGCGGCGGTGTCTGCGGCGTCGATGAACTGATGCATGACGAAGGTGGCAGGCTTGAGCTTCCACCAGGCCTGAGTCTTGCCACCTCCTCGTTCGGCGAAGCGGCCGAGCCATTTCGCCAGCTCCGAAACCACCGAGGGATGTCTGGCCACCGACCTCAGGTAGCGCGCCGTCGACAGCGATTTCGAACGGAGGATGAAGTTTCCGGGAAAGGCGTCGAACCAGGCCGCCACCATACGATGGTCGGCGGGGTCGGTGTCATCCAGCAGGGGGACATAACGATCTCCGAGGTATGCCCCCCAGGTGACGCGGTTGCAGCGGGAGTCGCCGACCTGAACCGCGTCGTAGGGCAACCGGCTGCCTGCGCCACGCTCGATCTCGTCCCACACCACGTCGGAGGTGAGTTCTCGGTAGCCCTCTCGCCACCGCACTTCGTTTCCGATGTAGGCCGCAGGTTGGAAGGAAAACATCCGCCAGCCCTGACCGTGGCAACTCTGAACAACGTCGGCCACCTCGTCGAGATTGTCGGGGGTGACGGTCATGTTGTGGGCGAGGTAGGAGGTGATGCCGTACTCGTTTCCAAGACGATCGAACATGGCGCAGAACGCGGCCCGATGCTCGTTTAGCTGAGCTTCGCTCGTTGGTTTTTTGATACCGGAACGGCCGACCATGGTGACGTCGATATGACAGGCGAACGAGAGGTGCGGGAACCGGGGCTCATCGTTCTCATCGACGGCGACGGCCCGCAGATAGTCGTAGTCGAAGTCGCCATGAGTGAAGCTCATAGGGATCCGGCCGTGTTCACGCATGATCGAGATCGCGCCTGCATGGTCATTGGCCCTAAGCAGGCTCACCTCTCCGCCGATCAGTTGGGCGAAGGCACCGTGACCCCGCTCCTGACGGAGATACTGCATCTGGCTTTCGATCTCGCTGAGGGTGTGCGGCCCATCGATCCGGACCTTGTTTGCATCGGCACTGTGGTAGCAGGGCTTGCAGGCGAAATCGCATTGGGGGAACACGCCGTGGGTGGCCTCGCAACCAGTGAACTTCCTACCGATCAGTTGCCCCGGCACCTTGGCGACGTCCGGCAAGGTGTTCCATCGTCGCAGGAGCGCGGCCTCGGTCTCCGGATCGATCGGGCGTGTGGCCTTCTCGATGCTGCGCAGCTGGTCGAGAAGCGACATCTGTCCTCGTTCGGATCGGGTCGGCGAGGTCCGTGGCGGATCCTCCGGCGGGTTCGGTGATGACAACCGGTGGCGTCGGCTAAAGATTCCTGGTCCCAGGTCGCCCGACTACTGGCGATAGGTCCCTAGGAATCGTTCGAGCCGACCGATGGCGTCGGATAGATCCTCCCGGTTGGGGAGGAACACGATCCTGAAATGGTCGGGCTTTATCCAGTTGAAAGCCGAGCCCTGCACCACCAGGATGCGCTCCTGTTTGAGGAGATCGAGCACAAAGAGTTCGTCGTCGTGAATGTTGAATTTGGTCGTGTCGAAACGGGGGAAGAAATACAGGGCTCCCGCCGGTTTTACGCACTCGATGCCGTCGATGGCCGTGAGTTGTTCGTGGCCGTATTTTCGCTGCTCGAACAGGCGACCGCCGGGCACCACGAACTCGTTGATGCTTTGATAGCCGCCGAGGGCGGTCTGGATGGCGTGCTGCGAGGGAACGTTCGCGCACAGTCGCATCGAGGCAAGAATATTGAGACCCTCGATGTAATCGGATGCCAGATCGGTGGCGCCACTGACAACCATCCAGCCTGAGCGGAAGCCGGCCGACCGGTACGTCTTCGACAAGCCATTCATGGTCACGATCAGCAGGTCGTCGGCCAGCGCTGCGGTCGACTGGTGTCTGGCCTCGTCGTACAGGATCTTGTCGTAGATTTCGTCGGCGAAGACGACGAGATCGTTTTCACGGGCGACCTGCAGCATCTGTTCGAGCAGGTCCTTGCTGTAGACGGCACCGGTCGGATTGTTGGGATTGATGATCACCATGGCCCTGGTGTCGGCCGTCACCTTGGAACGTAGGTCGTCGATGTCGGGGAACCAGTCGGTGCCCTCATCGCAGAGGTAGTGAACGGGCCTGCCGCCGCTGAGGTTGGTAGCCGCGGTCCACAGTGGGTAGTCGGGGGCCGGTACCAAAACCTCGTCGCCATTATTTAGCAGGCCCTGGAGGGCCATGACGATCAGTTCAGACACGCCGTTGCCGATGATTATGTCTTCGATCCGAACGTTGGCTACGCCAAGCTGCTGCATGTATTGCATGACGGCTTTGCGCGCCGGGAACAGCCCGAGGGATTCGCAGTACCCCTGGGAGTCAGCCAGGTTATGTTTGACGTCAGCCAGGATCTCATCGGGGGCATCGAACCCGAACGGAGCGGGATTGCCGATGTTCAGCTTGAGGATGCGATGACCCTCGGCCTCCAGCCGGTTGGCCTCATCGAGCACGGGTCCTCGGATGTCATAGCAGACCTCGTCGAGTTTGTGAGACTTGACGATCTTGTTTCGAGGTGGGATGACCCCGATCGAGTCTCGCACGGGTTGTAGGTTCGCAGACACTGTCTCACCGTTCTGGAGCTGTTCAGATGGATTCGGCTGGAAGGTGCGACCGCGCTCGGCGTTGCGGCAGCGACAACGTTTCCGGTCGGCGCCAAGACTAACTTGGTTAGCGGAGTCAGCAGAATGGATTGGCAGCAACGCGCTCAGGAGTTCAGCGCTTCGACAATGGCCAACGCTTCCTCGTGTGTGAAGTTGCCGGAGATCAGGATCTGGTCGGGCTCGAACGCTGCGGCCTGTATCAGGGGGGCTGAGACCAATTCGCCGTCCGAGACGATGCCAACCCGGCCGCTCGGGCAGTTCTCATCCTTGTTGAAGCACGACGATGCCACCTCGTTGAACCGTGCGTTGCCATCCACGGTCATCACCAGAGAGACCGTCCAGCCGGTGTTCTGAGGAGGAGCGATAGCGGCCGATTCGACGATGTCATCGCCCAGCTTCTCACCGGCTGGCACGAGGCAGGCGGCTCCTTCAGCGAAGGCGCCCTCGCCGCAGGGCATGGGCTCGACGGCCAGAGGCACAAAGTCGAGCACACTTTCGACAGCCTCGCTGCCGGTGGAACCGCCTTCGCCAGCGGAGCCGGGAGCGGGGTCGGTTTGGCTGCACCCGGCGATGACCACCGTGAGGCCGAGACCGAGGAGCACCCGGAAGCAGCGGTGATTGATAGTCGGCATCTGACTGCTCCTCACCGCAGCGCTGGTCGAGCAGGCCGGTCGGCCAAGGCCACAAGAATCCCAACGGCAGATTCCCTCGCTGCGGAATCCCTATCGTGGAATATAGCGAGGAAGTATCGGGCGAGTTCGCGGCGGCTCACTTCAAGCGCTGCTAGGACCGGGACGGCTTGGTTAGCCTCGGTCCCAACATGGACGAGCCCCAAAACAACCACTGCCCCGGCCTCAAGACCGGCCGCGACGCCGATGTTGGCGTCGGTGTTGGCGGGCTTGTTCGTTTGTTGGCCCTGGGCCTCGGTCTGGCCTGTGCGGCGATGACCGTCACCATCGTTGGGCTCGATGAGGTGAGCCAGCGGCTTCGCGACGCGGCAGGCAGCAATTGGGGTGTTGCCGCCTTTGTTGTCGCCTATGTCGTGGCCATCATCCTCCTTGTGCCCGGCACGGTCGGGGCGGTGGCGGCGGGTGTGGTGTTCGGTTTCCGACTCGGCTTCCCGATCGCCTTGCTCTCGGCCACGCTCGGCGCAACCGGGGCGTTCCTGATGGCCCGGTGGTTGGGCCGACCGGGCGTACAGCGGCTGCTCGGACCGCGGCTGCAAACCATCGACCGGTGGGTCGGGGGGAATGACTTCGTGGCCGTGGTCGTTCTTCGGTTGATGCCCATCGTGCCGTTCAACGGCCTCAACTATGCGGCCGGGCTTGCCCCGATCCGTCTCAGCCGATACGTGCCGGCCAGCTTGATCGGCATGGTTCCGGGAACGGCGCTTGTCACCTTCGCCGCCGCCGAGTCTGGCGATCCGACAGGCCCCCGATTCCTGGCGGCGATGACGGCCGTGGCCCTGGCGACCGTGGCCAGCGTCTTCTACTCCCGGCGCCTCCGGTCAACCGATGCTTGACGCCAAGATCCGCCGACGACTGAACGAGCCGTTTGCAACGGCCGGGGCGTGGCTCGCCGGCCGGGGCCTCTCCCCGAATGTTGTGACCCTCATCGGCTTTGGCATCGGCGTTGGGGCCTGCATCGCCGTGGCAACCGACCGGTGGGCATTGGCCATTCCGCTGTGGCTCGGCAATCGACTGGCCGACGGACTCGACGGCCCCCTGGCCCGCGCCTCAGGCCCCGATGGCGTCACGGAAGTCGGTGGTTTCCTCGACATCATGGCCGACTTCGCCGTCTATGGCGGTGTGATCGTTGCCGTCGGATATGCAGTTCCGGAGGCTCGAGTGGCGGCGCTTGTCGTCATGCTCGCCTACTACCTGTCGGGCTCGGCCTTCTTGGCATGGTCGAGTTTGGCGACCAAGAAAGCTCTGGCCGGCGACGGCCGGAGCCTTCATTTTCCAGCCGGGCTTGCCGAGGGAACCGAAACGATCGTGGCCTACCTCATCCTCCTGGCCCTACCCGGCCACACCACGACAGTGCTGTGGGTTTGGGCTGGCATCGTCGGCGTGACGGTGCTGCAGCGGACCGGCTTCATCGTCCGCAACCTCGGCCACTAGCTTCGCCCCATGGCCCCTTCACTTCGTTTTGGCGTCGTACACGACTTTCGCTGCCCTCCGGGTAGCGAGATCTCGATGCCTCAGGTCTACAGCGAGACCTTCGAGCAGATCGAGCTGGCCGAATCACTTGGCATGGAGCTCTGCTGGTTCACCGAGCACCACTTCATCGAAGACGGCTACCTCCCGAACTTCGTTCCGGTTGCGGCTGCCGCTGCGGCCAGGACCACGACTATGCGGTTCTCGACCGACATCTGCCTCATGCCGTTTCGCCATCCGATCCGACTGGCGGAGGATCTGGCCATCCTCGACAACATCTCAAACGGACGCATGGAACTGGGTGTCGGCATGGGCTATGCCCAACACGAGTTTGATGGTTTCGCCATCCCCCGCAGTCGCCGGGTGTCGCTGACCGAGGAGGCGATCGAAATCGTCCGGTTGGCATGGAGCGGGGAACCGTTCAGCTATGAGGGCAAACGGTATGTCTACCGTGACCTTCGAGTCACTCCCGATCCCGTCCAGCGGGGCGGTCCCCCGCTGTGGATCGCAGCGACCGGCGAGCCGGGAGCGAACCGAGCCGCCCGCTACTCGACCAATCTGCTCCCACAGGGCCCGAAGGCCACAACCGTCGATCGCTGGAAGGCGGCTCTGACCGAAGCCGGCGAGGACCCGTCGACAAAGCGGGTCGGCGTTATCCGCGGCGTCTTCGTCACCGACGATGCCGAGCGCGAGTGGGCTCCGATCGCCGAGGCCGAGGCCTATCGCCGTCATGTCTATGTCGGGCTGATCAAGGCCAGCGGCGATCACGGGCCCCGACCAAAGCCCAAGGCCGACCAGCCACGCCCGCAGATACCCCTCAACCCCTTGATCTGGACGGTCGGTGATGTTGAGCATTGTGTTGCTGAACTGACCAAGCTGATCGTCGAACATGGTCTGACGGATCTGGTGACCTGGGGCGGTCCTCCGGGACTGGCACCGTCGGTTATGAACCGATCGCTTGAGCGGCTTGCCAATGAGGTGATCCCGAGGGTTCGGGTCGCGGTCGGCTGACCGAAGCCCCAAGTCCTCAGAGGTTGATCAGTTCAGCTTCTCGTCCATGGCGTAGAGCCGCTCGGCCAACTCGATGGCGATGTCTCGCACCATCTTCGGGTTGTCGCTGAGGATCTGATCGAATCGGTTGTAGGGGATGATGAGCAGGTCGCATTGCGTCTTGGCCTTGACGGTTGCGCTGGCCGCAGACTGAACGAAGAAACCGAGCTCACCGACGAGCTCGCCGGCGGGGATCTCGGCCACTTCCGAACCATCGACTTCTACCGCGGCGCTTCCGCTGGCGATCACGAATATCTCGTTGTGACTCCGGTCCTGCTCGATAAGCACCTTGCCGGCGTTGACGGTTACCTCATCGACGGCCGATGCGAGGTTGGCAAGAGCGTCGCGATCTGCATTCTTGAACAGATTGAGCGCTTTGAGGCGGTCTTCCTTGGATCCCGAAGCCATTAGATCTCCCTCGTTTCTGGCGACGTTTCTCTGTGTGCGTCGCTGTTGGTTGTTTCGGAAACACCCGGGTGAGGGCATTGTCCGAGTACAACATGCTCCGTCCATCGCTGTCTCGCAACCCGATCGGCACGATCTGCTCGTCGCTGGGCGCTCGTCGGCTTGGGCAAGATGGGAACGAACGGCATAGCGTCGCCAAGCCGACGGCCGATGGGAGCACCGACCATGGCAAACGAAACCGCTACCTATCACTGGCTACGCATGCGAGCCGACCATCGCACCTTCGGCCGGAACTGGAGACGGGTGGCCGAAGCCGCGTGGCCTTCGTCGACGCCCATCTGGGGTGTGTTCGGCGGAATGTTCGGGGTCCACAGCAGCGATGTCATCGTGATGGTTCACGGCGATGATCCTGAGCTCGCTGTCGGCGCCGTGGAGGCCGAGGGCTTCGCCATGCAGGAGCACCACGAGTTGGCGGCGACGGCCAGGCCTGTCGATCCGAGACCGCTAGAGCGGCCCGGGCTGTACTCGTTTCGCTTCTCGTACGTAGCCGACGATGACGTTGCCGACTACATCTCGCTATCGACGGAGGGGTGGACGACGTTTTGAGATCGATGACGCCTACCGATCCGAGGCAATGGGCCTTTTTGTGGAGACAGCCCCGGGCTGTACTCGTTTCGCTTCTCGTACGTAGCCGACGATGACGTTGCCGACTGCGGCCGGGGGCGGCCAAGGTTTTCCGCCACCGCCACGAACTGACTGACGGCACGATCCTCTACGCAACGCGACTTGTCGTCGTCTAATGACAGGTCGGTGCCGACTGGATCTCAGCGAGGCCGACAACGGTTCGACTCGACACTGCCACCTCGACCGCAGTACCAAGACAGGTGGCAGTTCTAAACGGGTGGCAGTTCTAAACGGGTGGCAGTGCCAAGACAGGACAGTTGCAGCACAGGTAGAGGAGGCGTCGCTACTCAAGTCGGCGACGTCAAGAGGAGGAACCGGTGAAAGCGATCGTTTTTGACGAGCACGGAGCCCTCGACGTGCTTCGCTATGACGAGGTCCCGACCCCCGAACCAGGCCCGGGTGAAGTTCGGGTGGCCGTCGAAGCCTGCTCACTCAATTATCACGACGTGTTCACTCGTCGGGGCATGCCCGGCATCAAAACACCGCTTCCCATGATCCCCGGCTGCGACGCGGCGGGGACGGTCGATGCTTTGGGTGAGGGTGTTGGCGGTTGGTCGAGCGGGGACCGAGTGCTCGTCGACCCCGTGCAGTGGACCGACGATGGTCGGATCCAGATGATCGGCGACACGAAGTGGGGGGCCTACGCCGAGTACGTGATTGTGGATGCCCGCCAGTTGATGCTTCTGCCAGATGAGGTATCGGCCGTGGCCGCCTCTTGTTTGCCGGTGGCCTATGGGACGGCGCACCGGATGATGTTCACCCGCGGTGGGGTGACGGAGGGCGAGACGGTGTTCGTGCTCGGCGCTTCGGGCGGGGTCGGAACCTGTTGTGTGCTGCTGGCAAAGATGGCGGGTGCGACGGTGGTTGCCGCCGCCGGGTCAGCCGAAAAGTGTGAAGCATTGACCGAACTCGGCGCCGACCTGACGGTCGATTATTCGACCACCGACATTGCGAGGTTCACCAAGGAACAGACCGGATCGCTGTTTACCGGAGGCGGCTGGGATGTAGTGGTCAACTTCACCGGCGGCGATACCTGGCCGCAGACACTACGAATGGTGAAGATGGGTGGCCGCCTGCTCACCTGTGGTGCCACCGCCGGGTATGACCCGGCCACCGACATCCGATTCATCTGGACGGCCGAGATGGACGTGCGAGGGTCAAACGGCTGGAAGCGCAAAGACCTCGAGGCGCTGGTGGCGATGGTGGCCGACGGGCGGCTGAAGCCCGTGGTCGACAAGGAGCTGCCACTGATCGACGGCGTTGAGGCCATGCGGTTGCTTGAGGATCGTGAGTTCTTCGGCAAGGTGGTCATCACCCCGTGAGTGTTGGCGATGCTGGTGTGTCGTCGGAGCCGGTGACCGGCTCGACCACCAACCTGGGTGGCATCGCCAACCGGTGGGTGGGCACTGGCCGGGTGGCCTATGTCGACCTGACAGCGGGGCTCCAGCAACCTCATGAGGTCGGCTTCGACGCATTCGACGACTTGTCGGGCCGGGTGGCCGGTTGGCTGCTTGGTCGGGGCTTCGGCCGTGGCGATCGGGTAGGCATCCTGGCCGACAATTCGGTCGACTACGGGGCCTGCTATCTGGGTGTGCCGAGAGCCGGTTTGGTGACGGTGCCGCTCAACACTCGACAGAGCGCGGAGAACCTGTCGTTCGTAGCGGACGACGCCGGACTGGCCGCGGTGTTTTACGACGCGTCGAATGCCAGCCTGCTTCCCTCCGGGGTCCCGTCAATGGAGTTCGGCTCGAAGGCATGGGATGCCGTGCTCGACTCGGAGCCGGTCGGGGTCGAGGCGATGGAGAGCCACGAGGTGGCGATCCAGATGTACACGTCAGGATCGACAGGTCGGCCGAAGGGGGTGCTGCTGTCGCACGGGGGGCAACTGTTCAGCATCGACCAGTACGTGAACGGCGTGCTGCCAATGGATCCCGATGAGCGGCTGTTGGTGTCGGCCCCCATGTATCACAAGAACGCCGGGATGCAGTTGAAGATGGCGCTGAGTCTTGGTGGGACGGTGATCCTGCTTCGTCGCTTCGAGGCCGGCGACTACCTGCAGGCGGTGGCCCAGCACGGGGCGACGGCGGTCAGCGGTGTACCCACGATGTTCGCCCTCATGGCGGCCAAGCGGGAGCTGGCATCGACCCTCGATTTCTCATCGGTTCGTCGGGCGTCGATCGGTTCGGCCCCGATGACCCAGGCGCTGTTCGATCAGGCCACCGAGCTGTTTCCCGAGGCGATTGTTACCAACGGCTATGGCACCACGGAAGTGGTTGCCGTGTTCGGCGGCCACCCCGACGGTCTCCCTCGCCCCGCTACAACCGTCGGTTACCCGCTGTCCGCGGTCAAGACCCGCCTGGTCGATGCCGCAGGCGTCGACGCCCAAGCCGACCCCGCCACCGGTCGGCGCCAGGGCGAGCTCTGGGTGGCGAGTCGGGGCCTCATGGTCGGCTACCACCGTCTGCCCGAGGTGACGAGCGAGCGGGTGACCGACGGCTGGTACCACACCGGCGATGTGATGGAGGCCGACGAGGACGGCTGGTACCACTTCGTTGGTCGTGTCGACGACATGTTCAACTGCGGGGGCGAGAACGTCTACCCGGGTGAGGTCGAGCAGATGCTCGAACGCTGCCCGGCCGTGCATCAGGCCGCCGTCGTTGCGGTACCCGATTTGCTCAAGGGGGCACTCCCCGTCGCCTTCGTGGTCGCCGCTCCCGGTGTCGATGGCGTCGACGAGGACTTTGTCAAAGCCTGGGCCATCAACAACGGCCCCGCCTACCAACACCCCAGAGCGGTGTGGTTCGTCGACGAGATCCCACTCGCAGGCACAGCCAAGATCGACAAACTGACCCTGCAGGCGGAGGCCGCCGAAAGCTGGGTCCCGCGGGAGCCCACCTAGCCGGGGATGAATTCGCTGGCGACGACGCCGGCCACAAAAGCATCAATCTCATCGGCCGTATAGGCCAACTCGGTGCCACAGCCGACCGACTGGAACGTCGCCGACCCATCATCACCCTGCTCAACGAGCAGTTCACCGTTGCTACCAACGGCAGCCAACCCGGTGACCTCGTCGAGAAAAGTCAACCACGATCGAACAGACATCTTGATGATCGGTTCAGCGGCCAGGTCTACATCAGACCCACGCCGATACTTACTATCGCGGATCAAAATAGCATCCGGCTCAAAACACACCTCCACACAACTGCAGCTTCCACTGCTATAGCTACTCTTGAACCAAGCTCTATGTTCGACAATGGCCAAGACCTCATCGTCCATGGAATCTTCCACGTTGCCTCTCCTTCTATTCTTTCGGACAGATGGCTGTGTCGCGCTTCATCGACGAAACTATTCGAAGAACTCACTTGCTGCTAGCCGCTTAGGCTATTTGCTCACCGACGATTGATCGGGGAGCGATGTCAGATTTTAACTACTAGGAGCCCAGGATGCTGATCCGATCAAGAATCAGCTTGCGTGAATCCACTCGGCTAAGGCTGGACTCCGTTAGAGCACGTACGTAGTTCACCCTGACGGCTTCGACCTCTTCAGGTACCTCTGTTATCCCGATAGGAGTGACCGCCTCCCTCCAAACGACGGTTGGGAGAAACTCGCTTTCGAAGTCCATGAGCTGAATTGTCGAAGCGCCGGCCATCCCCAACGGAGTGGCAGTGAACGGAACGATCCTTACTTCTAGCGACCCGGGCAGCGAATCGATGCAGGCCACCAAGTGATCGAGTTGGCGCCGCAAAACTGCTGGCCCGCCATATTGCTGGACTACTGCCGCTTCGCTCATCAACAACGTTAAGCGAAGCGGACTAGCTTCGTCCGTCAAGCGTGCCTGTCGGCGCTTGCGCAGCTCCAGCCTTTGCCGGACACTAACCTCGCTCGTTCGCGGATCAGCGATGAGAAGCGTTCTCGTATACTCCTCAGTTTGCAGCAGCCCGGTGATCAGTTGAGCCTCGTAGATCTGCAGGCTGACAGCGCCGTACTCAAGCCCAAAAACCTGCAGGAGATCTTCGTCGAGCAACGCTTCGTACTCATTCCACCAGCGAGCCCCTCTCGCCACACGGTGGAGATCGAGCAGGATCTGCAGCTCAGCATCATCGAATTGCAGGACCGGAGCCAGCTCCTCAAGCTTGTCGCGGGCCAAGATAGTTCGGTCGTTCTCCACCGCTGACCAGTAGTTGCGCGAGACGCCAACTGCCTTGCTGACTGTGCCAGCGTCGAGCCCTAGTTGCTTGCGGCGCTCGCGCACCCTCACCGATAGCTCCCACTGCGCAACAGTCGGTGACGGGGGTGGCATCTCAAGCTTCCCTTTCCTAACTCCATGGTGCTTGTTCCTGCACCCACTTACGGTAACCCAACTATCGAGTGTAGGACACGAACTTGCTATTCCACCTCAATATGGACTCAACTATTCCTTGAAGTCAGAGACAGAGAGATCAGCAGTACCAAGGTCGGCCTAGCGCGCAGACAGATGAGGAAACCCAAACCGAGGCGCACCTTAGCTCGGATGGGAGAGGGAGGGAATCGTATGAGAGATAGCAAGCCACCGGATTGGAATCTCAGCAAAGGGCCCCGGGCGTGTGTTGCATTGCGCAGTCGCCCCACCCACGGCCTACGCGCCCCACCTATGCGGGCGCGCAACGAGGCCGGTCCTTTCATCCTGGACAGACGGAGGACCGGCCTCGGCTCGCAACACACAACCAACCAGCCAAAGGACCAGAGATCATGCAAGCGTTCTGCGAAACTCCCCTTACGTACTCGAATGTAGACCATCTCAGTCGGGATTTACAGCTGAGGCGCTGTGACTCGCGCTACTCCCAAGTCAGAGGCCAAGGCGGGCTGGCCCCAGACAACGGGGGAGGCGGCTATGGCTGATGCGGAGTGCTTCGAACGGGTATGCCAGCAGATCTACCAGGTTGTCGCCCGGACCCTGCGGTTCATGGGGGCCAACGCCGACGACATCGACGATGTAGCTCAGCGAGTCGCTCTCAGGATCTGGCGTACCTGGGACCAACCCCACATCATCACGGCCCGACGTCGAAAAAGATCGAACTGGGAGGGCTACCTGGCTCGTGCTGCTCGGAACGAGTACTTCAGCCTTCTCAGGTCCGAGGGGCGTCGCTTCGGCCGCGAACTTGGCTACAGCAATCTTCCCTATCCCCTTGAGATCAGGCCGGGCACGATCCGACCGGCCCCTGATGGACCAGACGAGCTTGAGAACGTTCTGGGCTGGAAGGAGATCAGAGCAACCATCGATCGACTGTCAACGCCAAGACGGCGCACAATCCTCAGGCTCAGCCTCATTGCACAGCTGACACCCAACGAGATCGCCGAACAGCTCGGAATCAACTCGCGGACCGTACGTCAACACCTGACTAACGGACTCAGCGAGCTTCGTCAGCTCCTGTCGCAGCCACCAGAAGACGATTGAGCTTTCTCGGCGGCCACAACCGCCGGGAGCTGCTCAAACCGCCAATCGTCACCATCCGGTTTGATTCGGTCGAGTTGCCGCAACGCCTCGCGTTTAACTCGCTCGTCAACAGCTTTCCGAACGGAATCCGTCCGAGAGTTAGCATTCCCCATAGGTGACCTCACTTGCCTGGCCCGCCGCCGCATCACGAATGTCTGCTAGGAACCTAGCTGGGAGTGCGGTCCCACGTCGATTTGGTACGTCTCTCATACATTGTGTCGTGCATAGAACACGTCGCTACGGCCCGGATCGTGAGTGACGGGCGCCACGGGCACCTCGCGAGGCACCAAACCCAGCCCCCCAGCGACCCCCATCAGATAGGGGCTCATCCCCGATCCAGGCGGAGCCGCGGTCCCTCACCATGGAGATCACACCGGTTCACGGCGAACCGGCCCCGTTCTGAAAGGGATCTCGATGGGTCACTATCCGTCATCGCAGCTGAAGCCTCGCATCAACCGCACCTGGCACCTTCTTGCCGTCCCGGTCGCCATCGCCGCCCTTGTCGGCACCACCGCAGCCGTGCAACCCGACGAGTCCGTCGCAACCGAATCCGCCCCAAGCATGGTCATCGACTTCGACATCGAGCAGACGCTCACCGAGCTACAAGGCCCAAACTCTGGCCGATCCCTCAGCAGCCTCTCCCGCAGCGAGGTCGTCGTCAGGTCCACTGAAAGCGCCCTCCTAGGCGGGGAGTCCACCTGTATCGACAACGGTCCGGCCCTCGTCTCCGATCTCACAGCCACGATGATCGGCCACGACCTGCTCATGGTCGAGGCGATCATGCACCTCAGTGTCGACTGCGAACCAGACGCCCACGCCGATGCCGAGGACTTGGCAGACAGCACCACCACGCTTCGCATCAACGAGATGATCGACCTTTCCGACGGTGGCACCCCGACCCTTACTTTTGAGGTCACCGATGGCATCGACCAGGGCACCGTCTCCCTGACCGTGGCCGACAGCTCGCCGGCCACCGCTCAGGTCTGACCCGACAATCAAAAGGAACATCAGCCAGCGCGCTGTCTACCATTGGCTTAGGGCGCCAAACACCGCACCCCCAAACGATGTGCCAGATGATGTGCCAAATGATGTGAGAGCGGAACCAACCGATGTTGCGAGTTGCAGTACCAAACAAGGGCATGATGTCGCAGCCCGCCAGCGAGATCCTAGGCGAGGCCGGCTACCGCCAGCGCCGCGACAAGGGTGATCTGGCGCTCGTCGATGCCGACAACGACGTCGAGTTCTTCTTCCTCCGCCCACGTGACATTGCGGTTTACGTCGGCTCGGGCCAGCTCGATGTCGGCATCACGGGACGAGACCTCCTGCTCGATTCAGGCGCCCCTGCCGAGGAGATCCTCCAGCTCGGCTTCGCCGCCTCCACTTTTCGCTTCGCCGCCCGCCCCGGCATCGTCAGCTCCGAACAAGATTTCGCAGGCAAACGCGTCGCCACCTCCTATCCCATTCTGGTCGACAAACACCTGTCCGGGCTCGGCGTCCAGTCCGAGGTGATCCGCCTCGACGGCGCTGTCGAGGTGTCGGTGCGCCTTGGGGTTGCCGACATCGTGGCCGATGTTGTTGAGACGGGAAGCACGATGCGCCAGGCCGGACTCGAAGTGATCGGTGAGCCCATCCTCACCTCGGAAGCCGTACTCATCCAGCGAAGCGGCGTAACTCGTCCTCCGCAGCTCGACCAGTTGGTCAGGAGACTCCATGGTGTACTGGTTGCTCGTCGCTACGTGATGATGGATTACGACATAGCGGCCGAGCACCTTGAGACGGCGGCCAAGATCACGCCCGGTCTCGAATCCCCAACCATCTCGCCCCTACAAACCGAGGGTTGGTTCGCGGTACGGGCCATGGTGCGGAGTTCCGAGGCTCAGCAGGTGATGGACGAGCTGTGGGAGCTGGGCGCCAAGGCCATCCTCACCACCAACATCCACGCCTGTCGCCTCTAGACACCGCCGGTGAAGCAGCCGAAAGTTCGCTGGACGCGAAACTCCATGCAACTCGAAGAGTTGCCGGGCAGAATGGGTGGGACTGGATAGAGTCAGTGATCGTCATGCTGCCGTAGCTCAGTTGGCTAGAGCGCCAGATTGTGGATCTGGAGGTCATGGGTTCAAGCCCCATCGGCAGTACTCATTTCGCCCGAGGTTTGCACCGTTGGCCAACAAAACGAAGGCCAAAAAGGCCAAAAAGCCCAAGAAGCCCAAGGCCAGACTGCCGAGAGGGTTCGGCGACGCCTCTGGGGCCGACGTTCTCCAGCGTCAGGAAATGATCGAAACCGTGCTTCGCGTCTACCGCAAGTACGGCTTTGAGCCGCTCGAAACGCCGACCATCGAATACCTCGACGCCCTCGGCAAGTTCCTTCCAGACAAGGACCGTCCAGGCGAAGGCGTGTTCGCCTTCCATGACGATGATGAGGACTGGGTCGCCCTCCGCTACGACCTCACTGCGCCCCTCGCCCGCTACGTCGCCCAGAATCGCAACGAGCTGGCCATGCCCTATCGCCGCTATGCGGTCGGTCCGGTGTATCGCCAGGAAAAGCCAGGACCAGGTCGGTTCCGGCAGTTCTACCAGTGCGATTTCGACACCGTCGGCAGCCGGTCGATGATCGTCGACAGCGAGGTGTGTGCCCTGCTGTCGGAGACGCTGGAAACACTCGGGATTGAGCGCGGCAACTACGCGGTGAAGATCAACAACCGCAAGATCCTCAACGGCATCCTCACCCAGGCCGGCGTGGCCTTGGCCGGTGACGATGCCTCACCAGAAAACCAGGCACTGGCCGACGGCGTGCGCTCACACGTACTTCGCTCGGTCGACAAGCTCGACCGCGTCGGGCTCGACGGCGTTCGTGACCTCCTCGGCAAGGGCCGCCAGGACGAAAGCGGTGACTTCACAGACGGAGTGGGGCTGGCCGACGAGCAGATCGAACGAATCATCGGTTTTGTCTCCGCTGGTGGGTCTGGCGACGGAACCCGGAGCGCGGTGCTTACCCGGCTCGGTGAGCTGGTCGGCGATGACGCAGAGGGCAACGAAGGCATCGAGGAGCTGTCGACGATCGACACGCTGCTGTCGGCCATGAGCCTGGAGTCGGATCGCATCGAGATCGACCCGACCGTGGTTCGAGGCCTCGACTACTACACCGGCCCCGTATTCGAGGCCGTGCTGACATTCGCCACCGACGACGGAACCGGCGAGCAGCGCTCGTTCGGTTCGGTAGCGGGCGGGGGCCGATACGACGATCTGGTCAAGCGGTTCACCGGTCAGGAAGTCCCAGCCTGCGGCGCCAGCATCGGCGTCGACCGACTTTTGACCGCACTACGGAGCCTCGGCAAGCTCGACACCTCCACCAACACAGGGCCCGTGGTCGTCACCGTCATGGACAACGATCACCTGGCCGACTACCAGGCCATGGTCTCCGAACTCCGCCGAGCCGACATCGCAGCCGAGCTGTTCGTTGGCAACAAGAACATAGGCAACCAACTCAAGTACGCCGATCGCCGTCGGTCACCGTTGGCCGTCATCGTCGGTGGTGACGAGTTCCAGGCAGGCACGGTCGTGATCAAGGACCTCGCATACGGCAAGGAAGTCTCACAGGACATCGAAGACCGTGACGAGTGGCTGAATGCAGCAGACGTGCAGCAAACGGTTCCCCGAGCCGACCTCGTTAGCACCATCAGTCGACTGCTCGCCCGCTAGGACCCCACCACTTCGTCGGTTACAGGGTGAACCATTCGGTAGCCACGTCGCCATCCTCGAAGACCGCGATCAGGCGGATCGGCCCCGACGTTGGGCGGGCGATCGTGAACTGACCAAGCTCATCGCAAGGCACCTCGATCTGCTCACCGCTCCGCAACAAAATCCGAACAGCGATAGCCGGAGGCACGACCTGGCCGGTGAGGGCATCGTCGCCGATCTCGACATTGATTCCGGCCTTGGCGGTGGCGAAGGCCAGATGTACCGCGTTGTCGGAGCGAACCAAAACTTCGGTTTCGGCCAGCGAATCGAACTGCAGTTGGGCCAGCTCCTCATCGATTGTGCGCCACACGTATGCCGCCTTGGCCGAATCGACAAGGCCGTCGGGGACTGGGTCGTTGGCATCGACGACCGCCCGCAGTTCAACGAGCAGATCATCATCGAGTTGTTCTGGAGTGATGTCGCCGTTGTTCATTCCTGCTCCAAGAGGTGCACGCCCCGCGAGGATCGGAGCTTGGCCAAACATCGGGCCCTGGTCGGGCCGATGCTACCGACCGACATGTCAAGCATCTCGCCGACCTGCTCGTAGGGAACGGGCGGATCGGCAATGAGTAGGCGCAGCAGCCGGCGGCACGCTTCCGACAGCGAATCGAAGGCCTGCCACAACAGTTCGTCGCGGGCCTCATTTTCAACGCCACTCTCGATCGGGTCACTCGCGTCGACGAGACCTGTCTCCATGTCGTCACGTAGGTTTTCCCTACCACCGATCTTGATGGCCCGAAGACACTCGTTACGGGCCGTTTGCGCCAGCCAACCTCCAAGACTTTCCGGCTTGCGGATCCGATCGAGGTTCTCGGCCAGTCGAAGCCAGGCGGTCTGATACACATCCTCACCAACGGCGTTTGGAAGCCGAAATCCTCGGATCACATGCCAAACAAGACCCGCGAACTGCTCAACGAGGGTGTTCCATGCATTTTCGTCTCCCTGCTGGGCGGCGGAGACCAGCTGGGGAAGATTTTCCTCCACGGAGGTCATCCTACGGGCGGCAGTCATGGCTCAACTCTCTCGGGACTGATGGAACAGGTACACACGTCTCGGCCTTAGGGCTGAACGTTCACCACAGTGCCGATACCCGGCATGCGGCAGAGATGGGGGTCGTCGATCAACCGAGCCACCGCGGTGGCCAAGCTCTTTCGTCGAGTCTCGGCGTCGGATGCGCCGCCTTGTTTGGCTGCGGGCTGAAGGGAGCGGTGTTGAAGAAGTGCACCGATGACGATCGGCGCCGAAAACGAAGTACCGCTCCACGCGGCCCAGCCATTGAAGTGGGCATCCTGCCCGTCGGTCGGCAGGGTGTCTGCATCGCCGTTCTTCGGCACGAAGAACCGGCTGATGATGTCGACGCCAGGAGCGCAGGCCCTCACCCATGGTCCAAAATTGGTGAAGTAGGCGGGCCCCACCGGCCCCAGTGCCCCGACCGAGACGGTCTCGGCTTGAGCCGCAGGCCAGGCCTTGCGGCACATGCTGCTGTTGCCAGCGGAGGCAACGACCACCGTTCCGAGCGCCGTCACCCGCTGAAGGGCAGCCGTGATGGCCATTGGCGGCTGATCGTCCTCGGTGTACCCACTGAACGAGCAGTTGAGAATGTCTGGCAGCTCCTTATCGGGAATGGCGTTGATGACCCTTGCGATCTCGGCGTCGTCGCCGGCACCGTAGGTGCTGAGCACCCGATCGACCATCACCTCGGCCGACGGGGCCAGACGCTCGATCACGCCGGCAATGAAGGTGCCATGCCCGGCAGCGGGGTCGATGCGCTTGTCCGCATCCTCGTCTGGTCGGTCGGTGTCATCGACTGCGGCCATCACCACCGGTGCGTTTGTGAAGACAGGCCGGAAAGCGGCATCGGCCAGCCCGGTGTCGAGAACCAACACCTTTACGTCAGCGCCGACGGAAACATCGACACCGATCGGATCGGGCTCCGGCACCGCCAGAGCCAGCGTCTGGAGCGGAATCCGCTTCGGGTCGATTGGCGGCTGATTGGTTCCAAAACAATCCGCACAGCAGCCCCCGGCGACGGCGCCGGCCCATGCAGGATTGCCAAAGGTGATCGGGTTGCCAAAGGTGATCGGGTTGCCAAACGTGATCGGGTTGCCAAAGGTGATCGGGTTACCAAACGTGATCGGATTGCCGAAGGTGATCGGGTTCGCATGGGCCCCGAATCCCGAACCGGATGGGTCGGCGAAGAATACGTGGTTGGGCTGAACCGTGAAGCGAGCAGTCCGCAGCCGCCGGGCCAGGGCAACAATGTCGCCTCTTATCCCCGTGAGAAGTAGTAAACCGCCACCGATATCGGTCGGATCGGGAAGAGGGTCTTCCTGGCCGATGAAGTCGACGATGGCCGCAGCCTCAGATGCACGGACGATCAGCTCCCCTCGCTCATGAATGAAGTTCTTGCCACCGCCGTCGCTGCCGATGGTTGCGTGCTCCGTCCAGTCGGGTTCCTGATGGTTCGGGCCGTTACTCGGCTCAGCCTGCTTACTTATCGCCACTGTGATTCCCCTCGTGGTGGTGGATGGGGCTCGTTGCCAGTATGTGAGCGCGGTCAAGCCTGAGAAATACGTCGTTCTACGAGACTTCTCAGGGCAACATGGATCTTGCCGCCGGTAGTCACCCATCCGTCTTTCTAGCTGTCTGCGAGGATCAGCTGGTGAATCGTGCCCAAAGAGCGCTCGACCTTGTGCAGAGTCGACCCGCCGATGCGGTCGCCTTGGCGCGCGAACTCCTGGGTGACCCTGCAGCCACAACCGCTGAACGCGCACAGGCGCTCTGGGCACTCGGCCTCGCCAGGATCGAACTCGACCAAATCGGGCTGGCCAACGCATCACTTGACGAGGGGCTACGGATCGCCTCGGAGAACGACCTCGATGAACTCGTGGCGGAGATCAAGGTCAGCCTCTCGCTCTGCATACTGACCGCCGGCGATACCTCGGCGGCCCGGGTGCTCCTGGCCGAGGCCGAACCCCAGCTTGCGCTCAGGGGTTCGAAGGGACGTCTGTTCACCCAGAACGGTCTCATCGATCTACATCTCGGCGACTTCGAGTCAGCGATGGCCCACTTCAATACGGCTGCCGACTACCTGGAGCGTGGCGTCGATGACCTCGCACGGGCCCGGCTTCTTGTGAATCGTGGGGTCCTACTCATGATGAACGGCGACCTCGACCGGGGCGAGGCCGACTGTCTGGAAGGCCAAACCCTGGCCGGCCAGTTGGGGCAGCAGATGCTCAGCGCCGGTGCATCTCAAAACCTGGGCTTCGTTGCCGGACGCAGAGGCGATGTGCCGAAGGCGCTCGCCTGGTTCGCCAAGGCGCGCGTCGCCTACCAGGCTCTGGACTCACCCCAGCGGGCCATGGTCGCGCTCGAGTCCGATCTGTGCGCAGTGCTGCTCTCAGGGGGCCTATACGCGGAAGCGGCACAGGCGGCTCGTCAGGCGGCGGCCATGGCGGCCAAGGGCGGAAACCGGCTGACCGAGGCCGAGGCCCTTCTGTTGCTGGCCCGGGTTCGCCTCGCCGACGGCTCCTTCGCCGAAGCGGAGCAACATGCCCTGTCCGCCGCAGAGATCTTCGCCCAGAGCGAACGCCAGGCCTGGACGGCCATGGCCGACTACATCGGATTGCAGGCAGCGGCCAAACAACGTAGCCGACCCGATGAGGAGCTTTGGACCCGAGCCACCGAGATTACCGAGGAACTCTTGGCCAGTGGCTGGGTCCGTGACTCACTCGAAGTGCGAACCTTCGCCGGCCGTGCTGCCCTCACCCTCGGCCACCTCGACGAGGCCCGTGTTCAACTCGCTAAGGCAGCCGAAACCCGCCACTCGGGCTCATCAGCCCTTCGGGCCAGTGCCTGGCTGGCCGCAGCCACCCTGCAGTTGGCCGACGATGATCGTGGCGGGGCACGCCATTCGTTGTCTACGGGCATGGAGATCATCGAAGACCACCGCTCGACTCTCGGATCGACCGAGCTTCGGGCCCATGCCTCGATCAACGGCGCCGAGCTGGCTGAACTCGGCCTCCGCCTCGCCACAGAGGACGAGGATGCCGACGAGGTGTTGGCCTGGGCCGAACGTTGGCATGCAGGAGGGTTTCAGCTGGCTCCGGCCAAGCCCGACTCCGACAGCCGGTTGGCCAAGGCAATGGTGGAGCTTCGACAGGCCCACGCCACCGCCATCGAGGGCTCGGTCGACCCGTTCGACACCGACGGCGACGGCGACGACCTGGTGGCCTCGCTGGAACGCGAGATACGAACCCTCAGTAGGGAGGTCGAGGCGACCGACAATCCAGCGAGCCGACTGGCCGACATCGATGCCCTCCGAATCCGGCTGGCCGACGCGACATTGATCGAGTTCTTCACCATCGGGCCGGACCTCCACGCCGTCACGGTGGAAAATGGTCGAACCTCGATCCAGGCCTTTGGACCGCTCGAGGAGATAGCGACCGACGTTCGGAAACTGGCGGCGGCATTGAGCCGGCTGGCATTCGGCGCCGTCAACGATGCCATGACCGATGCGACCACCCAAGCGTTGGCGGCGACCGCCGACTCTCTCGACCACACGCTGCTCGGCCATCTCCCGAGGAACCCCGATCACGAGGTCGTGATCGTGCCGACGGGCCCGTTGCAATCATTAGCCTGGCCGGTGCTGCCATCGTTGGCCGACCACATCGTGACCGTGACACCAAGCGGTGGCCTTTGGGCCTCGATTTCGGCCAAGGCAGAAAGCGCTACCGAAGCCGAACGGCGGACCCTCTTGGTCTGTGGCTCAAACCTTCCCGGCGGCGAGACCGAAATCGATCGTTTACGGGACCTCTACGTTGAGCCGAACGTCTTGAGCGGTGCCGACGCCACCGTCTCCGCCGTTCTGGCGGCCATGGAGACCGCCGACGTGGTCCACGTCGCCGCCCACGGACTGTTTCGGATCGACAACCCCATGTTCTCCGCCCTTGAGCTGCACGACGGTCCACTGACCGTGTATGACCTTGAGACGCTGGAAGCCGCTCCCGAAACCGTGATACTCCCGGCCTGCGATGCGGCTCGCTCATCGGTTCGCCACGGCGACGAGCTCTTGGGCACGGCATCGGCCCTGCTCCAGGTCGGTGTCCGCACCGTCGTTGCGCCGGTCACGGTCGTGCCAGACTCGACAGTGGTACCGACGCTGATGGTCGAACTCCACCGGGGAATGATCGACGGCCTAAAGCCGGCGGCGGCCCTTGTTGAGGCCAGACGGCTCGTCGCCGGCGATCTAGTGCCCAGCCTCACGGCGGCATCGTTCCTCGCCATCGGAACCGCCGCCACCTAGCAATCGGGCTCTAGCGGCTAGGAATCCATCGAAAGAACCGAAGGGCGATAACGGCTCCAAACGCGCCCCAGGCGAGGAGAATCAGCCAACTCCCAATCGGGAACCAGGTTTCCTCCAGGAACGGGTCGAAGCTGCCCTGCAGAGCGTTGTTCAGGTGGTAGATCGGGAACAACCGGCTGATGTTGGTTATCCAACCGGGCACTTGGCTGCTCGGGACAAACACCCCACTGATGAAGTAGAGCGGCAGCATCACGGCGTTGGTCACGGCCGGGGCCGCATCCTCCGAGGGGATGATGACGGTCATGGCCAACCCGAGAGCGGCCAGGCCGCCCGCCCCAATCAACAACGAAACCAGCAACTGCGGCAAGGTCTCGAGGTTGAGCGAAACACCGTAGAGAACCCGGCCGATCACCACGATCAGCACCAGCATGATCAGCGAGATGACGACGCCGGTCACGGCCTGCGAGAAGATGAAGGTGCGAGGCGGAATCGGGGTTCCACGGAGCCGCTTCAGCACTCCCCGTTCCCGACGGGCCGTCATTGTGATCGCCAGGTTGACGGCGGTGGCCGACACGATTGCCAGGGTCAGGATTCCCGGCACATAGAGGGTCGCGAATTTGGCACCGTTGGCAAGTTCCTCGTTGCCGAAGATCGAAGTGAAGATCACCAGAAACACCAACGGGAGGACAACGGTGAAGAATGCGGCCGCCGGATTGCGGCGGAAGATGAGGAGATCGAAGTTGATCTGATGCTTCAGTTGAGCGATGGCCGTCATACCGATGCTCCTTTATCGTCTGAGTTGGTCTCGATGGCGGTC
This sequence comes from Phascolosoma agassizii, assembly GCA_035593235.1. Classification (NCBI taxonomy): domain Eukaryota; kingdom Metazoa; phylum Annelida; class Sipuncula; order Phascolosomatiformes; family Phascolosomatidae; genus Phascolosoma; species Phascolosoma agassizii. The sequence continues at coordinate 341,039 of JAVJHY010318121.1, read as the reverse complement.
AGTTGCAGGTACACGTCTTCAAGGGTCGGGCGTCTCACTTCGAGCTCGGCCAGATCGATGCCGTTGTCGAGGGCCCAGCCGGTCAGGTCGTGGAGGCGGCGAAGAGCATCACCGTCCTCGATTATCTGGAGGCCGGTTGTGGTATCGATCGTCGAGTTCAGTGTCGATGGCGGGGCCGGGTCATTGGGGCTATGACGCCACGAGATCCGGCTGATGGCCGACACCTGATCGGCCAAATCGCCGGCGGTGCCCTCAGCGACGATCACGCCACCGGAGATGACAACTATCCGGTCGGCCAGCTGCTCTGCCTCGTCCATGTAGTGGGTAGTCAGAAGCACGGTCTTGCCCAGATCGCGGAGCGCCTCGATCATGCTCCACGACTCACGCCGAGCGGTCGGGTCGAAGCCCGTGGTTGGCTCGTCGAGGAAGACAAGCTCGGGATTGCCGACGAGGGCCATTCCGAGATCGAGCCTGCGCTTCTGTCCACCGGACAGCTTCCGCGATCGCTGCTGTGCGCTGTCGCTCAAACCCACCAGGTCGAGCACTGCCTGGGGGTCACGAGCTTCGGCGTAATAGCCGGCCTGCATCTGCAGGGACTCGAGAGCGGTGAGTTCGGGCGTCGGCTCGGACTCCTGGAGAACGATCCCGATGTTCTCCCGCCAGTTCAAGGGAGCCGATCGGGGATCCTCTCCGAGAACGGACACCTCGCCGCCATCGCGCTCCCGAAATCCTTCGAGGATTTCCACCGTCGTGGTCTTACCGGCGCCGTTCGGCCCGAGAAAGGCCACGATCTCGCCGGTCGCCACCTGAAGATCAACCCCTTTGACCACACTGACATCGCCGTAGGACTTCGATAGGCCACGCACATCGATGGCGAGCGCTGAGTCGGATGTTGTATTCATGTCCTCCTGTCTAGGCCTCTTTGGGGGTGCCTGTCGTCATCCAGGATGCCGTTCCGGCGTCATTCTCAAGTAGTAGAGATCGATTGATCACCTCCTGCAGAACGGCGCCTTCGACAAACGGGCGGCCGATTCCACCTGGGTAGGCCGACTCACAACGAAAAGGGGACTTCGCCTAGTATGTGGCGTCGTGTCAGAGTTACTGTTGCTCCGGGGCGATTGATGCGCATGCTCAGCTGTGGGGCCGGCTGACCTGGCGTTTTGGCGGGATCACAAAACACATTTTTGGGTATGGGTAAAGGACTGCGGACATGAAAACGGCGGCTTTGAGCAGCAGCCGAACCGGGCGCGTGTATTGGGCGATGGTCCTGGTGGCCATGGTCATTGTTCTCGCCATCACCGGTTACTCGGTGGGGTGGCTTGCCAACTTTTTGGCAGAACCAGCTAATCCCAACCTGACGGCTGGGGATCAGGCCGACCTTGAGCTGTCGGCCAGGCTGGCCCTAGTTGATTGGGTGATCAGAATCGGCATTCTGGCCGTTCTCGGTCTGATCGCCTTCCTGGCCCGAAAGTGGATGCTCACCATCGAGCGCCAGGCCTCGGTGGCCGAGGCTCAATTGGCCACCACCCGGGAGCAGCTGGAGCTAACCCAGACCCAGCTCGGCCTAAACCAAGAAGCCGCGGCCAAGCAGGCGGAAACCGCAGAGATGAACCTGCGCTCCGATCGCTTCTCTCGCGCCATCCTTCAGGCCACCGGTGGATCGGCTGCTCTGCGGGCTGTCGGCCTATTGGCCCTCGAAGATCTTGTCATCGAATACGAGGGTCAATTCGCGGCATCCATCTATGAGTTTCTGGTCGCCCTGATCAAAGAGAAGACCACCCCCGATCCCGAGCAACGACACCTCTTCGAATCGGTCTCCGAGCCCGGCATGCGATCCTTGCCGCAGATTCCGGCCCTCGACTCCGACGTCGAGACCGCGGTTACGATCCTCACCCGAAACCGGGCCCTGTTCGATCGCAACACAGCGACGTTGTCTGAAGACACCAAGCACAACGGAGGCACCGGCCTCCACCTCATCGATCTCGATCTCTCCGGTGTCTGGCTGCGTGGCATCAACCTGTCGGGGGCAACGCTTACCAACGTCCGCCTCAACCACGCCGTTGTGGTGGAAACAGACCTCAGCGAGGCTGTGATCACCAACAGCCGCGCCAGCGACGCCACCTTCGATGACATCGACTTCACAAAAGCCCGCTTCCATTCTTCGACCTTCGCCGAGTCGACCTTCACCAATGCCAGGTTTGATCGAGCGATGGTGAGCGCCACCGACTTCGGGGCGGCCGCCATAACCAAGTCGAGCTTCAAGCGTTCAAACGCCACCGGTACCGGCTTCGTAGGGGCGGTGTTCACCGACACCAGCTTCGATGAAGCCCTCCTCACCGGCACAAGCTTCCACGGTGCGTTGTTCACCAACCTCGGGGGCGCTGTCTCCACCTTCATGAAGTCGACGTTGTCATCGGTGGCGTTCAACGAGACGACCTTCGCAGGCACCGACTTCGCAAATGCTGCGGTCAACGATGCCGACTACACCAATGCCCGACTGACCGACGTCAGCTTCACTGATGCCCATCTACGCCAGACCAACTTCAACTCGGCAACACTCAGCTCGGTGAGCTTCGACAACGCCGACCTGTACGACGTGCGTTTTGAAGGAGTGACACTGCAGGGCACGACGATCACGCCCGTTGGCGGTGCTCCAGCCGACAGCACGGCCGTATCCGAGGCCACACCCCAGGCTCCCGAACAGCCACGGCGACCGGCAACAGCCGATCAACCGACCAAAACGACCGACACCTCCGAGACGGCCTCGGCGCCGATCGGCGTTCAGGAGCACCAGCCCGGCGAGGAACCCGCTGATACTTCGCACATACCGATCGAAGCGAACACTGACGCACCGGTCGAGGACACGAGCCAGGCGACGGCCCGGAACGGAACCGGCGAAACCATCGATCTATCGAGCTTCGACGCCCCTACCGTCGACTCGCCGACCGAGACACTGCAGAACGCTCAGCTCAACCTGGTTCCCAACGGGACCGACCCCGACGTAGCCGAGTTGGGCGCGGAGGCGAGTATCGAATCAGACGGACCGGTCGACTAGTCCCGCTGGCGCCGGAACCAGTCGCGCAACAACGACCGGTATGCAAGATCGAATCCGTCATAGGCCGACCGCAGCTCATTCCCGCCCCATCGGCCGGGTAGCAACTCTGTTGGCAGCAATGGGTCGTACTGGAACCAGCGAAGCACGGCGGCAGCCACCACGAAACCCTGGGCAAGCAGCGTTTCGTCACCCTGTTCCAAACCCGGGGTCAGGCTTCTCACCCGACCGGCCAAGCCGGTCGCCTGGCGGTCGATCAGCTCGAGATCCCATAGGCGCTGAACATCCCACCCAAACTCGGTACCCCGACTCGACGTGGAGTTCGCCGACCCGTCGACCGAATCGCCGGAGGCAACAACATCGGCGAAACGTCCGATCATGGCGTCTTCCAGTCCGCCGATATCGAACGAGGCGAGATTGTTCGGCCTCACCCAGACCCCGTCTCGGGCCTCGCCAAGCCGAGCGAGCCCAAGATCCTTGCGGCGACGAGCCCTTTGGGCGGCCGAGCGCGGCGTGCCGTCCAACACCACAACCAGCCACTCACCGGTCCAGGCAAGCCGCTGAGCCGACCGCCCGACATCCTGGCGCTGTTGGCGGTCGAGAAGGTCGCCGGTCAATCTGTGGGCGCCCCCTTCAGCAGACAGCTCCCCCGAAGCCACCATGCGTGACAGTGCGGTGCGAGCTGCGCTCTCGGAAACGCCGAACAGCCCCGCGGCCGCCACCAGAACGCGGGTAGGCAGACGCGGCGGATGGGTGCCGAGAAGCGTCGACGCGATCATCGACCGAGCCCTCAGAGGCCGCAGGTCAAGATCAGCATCCTCGCCAGAGGGTCGATCCAGCCGATGCTCTTGTGTCACAGAATCAGCACAGGTGTTGAAATACTGTAAGACATGGACGTAAGATAGCAGCATGGTCGCCGAGCAACGCCCAACCGTCCAACCCCCAGCTATCCAACCCCCAACGGCGGAGACGTTCACCGTTCATCCTGGTCTGGGCGGCATGGTGCCCCCACCCTCGGCTCTCCCGACCGACGTCCTGCCAACCGATCGACTACTGGCCAGCGGCAAGGCGATTCCCGAGATCCGAGCTGAGCTACGCAAGATCCCCAATGCCAGAGCAGCCTTTGCCGTCGCCTGGCTATGGATCGAAACCATCGGGATCATCGCACTCGCCGCATGGCTGGCCAATCCCTTTGCCTACGTCGTCGCCTTCGTCCTGATGGGTCGAGCCTATGTCCGGTTCAACATCCTTGGCCACGAGGCGGTTCACCGAACCCTCTTCTCAAACCCGAGGCTCAACGACTTCGCAGGCAAGTGGCTGCTTTCATACCACGCCTGGGTGCCCTTCGAGCTCTACCGCCGCGGCCACATCAACCACCACCGAGACGAGATGGGCCCGAAAGAGCCAGACACCGGCCTCTACGCCGGATTCCCCATCACCCGGGCCTCCCTCCGTCGCAAACTGGTCCGCGACGCCACCGGCCAATCGGGCTGGAAGATCCTCAAGGGTCTGCTCCGAGGCACCCGCAAGGCCCGTACCCGACCGGTGGCACTGAAGATTCTCGGTGCCCAGGTGGTCTTGCTTGCGGTAGCGACGGCATTGGGTCGCCCAGAGCTCTGGTTCTTTCTTTGGTTCGCCCCCTGGATGACTGTGTGGCGCGTGACCAACCGCCTGCGTGCCATTGCCGAACACGGAGGCATGACACGCTCGAAGGACCGTAGGCAGACGACCCATCACGTCAGGCAGGGGCTCCTAGCCCGTTTCTTCATGGTCCCGTTCCACATCGGGTGGCACCTGGCCCATCACGTTGACATGGGCGTTCCCTGCTGGAACCTCGACAAGTTGCACAACGAACTGGTCGATGCCGGGTGGGTCACAGACGACTACGTGTGGCCGAGCTACCGAGCGCTTTGGAAGGCACTGTCGTCGGCCGAGCCGACACCTGTCACCTCATAACAACGGGCCTAGGAACCTAGGCCGTCGAATCAGGCCAAAAGGCAGGCTAAAAGAGGCTTTTCGCCCATTGGTTGCAGCTAGTAGCTACAAATACAGTGATAGGTCTGGCTATAGCATCAGGTGGTAACTTCTGGTTCACATTCCGATCGGAGGGCATCGAGGATGACACGCCAGCTTTGTTCCGCTACCGGTCACGGTCTCGCTTAGGCTCATCGCCTAACACAATCAGCCATTGAGCGATCGACCAGATATCGAGTTAAGCGAATGACCGACATATTGACGCGAGTGTTATGAAACAGAATGATGTAGAGAGAAATAGTCGTAATTTCAGTGCCGTCGTAATCGGTGAGGAGTCACTTCTAGTCCAATGCGCCGAGATGCTCCGCGAGCAGGGACACCAAGTCGCCGCCGTGGTATCGGATGCTGACGACATCCGCGATTGGGCTTACGACGTGGGGCTTCCCGTGGTCGCCAACGACGGGGACCTGGCTGAGAGCTTGGCCGAGCACCGCTTTGACTACCTGTTCAGCATTACCAACCTCAAGATCATTCCCGACACCGTCACCTCGCAGGCAAAGGTCCTATCGATTAACTTCCACGACGGGCCGCTGCCTGCCTATGCGGGCCTGTACGCAACCTCATGGGCGCTCATCAACGGCGAAACGACCCATGGGGTCAGCTGGCACACCATCGAAGCCGGCATCGACGAAGGAGATCTTCTCAAACAAAGCCTCTTTGATGTCGATGATGAAGAAACGGCCTACACGCTCAACGTTAAGTGTTACGAAAACGCCATTTCTTCCTTTGGTGAATTGATTGACGAGCTGGCGTCCGGCAACGAGCAACGCCAGACACAGGATCTTTTGTCGCGCAGCTACTTCGGTAAGTTCCTCCGCCCCGACGCAGCCGCCACGATCGACTGGAACCAGCCGATCGAGGACATCTCATCGCTGGTCAGGGGGCTAGAATTCGGAACCCATGAGAATCCTCTCGGTCGGGCCAAACTCCTTGCCGGAGACGTTGTCTCAATCATCGAGTCGATTGACACTGAGTTTGGCGATACCGGCGCTGAGCCCGGCACGATCCTTGCCATCGACCAAGACAGCGCTCGGATAGCGGCCACCGGAGGCAGTATCGAGCTTCGCCAGGTGATCGACGCGGAAGGAGTCCTTCGCAGCGCGTCGTCGGTGCTGAGCGCCAGCGGGTTCGAGGTTGGCCATCGGCTCCCAACCATCGCTAGCGATCGAAGGGAGCGCTTGACCGAGCTGGCCAGCAAAGCCAGTCGAGGCGAAAAGAGGTGGGTGGGCGAACTTTCAGCGCTGCAGTCGGTCGATATCCCATACGCAGACCGGACGGGAATGTCGGATCGCACGAGGATCGACACACTCGAACTTGCCCTGCCGACGGCAGTGACCGACTACATCCGCAACAAGGAGCTCCCGGCAGAGTTCATCGTCGGAGCGTTCGCCACCTATCTACACAAGCTGACCGGCAACGAGCTATTTCACCTGAGTCTTGGACACTCACTCGGCAGTGCGGATGCCGATCTACAACCGTGGTTTGCTGACCGTGTGCCGCTGTCTTGCGCCATGCCGACGGACGAACCAGCGGCCGAGGCCATCAGCGCCGTCATCAGCTCGATCGAAGACATTCGGGAGCGACCGGCATTCACCTGTGACGTTGGTCTTCGTCACCCGGAACTAGTAGAGCGGGGCATTGCGGCGGCAGGCCTTCCGCTGTCGATCGCCGTCGACGTGGTGTCGGAACCGTTCGATTCCGGTAGCCGATCCTCGTTGGTGTCGGCCGATCTCGCACTGAACGTCAGCGAGACGGCGAACCGCTGCCAGTTCGTCTACGACGCCGAGGTTTACTCCACCGGCTCCATGGGTCGGGTCGAGGCCCAGTTCGTGGGATTCCTGGAGCAGGTCGTCGCCGACGACAGCCTTCGTATCGGTGACATCAGCTTGCTCAGCCTGGCCGATCACCAACAGATCGTCGTCGACTGGAACAACACCTCAAAACCGGTCGACCTCACGACGAGCCTCCATCAACTCTTCGCCGACAAGGCCGGAGAGCTCGGAGCAGCGACCGCAATCATCTACCGAGATCGGCGGATGACCTACGCCGAGCTTGACGCCCGATCGAACCAGCTCGCCAACCGTCTCCAGGCGATGGGAGCCGGGCCCGGCAGCAATGTCGGGGTCTTCATGGACCGAGGGCTCGACATGATCATCGGCCTACTCGGCGTCCTAAAATCCGGTGCCGCCTACATCCCTCTCGACCCAACCTACCCTCTCGACCGAATCAACTTCATGATCGAGGACTCCAGCCTCGTCGTGCTGCTGTCACAATCAGCGATCGTCGACCAGGTGACCGATTACGCTGGCCAGGTACTGCGCATCGACGGCGATCAGGACGAGATCGCCAGCTGTTCCGATCTCCCGCTCGACACCCCGTGCAGTGCCGACGACCTGGCCTACCTGATCTACACCTCCGGGTCGACGGGTAAGCCGAAGGGCGTGATGGTCACGCACGCCAACGCGGTGAACTTCCTCGCCGGGATGGACGACCACATCGAGTATGGGCCGGGTGATACCTGGCTAACGGTTACCAGCCTCTCCTTCGACATATCCGTGCTCGAGATCTTCTGGTCACTTACCCGCGGACTCGAACTCGTCATCTTCAACGACGATACGAAGACCGGCGAGCCCGTTGATACATCGCTCCTCCCCACGGTGGATCGCGACATCAGCTTCAGCCTCTTCTACTTCGCAAGCGATGAGAGCGAGGCCGGATCGGGCAATAAGTACGAGTTGCTCATGGAGGGGGCCAAGTTCGCCGATAAAAACGGCTTCGAGGCCGTGTGGACACCCGAGCGCCACTTCTACGCATTTGGTGGTCTCTATCCCAATCCGGCCGTGACCGGCGCCGCGATCGCCGCGGTCACCGAGAACGTTCACATTCGGGCTGGAAGCTGCGTCATTCCCCTACACCATCCGGTCCGGGTGGCCGAGGAATGGGCTGTCGTCGACAACATCTCGATGGGGCGGGTCGGGATCGCCTTCGCTGCCGGCTGGCAACCCGTGGACTTCGTCTTACGGCCGGAGAATTTCGCCGACCGCAAGGCTGCGGTCGAGCGCGACATCGACATCGTGAAGCGGCTGTGGCAGGGCGAAACGATCGCTATGGACAGCCCGACCGGGCCGGCCCAAATCCGAACCCTGCCCCGCCCGGTTCAACCAACGTTGCCATCATGGATGACGGTAGCCGGCAACCCCGACACCTTCGCCTCTGCAGGCGCCAGCGGCTTAAATATCCTCACTCATCTGCTCGGCCAGACCATCGACGAGGTCGAGGAGAAGATCAGGATCTACCGCAAAGCTCGAGCCGAGGCCGGTCACGAAGGTGACGGACAGGTGACGCTCATGCTTCATACCTTTGTCGGTGACGACGTTGAACAGGTGCGGGCTCTGGTTCGTGAACCCATGATCGAGTACCTCCACAGTTCGGTGTCTCTGATCAAGGAAGCGGCATGGAGCTTTCCGACGTTCCAACAGAAATCCGAGGCGACGGGCAAGAGCCCGATGGAGCTGTTCGACGACGAAGATCTCACCGAGGACGAGATGAATGCTCTGCTCGAACATTCCTTCAACCGCTACTTCGAGGGAAGCGCACTCTTCGGTACCCCTGCCACCTGCAAGGCGATGGTCAACGACCTGAAGCGAATCGGCGTCGATGAGATTGCCTGCCAGGTCGATTTCGGCTTGCCCGCCGACGAAGTACTCAGCCAGCTCCCGGCCCTCAATGAACTCCGCCTCGAGGCCCGCAAGACGACGATCGCCGACCAGGACTTCTCGATTCCGGCGCTGATAGAGCAGCACAACGTCACGCACTTTCAATGCACCCCGTCGATGGGAAGCGTGTTGGTGGCAGACGATCGGTTCCGTGAGGCGGCTTCAAACCTCAAGGTCTGCCTGATGGGCGGCGAGGCGTTTCCACAGGTACTGGCTAAAGAAATCACCGACATCGTCGAAAACGGCACCGTGCTCAACGTTTATGGACCGACCGAGACAACGATCTGGTCGTCGATCTTCCGCGTGGAGAACGGCGATCGCCCGGTCTCGATCGGGCGGCCGCTGGCCAACCAGCAGATGTACATCGTCAACGCCAACCTTCAGCCCTGCCCGGTGGGTGTTCTCGGCGAACTGTTGATCGGTGGAGACGGCGTCACCAATGGCTACCTGAATCGTCGGGAACTCACCGACGAGCGGTTCGTGCCCGATCACTTCCGGCCCGACGTCGATGGTGCAAAGCTCTACCGCACTGGCGACATGGTCCGCTACGCGGCCGACGGGTCGATCGACTTCCTGGGTCGTATGGACTTCCAGGTCAAGGTCCGCGGGTACCGAATCGAGCTCGGCGAGATCGAGGCTCGTCTGAACGAACATCCTTTGGTGAGGGAAGCGGTCGTAGCGGCCAGAGAAGACACACCTGGCGATCAACGCCTCGTCGCGTATGTAATTCCTGAAGGACCCTACGAGGTGGACGCAAACCTCCTACGCGAACATCTAGGCCATCACCTTCCGAGCTTCATGGTTCCGGCCTACTACCTTCCGCTCCGGCGATTCCCCCTCACCCCGAACAAGAAGACAGACCGCAACGCACTTCCTCCTCCCGATGCCCTCGACAATAAAGCGGCTGGTCCCTACATCGCCCCTGAAGAGGGATCGCAAACGCGGCTTGCCTCGATCTGGCAAGGCCTGCTCGGCAACTCTCCTATCGGCGTCAACGACAACTTCTTCGACATTGGCGGTCACTCGCTCCTCGCGGTCCAGATGCACCGTCAGGTTCGTGAAGCGTTCGATGTCAATATCTCGATCGTCGATGTCTTCCGGTTCTCGACGATTGCGTTGCTAGCTCGTCGCCTCGACGGCCACAACGGTGCCGCCGAGCCGAGCGGGGCACGCCGAAAATCCGAGCGAGCGTCTGCTCGCAGAGAGGCGATGGCGAAACGGCGTCGCCGGCTAGGACGATCGTAGTGTTTCGCTGCAGCGTTTAGCAGCGTTGAGATTTTGGACCATCACAAATCCTTGCCCCGAGCGGCCCAACGAGGCCATCGGAAGCGGAAGGTAACCAGAGGACTATCGAATGGACGATGAAGAGGTAGACAATGACGTCGCGGTCATTGGTATAGCTGGCCACTTCCCGGGGGCCGCTGATCCCGACGAACTCTGGACCGCCATCGAAGCTGGGCGCGACTGTATTTCCGATATCACAACAGAGGGTGCCGTCGAAGCTGGGATCGCGGCCGACCAGGCCAATGATCCCAACTACGTCCTCAGAGCTGGGACCCTCACCGACGTCGAACACTTTGATCCGGACTTCTTCGGGATCGGACCCCGAGATGCCGCCATCATGGATCCTCAGCATCGACACTTCATCGAATGTGTTTGGGAGGCGCTGGAGTCGGCCGCACATACGCCCGAGGACTTCGGCGGCTCGATAGGCCTCTTCGCCGGGTGCGGGATGAACACCTACCTGCTTCATAACCTGCTGACCAATCCAGATCTCGTAGACCAGCTCGGCTGGTTCCTACTTCGCCATACCGCCAACGACAAAGATTTTCTCACTACAACAGCGTCATATCATCTCGGACTGGAAGGTCCGTCGGTAAACGTGCAGACAGCCTGCTCGACCTCTCTTGTCGCTGTTCATCTGGCTGTACAAAGTCTGCTGGGTTTCGAATGCGACATGGCCCTGGCCGGCGGGTCGACCATCGAGTTCCCGCATGGAGTTGGCTACCTGTTCCGGCCGGGCGAAATCTTGTCGCCCGATGGCGTTTGCCGAGCCTACGACGCCCAATCGGGCGGGACTGTTCTGACCAGCGGTGCGGCGGTTGTGGCTCTACGTCGGCTTGAGGATGCCGTTGAAGAGGGCGACCCGATTCTGGCAGTGATCAAGGGCTCAGCCATCAACAACGACGGGCGGCGCAAGGTCAGCTATCTAGCCCCAAGCGTCGATGGCCACACCGACGTCATTCGCGAAGCCTTGAGCGTTGCCGGATTGGATGCAAGATCGATTCAACTGCTCGAGGGTCACGGCACAGGCACGGCGCTTGGCGATCCCATAGAAGTTGCTGCCCTCACTGAGGCCTTTCGATCCGATACCGATGACGTCGGCTTTTGCCGACTCGGTTCAACCAAGCCGAACATCGGACACCTCGACACGGCCGCAGGCACAGCCAGCCTGATAAAGGTCGTCCAGGCGCTCCGCCACAAAGTTCTGCCTGCAATCGCCAACCACACCGGGCCGAGCGAGATGGCCAGCCTCGACGATTCACCCTTTGTGTTGTCGGGCGAATCAAGTCCATGGACGACCGAGGGTCCTAGACGAGCAGGTGTTAGCTCACTAGGCGTGGGTGGCACCAACGCTCATGTGATCGTCGAAGAGGCCCCTGTCTTGGAGACCGACGAGCCGGAGACGGGCCCAGTCGCCCTTCTGGTAACAGGAAAGACCCGCAAAGCAGTCAGCGACGCCTCCGAACGACTGGCCGACTATCTCGAGACGAACCCTGAGGTCGACCTGCACGCCGTTGCAAACACGCTGGCGACGGGCCGACGCAAGATGGACGTACGCCGGGTGGTCGTCGCCAACAACATCTCGGACGCGGTTGAACGCCTCCGCACTACTGACCGAGCGACCAGCCACACGGGTAGTGCCGACCATAGTGAGGAGGACCCGAACGTCGTATTCATGTTTCCAGGAGGAGGCGCCCAATACGTCGGTATGGGGTCGGGGCTTGGTGATGAGTTCGCGATTTACCACGAAACAATTCGTGACGGGATCGAACGGGTGCGCGACTGCGGTGGTCCCGATCTAACGCCGATTTTCGACGCCACGACTGACGAGGACCAGGCCCGAGCCACGACGTCCGCCCTTCCCGCGGTGTTCCTCACGTCGCTGGCACTTGCGAAACAATGGATGGCATGGGGGGTTGCACCGACAGCGATGCTCGGCCACAGCCTCGGTGAATACGTTGCTGCTCACTTGGCCGGCGTTCTGAGCCTCGACGACGCTCTCAAGTTAGTCGTGGTCCGAAGCGAGTTGATGGAGCGGGCGACCGGCCAGGGGAGGGCAGCCATGTTGGCCGTCCCCGTCCCTGAAGACGAGCTGGTGGGCGCTCTCGACGATCAGCTATCGCTAGCCACAGTCAACGCCGCCGATGAATGTGTCGTCGCAGGACCGATCGATGCCATCGAGACACTAGCTACAAGCCTTGAGAATCGCGGCCTCGAACCTACCCGGATTCCGCTCATGGCCGCCGCCCATTCGTCAATGCTCAACCCGGTGCTCGACGAATTTCTGGAGACCGTCCGAAGCATTTCTCTCAATACGCCGGACCTGCCCTACCTCTCCAACCTGACCGGTGATTGGATCACGGATGCTCAGGCAACCGATCCCCAGTATTGGGTCAGCCACCTGCGCAGTACCGTGCGATTTGGCGATGGGCTTCAAGCCGTGCTGGCAAAGGGCCCGACGGTATTGATTGAGCTAGGGCCCGGACACTCACTGTCCTCCTATGCCCGTCGAAGCGAAGTTCAGCCCCTCGATACGATTGCGGCGTTGCGGCACCCGAACCACGCCTGCAACGACGACGATTACACACGCCTTGCCTTTGCTCGTCAGTGGATCAACGACGTCGAGGTTGACCTGGATAGATGGACGGGTGCCGGGCTTCGCCGGCTCAACCTTCCGACCTACCCCTTCCAACGCGAGCCTTATTGGATCGAGCCGGGGACCGGGTCGGCGATAGGTAACACAAACGCTCCATCCGAGAGCGGCCCCAGTGAGCCAGTGCGCATCGACACGATCGACAAAATGTTCTGGAAGCCGGTTTGGGCTCCCGATGTCGAACTGTCCACATCAGCGGAACCTCAAGCCTGGTTTATCAGCGGCTCCGGACCGATACCGGACCGAATCGCCAACGAGTTGGAATCGATGGGCCACGAGGCCATGGTGGCGGACGGGATCACCTCTCTTGATCCCGAGCTCTACCGCAACGTCGTACTGACCGGACCGGAAGAGCCCGGACTGGCCGTGGCGGGTGCGAACTGGGTCCACCAAGGAGCAGCGGCAGCCAAGATGCTTGCTGCAAGCAGCGAGCCGGCAAACCTGGTTGCGTTGACACACGGCGGCTTAAGCGCTGAGGGGCAGGCCAAGACCCCCCTCGACGCGTTGGCATTGGGGCCGACCGGGACGGCACCAAAGGAGTATCCGAACCTGATCGGCCGAGTGGTCGACGCCGATCCCGCCCGGCCGGTAGCTGATCAAGCGTCGCTCTTGGTCCATGAGTTGGTGAGTGGCACAGCACCGGTGATAGCACACCGCGATCAGGCCCGGCTTGTACCAAAGATGGCCCAGACGGTAACTCATGCTGCCGAAGCCTCGAAGTTCGCTGTAGGTGGCACATACCTCATCACGGGTGGGCTTGGGGGCGTAGGTTATGAGCTGGCTAGCTACCTGGCGTGCGAATACGGCGCCAACTTGGTACTTACGTCGTCGAGTCCATTGCCCGAGGCCTCGGACGAGGAGCAATGGCTGGCATCGCACGGTCCGAACGATTCGACCTCGCGTCGGCTTCGCCGATTAGCCGAACTGAGAGCGAAGACCAACGTGACCGTCCTGGTGGCCGATCTCGAGGAAACCTCGGGTCTAGCCATGCTTCTTGACGAGGCTAAGCAGCAGGTTGGCCACATCGACGGAGCGATCCATGCGGCCGGCACGATCCGAGACAAGCTGATCGAGTTTGCCGAGCCAGACGATCACGACTTTGTGCTCGGTGCAAAGGTTCAGGGAGCGCTTGGTCTCATAGATGCGCTTAATCACATTGGCGCCGATTTCCTCGTCCTGATCTCATCTACAAGCACCACGCTCCGGTCAGAGGGCCAAACCAGCTATGTGGCGGCCAACGCTGTCCTCGACTCTTTGGCCGGACAACATGGCGCGCTGAGCGTGTCGACCCTCAACTACGGTCTTTGGTCAGGAACGGGCCTGGCCTCGGACTTGGCACGCCGGGCTCGCTTGGGCCTGATCGACGGTGTACCGGTCGCTCATCCGGTCCTCGAAGAAATGATGGTCGACCAGAAGGGGGCGACATCGATCGTCGGCCATCTCGATTCCCGCTATCACTGGGTTGTCGACGAACACCGGTCAGAGAACGGGCTCGCAGTCCTACCTGGAACCGGCCAAATCGATCTGATGCTGAGTGCCGTCGACCTCGCCGGTCTCGACCGTCATCGATTGAGTTCGATGGCCCTGTACGAACCATTGGTGGTCCCCGCAGACACGACCGTCATGCTTCGGGTGAATGTCTCAGCCGACTCCAGCGATAACTCCAAGAACCGGACCGTGCGCCTGGAAAGTGACAGCGGTGGCGATTGGCGCCTTCACAGCGAGGCAGAGCTACAAACCCTGACAGGCGTTGCTCCGCGCCTCGACCTCGCAGCTACCGCCGAGCGCATCCAGCTCGATCACTTCAATCCACTCGACGGGCCAAGACGCCATCTTCAACTGGGCCGGCGCTGGGACACCGTCACCAGCGCACGACGTGGTGTGGACGAAGCGTTTGCGACTTTGGAGCTGCGCGACCCGACCGAAGCCGATCTCTGGACCGCCCACCCGGCTTTGCTCGATACCGCAACCGCGGTAGGGGTTGCACTCGGCAGTGATGCCGAAGATGTTGTCTACGTTCCCATCGGGTACGACGAGGTGCGCAGCTATCAGAAGATGCCTGTCGAATCCGTCGTGCACGCACAAAAAACCGACGCTTCGACCGAGGACGTGCTGGTCGTCGACGTGACGGTGGCCAACCCTGATGGCGCTGTCGTCATCGAGTTGCAGGGTCTGCAACTCCGGCCCGTTGCCGACCCCGGCACGCTGGGTCAGCTCCCGAGCGAGACCATCGATCAGGCTGGACTTCCGCCGTTGCTTGGGCTGGCCGACTCTCTCGGAATCCGACCACCCGAGGGAGTGGAGATGCTTGAGCGTCTGCTCGCCGGCGACACTCGCCTCCTCGTTGGATCGACCATCGATCTCGACTATCTGTTGGAAGCTGCCAACGACGACACCGCCCAAGCAGGCCCGGGAGATCACAGCTTGATCGGTGCCGAGATGGGCGTCGAAGCCGCAGTCGAACAGATGTGGATCAGCCTTCTCGGTGTGGCCGAGGTCAAGCCCGAGGACGACTTCTTTGACCTCGGCGGACACTCCCTGATCGCAATCAGACTCATCGCCCGAATCCAGCAAGAGCTCGACGTCCGCCTGCAGCTGGCGACGGTGTTCGAGGTTCCGACGTTTCGCGACGTCGTCGCCTTGGTCGAGAGCCTGCGTGACGAGGATGGCGAATCAGCCGACAATCAAAAGGGTAACGCCGCCCCGGCTCTGCCACTAGCGCCGGTCGTACGGAGCTGGGTTGATGATCGCGTCACCTTCCCGGCCTCGTCTGCACAAAAACGTTTGTGGTTCGTCGATCAGCTCGAGCCCGGCAAGGCCGTTTACAACATCCCCTATCATCATCAAGTCCGTTTGCGTGGCCCGTTGGATGTTGAGGCGGTCCAGAAAGCAGTTTCGGCACTCGTTGACCGCCACGAGACCCTACGCACAACATTCGAAACTGTCGATGGCGAGCCGGTGCAGGTGATCCGCCGCTCGGTGGACTCATCAATGCCAGTGATTGATCTCAGTGGAATGAACCCAGCCGAACGCGAAGCTGAGATGCAGCGCATCGTGGACGCGGAAGCCACGCACCAATTCGATCTCGTCTCGGGACCGCTGTTCTTCACGAAGTTGTTGAAGATGAGCGACGAGGATCACGTCTTCACCCAGCTCATGAGCCACATCGTGGTCGACGGGTTGTCGTTGGGGATGATTGCCGACGAACTCACCCACTGCTACGAGGCCTTCAGCACCGGAAACGCGCCCTCGCTTCCCGAGTTGGATTTTCAGTACGCCGACTTTGTGATGTGGCATCAAGAATGGTTGGACGGGCCTCTTCTTGAGGAGCAACTCGACTACTGGAAGGGCCAGCTGTCCGGCCGCCTGCCTGTCCTCGATCTCCCAACCGATCGACCACGGCCCCCGGTTCAAGCAAACAACGGCTCGTGGGAATGGATCCACCTCGAATCGGGAAACATTGACGAACTCAGAGAGCTGAGCCGGTCTGAAGGGGTGTCGTTGTTCATGACGATGCTTGCCGCATTCAACATTCTCATGCACCGCTACAGCGGCCAGGACGACATTCTCGTTGGCACCCCAACCGCCAACCGCAGCCAGCCTGAGTTGGAGCAGCTCATAGCCTTCTTTATCAATCCGATCGTATTGCGCTCAGACATGTCGGAGGACCCGACCTTTGCCGACTTCCTCGGAGGAGTTCGAGACTCTAGCTTCGGAGCCCTCGCCAATCAGGACATCCCTTTCGACCGTCTCGTCGAAGAGCTCCGTCCCGACCGTAACCTCAGCCACCACCCCCTCTTCCAGGTCAGCTTCACGCTGCAGATGGCACCCCCGCTGATGCAGCTCGCCGGGACCGTCTCGGAAGGGGTGGAGTTCGATAACGGCACGGCGAAGTTTGATCTATTGGTTGAGCTGTGGGAGGCAGAGTCTGGCGGCATCAGCGGCCGGTTTGAGTATGACTCGGACTTGTTTGATCGTGAGACGATTCGCCGGTTGATCGCCAACTACAAGGTGCTGCTTCGTTCGGCGGCCTCGACACCCGAGGCAAAGGTCAGCCAGCTCGCCATCGTCGACCCTGCCGAGCCGGCGCAGATCGACCTCTGGAACGACACCACGGTTGACTACGATCGCGCAGCCACCATTCATTCCCTCTTCGAGGCTGCGGTAGCTGATCATGCTGAGTCGACCGCGGTCACCTGTGGCAACACGCAGTTGAGCTACGGGGAGTTAAACAGCCGGGCCAACCGCCTTGCCCGTCATCTGATGGCCAACGGCGTCAACGTCGGAGACACCATCGGTCTAAGCGTCAGCCGATCGGTTGACATGCTCGTCGCCCTCCTCGGCGTTATGAAAGCCGGCGGCGCCTACCTTCCCCTCGACCCCGATTATCCCGCAGACCGATTGCACTTCATCCTGTCAGACGCCGACGCCAAACTTCTGATCACTGAGTCCCACCTCACAGATCTCTGGACGTCGTTCACCGGACCCATCATCACCCTCGACAACGACTGGGACCAGATCGCGGCCAACGACGACAGCAATCCAGCCATCGACATCAAACCGCCAAACCTCGCCTATGTGATCCACACGTCGGGATCCACCGGTCTGCCGAAGGGCGTCCAGGTCCGACACGGAAACGTTGTGAACTTCTTGACGTCGATGGCAACAAAGCCAGGCCTTGGCGCCAACGACGTCCTACTTGCAGTGACCACGCTCTCGTTTGACATAGCGGTACTCGAGCTCTATTTGCCGCTCATCGTCGGAGCCAAGGTCGTCATCGCCGGCCCCGACATCCAAGGCAGCGGCGAGCTCCTCGCCAAAGCCCTCATCGATGAAGATGTCACCGTGATGCAGGCCACACCCGCTTCATGGAAACTGCTGCTGTCAGCAGGCTGGGACGGCAAGACGGACCTGAAGGTGTTGTGTGGCGGCGAACTCCTCCCCCGAGAACTTGCCGAGGAGCTCCTACCCCGCTGTCACGAACTTTGGAACATGTACGGCCCAACCGAAACCACGGTCTGGTCCGCAGTCAAACAGGTCACCACCGGCACAGGACCAGTCCCCATCGGCGACCCCATCGCCAACACCGAACTCCACATCCTCGACAAACACCTCCAACCAACGCCCATCGGCGTTCCCGGTGAACTCTGCATCGGAGGCGAAGGCGTCACCGCCGGCTACCTCAACCGCGCCGAGCTGAACACCGACCGCTTCGTGCCGGACCCAATGTCAAAGCACGACGGCCCCATGCTCTACCGGACCGGCGACCTCTGCCGCTACCGAGCGGACGGCACCATCGAATTCCAGGGCCGAATCGACCTGCAAGTCAAGGTTCGCGGATTCCGAATCGAACTCGGCGAGATCGAGATCGTGCTCGGTCAGCATCAGATGGTGACCGAAGCCGTGGTCACCGCCCAGAGCGACCCGAGCGGCGACAACCGACTCGTTGCCTACGTCATGCCATCAGCCGACACCGACATCGCAGCCGGAGACTTACGCGAACACCTCGCAAAATCACTCCCGCCCTACATGGTGCCGACACTGTTCGTTCCCATGACCGAGTGGCCATTAACCAACAACGGCAAGATCGACAGGCGGGCCCTGCCCTCCCCCGGCGATGCCGAACTGACCCCGGCCAAGGATCGCATAGCGCCCCGCGACGAAACCGAGCAACAGGTGGCCGACATCTGGAGCGAATTGCTCGGCGTCAACGACATCGGGGTCGAGGACAACTTTTTTGAGCTTGGCGGCCACTCCCTTCTGGCCGCCCAGATCATTTCGCAGGTCAACGAGACCTTCGACGTGACGGTTCCCCTGGCGGAACTGTTTACCAACCCCGTCGTCGCCCACGTGGCGGAACAGATAGCGACGGCGCGACTTCTCGACGAGGCTCCGGCCGACGAGGATGACGACCGGGAGGAATTCGTCCTTTGAGCACGCTCGACTATCTCTCCGATCTCCGAAGCAAGGGGATCGTGATCACGCTCGCTCCAGGCGAGAAGCAGCTGAAGGTGAGCGCACCCAAAGGTGCCATCGACGGCACCATCAAGAATGAGCTCGGAGACCGCAAGGAGGAGATACTCGAATTCCTCCAGAAAGCAGCGGCCAGCCAAAGCCAGACCCTGCCTCCGATCAGGCTGCGCACGGCCGACGACCCCCTCGTGCTGTCGGCCGCTCAGGATCGCGTCTGGAAGCTCCACCGACTGGCTCCCGACGCCACGACCATGAACATCCCGGTCACCTGGGAACTTCGGGGCTCCACCGACCTCGCCTCCCTCGATACGGCTTTTGCCAGCCTCAGCCAACGTCAGGACATGTTGCGGGCCCGGTTCCCCGAACGGAACGGCCAGCCTGACCTCGTCGTCGACCCCGACCGCGCGTTGAGGCTGGAGCGTCTCACCGTGGAGGCAGCAGGCGCCGACCCTCGGGCCGAGGCCCTCGATCTCGCAACTGCGTTCGCGGCCCGTCCATTCGATCTCGCTGATTCGGTCGCCCGAGCCGCCATCATCAACATTGCCGACGATCATCAGATCCTGGTCGTGGTCTTCCACCAGATCATCTTCGACTGGGGTGCGGCCAATCCTCTCGTTGCCGACCTGTCCGTCATCTACAACGCGCTTCGCCAGGATCAGGAACCGACGTTGGAGCCGCTCGAGGTCGGCTATCTCGACTATGCGTTGTGGCAGCGGGACTGGCTGACCAGCGACAACCTCGATGTGCAGAAGCGCTACTGGACCGATCAGCTTGAACGGCCCTACCGGTCGCTGGCGCTACCGACCCGCACCGATGACCTCGGAATAGGTGAGGAGACCCGACCTCAGGAGTTCACCCTCCCGGTAGCCACCGTCGACCGCCTCAAGACACTGAGCCAAGGTGCGGGCGCCACGCTCTACATGACGCTCCTCGGCGCCTGGCAGGCCCTGCTTGCCGGCTACGGCGATCAGGACGATGCAATCGTGTTCTCGCTGCTCAGCCTCAACCGGCCCGAGCTGAAGAAGGTAATCGGGTTGTTCGCCAATCCGCTTCCGATCCGCCTAGATCTGAGCGGCAACCCGACATCGCTACAGATCGTCGAACGGGTGAGCACTGCAGCGCTCGGTGCCTTCAGCCATCAGGATCTCCCGTTGGAGACCGTCATCGAACAGTTCCGGGCTGATTCCGGCAGCGGCCAATCGGGGCCGTTCCAGTCGCTGTTCATCTTCCAACACGAGCCGACACCTGGCCTCGTCCTCGGCGATACCGAGGCCGAGTTGCTGACGGTCGGCGACCATGCTGCTGCCTTCGGACTCCGCCTCTTCGCCGAGGACACCGCCGATGGTCTACGGGGCTGGCTCGAATACGACGCCGCGCTCTTCACCGAGGCCACCGCCGAACGGCTACTCCGTCACTACGTATTGCTGCTTGAGGCGATGGTCGAACGCCCTGAGGCACCGATCTCCGAGCTTCTCCCCCTCTCCGCCGACGACAAGGCTCAGGCCATCGCCGCGGGCGAACGGCGACCAGCGGCCGCTGAGCAGGCCTTCGTGGAGCCCCGCACCGAACAGGAGACCGAGCTGGCCGGAATCTGGTCCCGGCTGTTCGATCGTCAGGTTGGGATCGACGACGACTTCTTCGCCCTCGGCGGCCACTCGCTGCTCGCCGTTTCGATGTTCGCCGACATCGAAGCTTCGACCGGACGGAATCTGCCGCTGGCGACCCTGTTCGAGGCGCCGACGGTGCGGGCACTTGCCAAAGTCCTGGAAGAGGACGACTGGAAGCTCGAATGGACCTCGCTGGTTCCGATTAAGCCAACCGGCTCGCGTCGGGCCCTCTTCTGCGTCGCCGCTCTCGGCGACGAGATCATCCAGTTTGGTGAGCTCAGCGAACTACTCGATGCCGAGCAGCCGTTTTATGGGCTGCAGCAAGGCCTCGACCGAACCGACCAGATCCGAACTTCCATCCCCGAGATCGCGAGTCATTACCTCTCCGAGATCCGGGCTGTACAGCCACATGGGCCCTACCTGATCGCCGGATACTGCTTCGGTGGGCTGATCGCCTACGAGATGGCCCAGCAACTGACGGCGGCCGGCGAAGAGGTCTCGCCAATACTCATGATCGAGGCTGAGGCGCCAGGCGGGATCTACCTGAAGCCCTCGACCAAGGCCGAGCGGGCCCGGCGTGCAGTGTCTTTCGTCGGCGCCAACGGTCCGGTCGCCACCGCCAAATACGTCCGCAAGCGGCTCGGCAAAATCTGGCGTTGGGTGATCTGGACCCGGCTGCGGCACTACCTGCATCGTGGCTTCAACAGGCTGAACATCGATCTTCCTGAGACGCTGAAGGACATCCTCCAGATCAACGCTCAGGCCGCCGACGACTACGCTCCGGTCATGCGGGCTCTCGACGGCGGCATCTGCATTCTTCGGGCCGAGAGCATGACTCCCGGCTACATCTACGCCGAGCATCTCGGTTGGGACGGCCTGGTAAAGGGCGGGATCGAAACCCACTGGATCCCCGGTGACCACGAGGGCATCTGGAAGTCGCCGAACGTGCAGCACTTCGCCAAGCAGTTGGAAAGTGTCATCGACGAGTCGAACAGCGCCTTGACGCAGGGCGACTGAGGTCCCGACGTTCTCGTCGGCTCAGGAGTCCGAATAGTCCTCGATGGCATCGGCAGTGCCGACGTATGGCACGCCGAGTTCGCCCTGAGCCGAGGTGATCAGACCGACATAGATCTTCTCGCCGTAGCCCGGAGCTTCGCCCGGCAGGAGGCCGGTGCCCTCATAGGGCTGCCAGTCGTCTGGTTGGCTTGGGAAGTCGGGGTTCGGTGTCTGGTAGTAGACGCTGAGAGTGCGATCCTCGTTGCCAACGATGCGGAGATCGACCCGACCCGACGGAGCAACATCGGGCCCGACATCGGTGACAACCGACTCCCCGTCACAGGTGTTCTTTCCCTCGACCGTGTAGTGAGAGGAGCCTCGATGCCCGACCACGATGTGGGAGGAATTGCGGGCGTCGAGATCGAAATCGTGGACCTGAATCCCGGCGAAGATGTAGGTGTCGTTGCCTATGGGCTCGGGGGCGGTCTGTGAATCGTCGATACTGCCGATACCGACGTTGCGGGCGACATAGTCGAAAGGAAACGCAACCAGCTTGGCATCGAGCCTGCCCTGGGCCGAGAAGAAATGCAGTGTCTGATCCTCGGAATTGTCGAGTACGACAGCCCGATACCGACCGTCGACCTGCTCGACATCAGGCAGGGCATCGGGGTTGTTTGTCACGTAGTCGGTGAGCGACCCGGCGCCGTCGAAGTCATCGGCGATGGCCTGCACCTCAGCCGACGCATCGGAATCAAGGTCGGTGCAGTCCGCCCCCAGGCCGATAAGACCTCCGCCACAAGAGACTTGCGTCAACGCAACGGCACCGATCAAACCCAATATGCCAACCCGACCACAAACCACAAACACCTCAGCTACCTCCACCCGTCGAGCTGGTCGGCGACATCCACCGTCGATCGCTGAGTTGTACCCTATGGCGGGTGACACGCCCTCCAGACGCGGCCGGCGATTCCCCCTGTCGAACACGGTCAGGGTGGCGATATCCATTGGGGACTGCGGTAGCCATCTCGCTCCTGTTTGCCGCTGGCTGTTCAGGTTCGACGCCAAGCCCGACCCTGTTGCCCCGATCAACGACGGTTCTCGACAGCCAGGCCGTCGATCAGGCCGATCCGTCAGAGGATGGCCAACAGGCGACCACCGACAATGCCGAAGAGGCCGCCACTCAGCCGGGCGAAACCGAATCTGGACCAAGCCCGATCAGGATCGATCAGTTCGGCTATCGGCCAGGTGATCCCAAGATCGCCGTGCTGGTCGATCCCGAGATTGGCTACGACGATGACGTCGACTTCACCCCCGGCAGCTCAATCCAAGTCCGTCGTTTGTCCGACGACGAAGTGGTCTTCGAGGCCCCAGCCGCAGTGTGGTCAGGTGGGGCGGTTCACGAACAGTCGGGAGACCGCGGCTGGTGGTTCGACTTCTCCGCTCTCGACAAGCCTGGCAGCTACTACATCATCGACCCGGAAGGCGATGTCAGGACGGGGCCCTTCGATGTAGCCAATGATGTCTACGACGAGGTACTCGACGCCGCACTCCGGATGTTCTGGTACAACCGCGGCAACACCCCACACCCCAAGGAGCTGGCTGGTGTGTGGGCCGACGAGGCGGCCTATGTCGGGCCGGGCCAGGACACCGAGGCCCGGCTGGTTGACGACCAGGGCAACGCCGATACCGCCATCGATCTGAGCGGCGGTTGGTTCGATGCCGGCGACACAAACAAGTACGTGACCTTCGCCAGCGAGCCTGTCCATCTGCTGCTGACCGCATACGAGCGTCACCCATCTGCATTCGACGATCGGTTGGGAATTCCCGAGTCCGGCAACGGCATCCCCGACATCGTCGATGAGGTTCGCTGGGAGACCGACTGGCTCAAGAAGATGCAGTTGGAAGACGGAGGCGTGCTGACCAAGGTCGGCGTAGTCGACGACGGCGCACCGTTCCCGCCGAGTTCGAGCGACCTGCCGCGGTTCTACGAGGAGGCGTGTTCGTCGTCGACCATCAGCGCCGCAGCCATGTTCGCCCATGCCGCCCTGGTGTTCAAGGGCTTCCCGGCGCTCGCTACCGAGGCGGCAGAGCTTGAGGATCGGGCCGTTTCGGCATGGTCCTGGTACCAGAGCAACGAGAGGCGTGAGGACTGTGACGCCCAGATCGTTCGAGCCGGCGACGCCGATATGTCGGTCGATGAGCAACGTGACGCTGCGGTTGTCGCCGCCATCTACCTGTTCGCCTTGACCGGAGACCCCGCCTACGAAGCCACGGTGCGAGACAGCTATGCCCAGACGCTTCCGCTCCGAAGCGATGGCTTCGGCAACTACGGACCGGACCAATCCGACGCCCTTCTTTTTTACCGTGAGCTTGACGGTGCCGATCAAGCCATCGTGGCCGACATCGCTGCCCGGATCGCGGGCCTGATCGAAGAGTCTCCGCTCTACGGTTTCGACGCCGAGGCCGACCTCTACCGAGCATTCATGCCCGATGGCTCCTATCACTGGGGCAGCAACATGGTGAAGGCAAACATTGGTGGAGCGAACCTGGCCATCGACGGCATCTCCGAAGGCAGGACTCGGGCTCTTGGCCACCTCCACTACTTCCACGGCGTCAACCCACTGAACCTCGTGTACCTGTCGAACATGGGCCAGCTTGGGGCCGAACGCTCGGCTGAGAAACTCTTCCACTTCTGGTTCGGTGAGAACACGCCATACGACGTCGGACGGGGCTCCGAGCTCGGGGTCGCCCCCGGCTTCCTGGTCGGTGGCCCCAACTCGGGGTACTCGGGAGCGACCGCTCCCCCCGCCGCCCAACCGCCGATGAAGAGCTACCGAGACTGGTCGGCCTACGGTTCGGAACCGACCTGGGAGATAAGTGAGCCTGCCATCTACTACCAGGCGGCCTACGTGCGACTATTGGCCGCCGTACAGGCGTCAGGTTGAACGGCCCGAAGCTGGCTACGCTCGGTTGATCACATTTCCAAATGAGGAACGCTGGTATGGCGCGAGTACTACGTCTGTTTCTGTTGCTGATCGGCTTGGCCCTGATCACATCGTGTGGCAGCTCCGACACCGATGACGTCTCGTCTCAGCAAGCCGAGGCCGATGATCAGGAGAACGCGGTCGCCAACTCGACAGACGACTCGGATTCTGCCGGCGGCGGCGATACCGACAATGGCAATGGCACCGACACCGACACCGACGAGAACGCCGACAACCCGGAGGACGAAGCCGCTGAGGGGTCTTCCGGCGAGAGCGACGATGGCACCGATGACGAGAACACCGGCGAAGAACCGGTGGATGACGATTCCGACGGCGATTCAGACAGCGAAGATGCCGGTGCCAGGGCGGCCGCCCCCGATTCGGCCCTGGCCATCGACTGGTGGGCTTGCTGGCGGGCAGCCGATTCACTCAACGCCGACGGGGGGACACCATCCAACGGTGGTCTGGTGGCCCAACTGCCAAACTGCGCAACCGGGCCGAGCAGCATCGGTTCCCTCGGCGATATGTCGCATGCAAGCGCCCGGCCGGTCTTCCGATCATCGGGAGCAAACGGCAACGCCTCCATCGAGTTCACTTTTGACGGCGACACCCTGTTGCAAACAAACAGTGGCTCGCCGTGGACCGGCGATGCCGTTCTCAAAGGTCCCTCAACCGGCGTAACGCTGGCCTGGGTCGGCATGACAACGGACGTCAACTCCCACAACGCAAAATACCTGGTTTCGGGTCTCGACGAGTCGTCCGAGTACCCGATGCTGCTGATCGAGGGTGAAGGCCCGAACCGCTTTGCCGGCTATGGCGGCGGCACCATCGAAGCCCGTTCCAGCGATGGCACCGTCGTCGACTTCGATCTCACCGCCGTGATCATGTATTTGGCACCCGACGGATCGGCCTCGGTGGTCGAGGTCGACGGATCCGACGTTCAGGCCGGTCAGGACTCGATCATCCGGAGCGACGTTGCCGGCCTGACGCTTGGCAACGTCTTCTCTCGGAACTTCTCGACCACCGACCACCATTTCGTATTCCTCGGCATGTACGGGGGACAGCTGTCAGACGGTGAGAAGGCCGCCTTCTGGGACTACGCGTCGGGGCTGTAGTCTGGCGGCAGGCCTCTCCTCTACGCTCCGGGGCTACAGGCCGGCGGCCAGGATCTCGTTGAGCGTTCGAGCCCATCGGCGATAGCCGGGCTCGGCTAAATGGATGCCGTCGATGGTCTCCTGGGCACGAAGCCCGCCCCCGCCATCGTCGAATTCAGGGTGTAGGTCGATGAGACGAAGGCCGCGGCTCTGGGCCAGAGTCTCCAGGGCGGCGTTGGCTGCCGCAACCTCGACGGAAGCGTCGGCTCTTGGCAGGATGGTTTGCAAGATTACTATCGTGTCCGGCGCCCGTTGCTCGAACGAATCGAGGATCGGGCCGAGTTCGGCCACGGTCCACGACGGTGGATGATCGTCCCGGATGTCATTCGTGCCCGTCAGGATGAAGACGGCCCGAGGTCTGGCGGCCGCGACCTCTGCTGCGATCGGTCGGAGTTCGGCCGTGGTGTAGCCCGAATAGCCGCGGTTCGATGTCTCATGATCGGGTAGCAGTCGCTCCCAATCACCGACCTCGGTGAGGCTGTCGCCGAGCATCACGATCGTAGACGGCCCGATGTCGGCCCGGTCGGTTTCATCGTTGCGCTGCCATCGATAGGCGGCGAGAATGGCCGCCGCCAGTAGCGCTCCAACAGCAACGAACAGCCAGACAACGATCAACGAACGAGACGGACCGGCCGTACCTCGGTTCTCGGTCAACCTCACTCCGATACTCACGTTTTATCGTCGGATCCGAATTCGATTCTCAGCTTAACGGTCGGCATCGCGACGAAGATGGCTGAATAACATCGGTTGCAGCCATTAGACCTATATCTAGGAGTCGAACAACCCAATTCCATGAACAACGTTGAGACCACAGTGTAAGCACCGGTATTCTCGGGAGACGTGGCGGTTGAGGGGCCGCAGCGGACGTGCCCCTTCCTTTTTTTGGCGACACAAAGCCGGGAACCACCGGCCAGGAAGGGCTGCAGTGACAACCAGACAGGTACTCCGTTTTGACGAACACGTTGGCCTCCGCATGCTCGGCAACGTCCAGACCCGCGATCGCCAGAGCAACGCCCCCTACCTGATGCGAACCAATGCCGCAGGATTCCGGACTAAGGAGATCGAGCCGAAACGACCTCCCGGAACCCGTCGGGTTCTCTTCTACGGTGACTCGTTCACCGAAGGAGTCGGTGTGAGCGATGGCCATCGCTTTACCGATCTGCTCGAGAGGTTGATTCCAAACACCGAGGTGCTCAACTTCGGGGTCCGGGCCACCGGCACAGACCAACAGCTCCTGTTCTTCCGGGAGCGTCCAACCGATCTCGACTATGACCTTGTGGTGATCGGGCTCTACACCGGCGACGTCAAGCGCAACAACTCGAAGTACGGCGTGTTGACCTCGGCCAGCGGTGCGGCCTACGAAAAGCCATTCTTCCGGCTCGACGGCGATGAGCTGACCCTCGAGAACGTACCGGTGCCTGCGATGGCGGCCAACTACGGCGACCTCGACAAGGGCGAACGGGAACTGGTGTACAACGCCGGTCTGGCGTACCGGTTGCGGGTCGCCGTCCGCCAGTACGCCCCGTGGGCCAAAGCAGCGCTGCAGCGGCTCACCCGCTACCAGCCTGCCCCCTTCCTGAAGTCGGCCGACGATCCCGCCTGGCTCCTGACCAGGGCCATCGTCAGGCAATGGGCGACCGAGGCCACGACACCGGTCCTGGTTGCCGCCATCCCGCCATACCAATACCTGGAGGGCACCGCAAGCAGTTCGGCATACCGCAAGCGCTACGCCGAACTGGGTCAGGACCTCCCAGTCACCGTTCACGATCCCCTCCCAGACCTGAAGGCGGCGGCCAAGCTCCACGGAGCCAAGGCGCTCCGCATCCGGGGTGATGCCCACTATTCGACCAAAGGCCATAAGGTCCTTGCCGAGTCGTTCGCTCCAATTATCGCCGAGCTGTTGCCAACACTCGATGCGTGCGAAACGGAGCTTCCATGACCGTCAATGTGCTAGGAATCTCCGCTCTCTATCACGACTCGGCGGCAGCCCTCGTGCGTGACGGCGAGATAACGGTCGCAGCTCAGGAAGAACGATTCTCTCGGGCAAAGCACGATCCCCGTTTTCCCCGAAACGCCGTCGACTACTGCCTCGGTGAGGCGTTTCTGGAGATCGACGACCTCGACGCCGTTGTCTTCTACGACAACCCGGTGCTCACCCTCGATCGAGCTCTGCAGTCGATCGCCGGAGCCGCCCCGGCCAGCCGGTCGGTTTGGGAGCGAGGTTTCACCTCGTTGCTTGGCACGACGCTGCTCCTCGACGAGGTCCTGCGCCAGGAGCTTGGCTCAGCCGACGTTCCCCTGCTGTTCTCCCAGCATCACTTGTCCCATGCCGCATCGGCCTTCTATCCCTCGCCCTTCGACAAGGCCGCCGTGCTTGCGATGGACGGCGTCGGCGAGTGGGCGACAACCAGCCTCAGCGTCGGTGACGGAAACAGCCTCGAATTGCTTTGCCAGATCGACTATCCCCATTCCCTGGGACTGCTCTACAGCGCGTTCACCTACTACTGCGGGTTCAAGGTCAACTCCGGGGAATACAAGCTAATGGGCTTGGCCCCCTACGGCGAACCCCGCTACGAGGGATTGATCCGCGATCATCTGATCGAGTTCGCCGACGACGGTTCATATCAGATGGACATGTCGTACTTCGGCTATCTCGACTCCGATCGAATGACAAGCCCGAAGTTCGACGAGCTCTTCGACGGCCCGGCCCGCAAGCCCGAAACCGCGATCGACCGAAAACAGATGGACCTCGCGGCCTCGATACAGGCCGTCACAGAGACTGCCGTGCTCGGCCTTGCCCGTCACGCTCGGACCACCACTGGAATGACCGAACTCTGTCTGGCCGGTGGGGTTGCCCTCAACTGCGTGGCCAACGGCGTTCTGCAGCGGGAGAAAATCTTTGATCGCATCTGGATTCAGCCCGCAGCAGGCGATGCCGGCGGCGCACTCGGTGCTGCGCTCCTGGCCGCCCACACCCACTTCAACGTCGATCGTCCGCCCCGCCCCGAGGGTGACGCCCAGCGAGGAAGCTACCTCGGGATCGAGTACGGCGCCGATGAGATCCGGGCCGTTCTCGACGAATACGACGCTGTATACACCGAGGTACCCGACCTCGACGAGCGATCTCGCTTATTGGCAGGCCACATCGACGACGGCAAGATCATCGGATTCTTCAACGGGCCGATGGAGTTCGGCCCCCGTTCCCTCGGAGGCCGTTCCATTGTCGGGGACCCCCGCAACCCCGAGATGCAAGTGGCCATGAACCTGCAGATCAAGTATCGCGAGTCGTTCCGCCCGTTCGCCCCCTCGGTGCTCGAACATCGGGCGAGCGACTACTTCGAGATCGACGACGAGAGCCCATACATGCTGCTCGTCGCCCCCGTCCGCAAGGAGCTTCGTGTTGGCGACGACAAGCCGTTGTTCGACAACGACGAGGACTCCGAGATGCTGAACGTGGTACGCCAGGTTCGCAGTACGTTGCCGGCCATCACCCACGTCGACTACTCGGCCCGGGTCCAGACCGTCGGCCCGGTCAACAATCCCGCCTACCGACGTCTCCTTGAGTGCTTCGACGAGATGACAGGTTGCGGGGTGGTTGTGAACACGTCGTTCAACGTCAGGGGTGAGCCCATCGTGGCCTCGCCAAGAGATGCTCTGCGCTGCTTCATGCGGACGGAGATGGATGTTCTCGTGCTCGAGGACTTCGTGTTGTACAAGACCGACCAACCGGTATGGAGCAAAGATGATTCGTGGATGGACGAGTTCGAACTCGATTGAGCGCCGGCGTGACCGCTCGTTCGACAGCATCGCCGAGGCCCGGTCCGAGGTCGACACCAAAGGCAGACTTGCCAATGCCGAACCCGTCGCGCCCGGTTCCTTCTATACCAAACCGCACAGCGCCCCACCACTCGCTGCGTTCGACCGCGGCGTTGCCGACGAACTGCGTCGACACCTCGCTGCCCAGGGCCTTCTGAGGTTGGCTGAGGAGGTTGAGCAGCTGGAATCGCTCGGGCGCAAGCTGGTCAAGCGTGACACCTCCGACGACACCGTCAGCGAACTCGTCTACGAAATGCACTGACGGTACCGATCAAACATCCTGTACCACACTGGTTCCTACCGAGGTGTATTTCTTGACAACGATCTCCGACATCAAAGCCAGCGCTGCCACCTGGGTCCGGGAGACCGGATTCCGACTCATGTGCGTTAAGCCGATCAATACGGCCCTTCGCAGCGCGGCACGGCCATTTATGAAACGCCTCCCGTGGGGCGTTGTACACAGCATTCCCATGATCGGCGAGATCGAGGTCGATCTACCCGACGGGCGTCAGATCGTGCTGGTTTCCGACGGCTACGATTCCTTGGCCTCACGGATGTACTGGAGCGGAATCGACGGCTTCGAACCCGAATCGCTTCGGCTGTTTCTCGAACTGGCCGAGACGTCGGACACCGTGTTGGATGTCGGGGCCCATGTCGGCCTTTATGCCCTATTGGCGGCCGTCGACAGGCCGGACGTCACCACCGTCGCTTTCGAGCCGGTGCCCCGCAACCTCGGCTACCTGCGGACAAACGTCGAGCGAAACAACGCACCGAGCCTCCAGGTCGAGGCGGCGGCCGTCGGCGAACGGCCCGGCACGATAGAACTCAACATCCCCGAGACCCTCCGCCTCCCGGCCACCGCATCGATCCTCAGCAACGGATCGGGAACCGGCTCCGCAACGAAGGTCGCAACCGAAGTGGCGATGGTGTCGCTCGATTCCTATGCCGAAGAACACGGCTTGGCTTCGGTCGATCTGATCAAGATCGATGTTGAGGGAGCCGAGGACGACGTACTGAGGGGAGCCAAGCGCATCATCCACGACTACCAGCCGGCCATTATCTGCGAGGTGCTGCACGGTGTAGGAAACGCGGCAGCGTCGACCGAGCTCTTCAAGGGCACCGACTACCGGTTCTTCCTCGTCACCGATGACGGCCTGATCGAACACACCGAACTGGTCGGCGATCCGACCTACTTCTACAAGAACTACCTGCTGATCTCAGACAGCAAGATCTCCGAACGTCTGAAGTCCGGCCAAATCATCAAAGAAGGATAGAAATGAGCGAAGGAATCGATCTCGAGGCATTGGGCGACTCCCCGAGAATCGTGGTTGTGGTCCGCGACCACATGAGTGGTGTGCTCTATAGCGTGCCTTCGTTGCGGGCGCTGCGACGCCGCTGGCCAAACGCCACCATCACCCTGCTGACAAGCAGCTACTCGGCACCTATCCTGTCGGGCGGCTGCCCATACATCGATCGCATCCTTCCGCTGTACACCTTCGCCGACGAGCCTCAGCGCTTCGATCGGGGCCGCGATCTTCTCCGCAAGTTGAGAACCTGGCTAACCCTCGTCGGGCGGGTCGACCTGGTGGTTCACCTACGCGATGTCGGGGGCGGCACGTTGGCCTTCTCAACCCTATTGGGCCGACCGAAGCAGATCGGCAATCGCCAAGGACGCTTCGACCAGATGCTAACCGTCGATCTCGGCTGGCAAGACGTCGAGCTTGGCTCGCGTGAACGCAACCAGCTGGTTATCGAGGGATTGGGAGTAGAACCCGACGGCGACCACCTGGAGCTGTGGGTGGCCGATGAGGACCGCCAGTGGGCCAGCTCGTGGTTGGCGAAACGTGGCCACGATCCGAACGATCATCTAACCGTTGTCCATCCCGGGTCCCACTGGGGATGTAACCAATGGCTGCCTGAGCGGTGGACCGAGACCATCACCGAGTTGCTCGACGAACGTGGTGGCATGGTCGCCATCACCGGCGTCGCCCGCGAGATCCCGCTGGCAACCAAGATCGCGGCCGACTTCGACGATCGGGTTGTCGTTGCCGCCGGCGAGACCTCGCTCGGGCAGTTCGCTGCACTGATCGAGGCATCAGACCTGGTGCTGGCCATCGACGCAGCACCAACCCAGATCTGTCAGGCCCTCGACATTCCAGCGGTAATCATGATGGGCGCTGGCAACCCGGCCTGGAACGGCCCAGTGCCAAGCGAGCCTATGGTCATGCTGCAGGAGTGGGACAACGACAATCCTCGCCCAGAGGTTTGTGAATGGGCCAAGGGTGCTTGCAACGGGCCCCTGTGCAAGAGCCGCCTCGAGGACATTAGCGTCACCCAGGTACTCGACTCGGTGGAAGACCTACTGAACAACCGAACACGCTAGATCAGTAGGCAGCAGGTTCTTCCGCTCTCCATCAGGAGATGGACGGCGACCTTCGACCATTCAGCTCGACAGATGTGAACGGACGATTTCGGCGAAGAGGTCGGCGTAAACCCGTACGTCGGCTCGCTGCTCGGCCAGCTCCCGTCCGAGGCTTCCCATGGAGGCTGCTTCATCCGGATTGGCGATGAGCTTCTCGATGGCTGTCCGCATTGCCGCGACGTCGCCTGGCGGCACGTAGACACCGTTGACGCCTTCGGCAACCACATCGGTCTGGCCAACCGCCGATGAGCAGATCACGGGCCGACCCATCGACATCGCTTCGAGGATGGTGGTGATCCCGGCCTGAAAGTCAGTGTCCTGAAGAGGCATGATCAGAAGATCGGACTTGCCGATCTGGTCACGAAGCTCGCGTTGAGTCAACGCGGTGACCGTCACGTTTGGCGGCAAATCGACCGAATGGGCGTTGTCGGAGCGTCGCGACCAGGGGCTGGCGCTGGCGATCACGACATCTACGTCGAGACCTCGAACAGCCTCGATGAACGTCGGGTAATCACGGAACTCGCGGCCGGCCGTGCACAGCACCGGGCGATCGCCCTCGTCGCGAATCGGAAGGCTGCGGTTGGTCCTGAAGAACTCGGTATCGACCATGAAGTCGATCAGGCGGACCTTCTGGCCGGGCCGATCGAAAATCTGTTTGGCAACATGCAACTGGCTCGTCGAATACACGAGGATCTCATCGATGCCCTCGGAAAGCCCGAACAACCGGGTCGGAAGCGTCTTCTTCTTGGGAGAAAGACGGTGCCCGATCATGACGTGGCGGGTGTTGGCCCTGCCCCCAATGCGGAACAAAGCTGCCAGCGGAAGGCCAACCTGCTCGCCATCGCTGATGACGACGTCGACTTCATGGCGTCGTCGGTAGACGTGGTAGGCCATCGCCAGGTTGTTGCTTACGAAGCGCTGGATGGCTGTGGTAACCGCTGAGCCTTCGCTTCGAACGACCGACCAGTCGAGGAGCGAGGCATCAGTCGCTTTTGCGATGGCGCTGTAGTCGGCCAGTGGCCGCTCCCCGACCTCGATCGCCTCTTCCAGACCGGGTTCGATATCTCCCGAAACCGTCAGCATCACTCTCGGGGTGGTGCGTTTGGCGCTGGCGATCACCTTGTCGAACAGCCGCAGAGCATTGGCCCTGGAGTCCATGGTGTTGTTTGCATGTTCGACTGCCGCTTCGCCGAGAGCGCGTCGATGGTCGCTGTCGACCACTAGTCGACGCAGAGCCGCCTGAAGGGAACCAACCGTCGGCTCGACCAGGTGTCCGGTCACACCGTCGATCACGGTCTCATTGATGGCTCCGATGTCGGTCGCCACCGACGAGAGACCTGCTGCAGCCGCTTCAGCCAACACCAACGGGCTGCAATCACCGAGCGTCGGCAGCGCGAACATATCGCACCGGTGGAACAGCTCGATCAGTTCCGGACTGTTCGGGGTCAGTCCCCGGTGTACCTGAATACCTTCGCCGGCGTCGACGTCTGCGGTGGTGACAAGATGAAGTTCGACCGTCGTGCCTGCGGCAGCAATTTCGGGATCGTTTCGCAGAGCGGCGAACGCATCGACCAGGAGGCTGCCGCCCTTTCGCTCGAAGTCGCCGCCGACGAAGAGAATCCGTACCAGATCGTTGTTCGCAGTACGGGGCTCGCTACGCGTCCACTGTGCCGGAATCACACCCGGGGGGATGACTTCGATGCGATCGCGCTCAACGCCATAGTCGACAACGAGACTGTCGGCGGCCCACTTCGACCAAGCGACGAGCGACGATGCCCGACGGAAACAATCGGCATGCATACGCCATTTGGCTGCTTCGACGATGTCGGCATGGACCCGGTGCTGGTAGGAGCCACCCAACGAGTCGATCTGGCGCGGTGTGGCATCGATCGAGACAACGGTTGGGACACGGGCCATCGTCGAGCCGAGAAGGGTTGCCGGCACATGGGTGTGCACAAAAAGTGCATCGAGCGGCCGTTCGCGCTCAAGGCCTCGTACCGCGGCGCGGGCGGCCAGGCTGGATCGAAGCGTCCAATTCGACAGAGGCGGCAGCGAGTCGAAGAATCCAGCGGGTTCAAAGGGCAACTCGCGACAGTTCACCAGCACATCGCTGGTTTCTGCTAACGTCCTCTGCAGATTCCGGCCATGACTTACATGGCCTAAGGTCTGCTCGAGCAGAACACCAATATTCGGCCGATTCCTGCTTTCTGCCGCCAACATCTCTCAAAGCCCCGCTTAGGTTCGGAAAACCCTCCGTAATCCGATATTGCCGAGAGTACTACCTTACGCGGTCGATATCCATGCGCCCCCATGGAGATATTCGACCTATTCAGTGGTAACACGGGAGGCAAACGGCCTAAGGAGCGGGCACGCTGGACGGCAATGTGTCCTCGCCAGTGAGTTGCGGCCGTCGGTCCCCTCCCAGGGTCCTAGCTGGGATTCCGCCCACCGATGTGTCGGCTGGCACGTCGGCGATGACCACGGCGTTTGCTCCGACCTTCGCGTCGGCCCCAAGCTGGATACCGCCGAGCACACGAGCCCCGGCTCCCAAAAAGACACGGTCACCCAGCGTGGGGAAAGCGTGTTCGTTACGCATTCCAACAGTAACCGCTGCGATCACGCTGCAGTTCTCACCCATTGACTCGGGTGCCAATGTAACGCCGACCGGGTGGGCGATGTAGAGACCTCCACCTATCGGAGCCCGTACCACGATGTCGAGGCCGTAGCGGCGGTAGATGAGGCGTTGCATGAAGCTGGGACCGCCCGGGATCCGATGGTTTTTTAGCCATTTCCCGATCCGCAGGGCCAGTACAGCTCGCAGACCCATGTTGCGATAGAGAAGTCTGAGGGTCGAAGACGCTGTGACCTCGGCCGGGTCGCCGATGGCACCAGGCTCCAGCCATCGGGCTACATCCATTCGGAACTGATCACGCATGCCGTTTCCCCTCGCTGCCGACGGCGGAGTCGAGCGCACGAGTGAGTGCCTCGGCCAGGCCGATCACTCTCGGCTCCTCGTACATACTTATATGCCCGCCAGCCACTTCATCAACAGTCAACGTTCCCCCAATGAGAGGTCCCCATCCGTTCTGCGGACCTCCGTCGAGCTCGTCGCTGTTTTCGGTGGCCCGGAAGAGCGTCACGTCGCCCTCGTAGAACGACGCTTGGTAGGAGTCGGAAGCGATCGTATTGGCCTCTTCGACATCGCGCAGCCACGATGGCATCGGCCTTCCGAGACGTCGATGTATCTCGTGGAGCGGACCCCAGGAGGCCCGCCACAGGTGCTTGCGGATTTTTCGCACCACCCGGGTCGGGTGATAGTACGCCGCAAGCAGTTCAAGGCGGCCCGGGGAGGGTTCGGTGGTTGTCTCAGGGCCAGGCTCAGGGGCCGGTTCGGCGTTCGCCCCATCGAGGGCACCAGGGGCGAAGCTGTCGATCATTACCGTCAGGGCAACCTCCTCACCAGCGGCTCGGAGCTGACGCGACATCTCAAGAGCCACCACACCCCCGAAACACAGGCCAGCGATGAGATAGGGGCCCCTTGGTTGAATCGCCCGGATGCCTTCAATGCAGTGGGGAACGATCTCGTCAACCGACGTGTAGAAATGGTCGGCCGAGAGGTCTTGCTCCAAGAGAGCATAGAGCGGCTGGTCGTTGGGTAGATAGGTGGACAGCCGACGGAGAACCGATGCTCCGCCGAGGTGAAACAACGGAGGTCGCGATCCTGAGGCCTTCACCGGGAAGACCCAGGAAGGATTGCCGCCATCGAGGCTGGACCTGCCTCCGGCATCGGCCGAGACGTTCTCGCTCTCCGCCTCGCCAAGCACCGTGGCCAGTTCGGCGATCGACGGTGCAGCGAACAACTCGGGCAGCTTCATCCGCTCCCCCGTCAGCTCTCGGATCGCCGAAAACAGCCGGATAGCCGAAAGCGAGTTGCCGCCGATGTCAAAGAAGTTGTCGTGCACGCCGACATCGGGTGTGCCGAGAACATCACTCCAGATCTCGGCCAGCCGGTGCTCGAGGATTGTCCTCGGTAGCACTTTGGTCTTGTTCGACTCTGCAAGTTTGAGCGGGGGGAGTGCGGCGCGGTCGACCTTGCCGCTCGGGGTCATCGGCAAAGCGTCGACGAAACCGATCCCGACCGGAACCATGTAGCCGGGAAGACGTTGTTCGAGCTCTTCCCGGAGCTCATCGGGTTCGAGAATCGTTGGCCCGGCGTCGGTCTGGGTCACCACGTGGGCGATCAGCTGATCGTTGCCAAAACCGTCGACCTGAGCTACCACCGCAGCCTGGGCCACTCCGTCAAGGCCGCCGAGAGCGGCCTCGATCTCGCCAAGCTCTATACGGAAACCCCGGATCTTGACCTGGTCATCCACCCGGCCGAGAAACTCAACGTTGCCGTCGGGTAACCATCGGGCCAGATCACCGGTGCGATAGAGCCGAGACCCCGGCACGGGTGAGAAGGGGTCGGCTATGAATTGCTCCGCCGTCAACCGGGGCCGATCGTGGTAGCCAATGGCAACCCCACGGCCACCGATGTGCAGCTCACCGGGCACCCCGATCGGTGTTGGCTGACCACGTTGGTTGAGCACATGGATCGAGGCGTTGGCGATCGGCTTCCCGACCGGCATGATCGCTCCCGGAGCCGGATCGGCGCCGACAGGGTCAAAGATCGAGGCCGAGATCGTTGCCTCGGTCGGTCCATAGGCGTTCAACCAGCGGACCGACGAACCAACCAGGGAGACCCAGCGCTCGTAGTGGACGGTCGATACCTTCTCGCTGCCGGTTATCACCAGGCGCAACGAGGCCGGAAGCGCCAACTCGGCCAAGCCGGCCAGGTGGTCAACCCAGGTCGACCAAAAGGCGGCGGGAAGGTTCAGGACCGAGATCCGATGTCGATCGACGAACCGTTCGAACTCTTCGAAGTCGGCCGCCACCTCGTTTGAGCGCAGCACGACCGATGCCCCGGCCAGCCAACTTGGAAAGAGTTCTTCAGCCGCTACGTCGAAGCTGAGCGCGGCGAACTGCAACACCCGGTCATCGGGCCCAAGTCCGTAGGTCGACCCGACGCCGTCGGCGTGGTTTACCAATGCATCATGGGACACCACTACCCCCTTCGGGGTGCCCGTCGAGCCAGATGTGTAAATGATGTAAGCGCCGGAGTCGGGGGCGACGGTGGGAAGCGGCGACGAGGTGTCGGTCGAGAGATCGAGGTCGTCGATCGCCAACTCGACCACTCCGTCGAGACGCTGCAACAACACGGAGAACTCGCTGCCGGCTATCCGTTTGGCGTCGGAAACCACAATGCCGGCATTGGAGTCGGTGATCATGTGGGTGAGGCGATCAACGGGATAGGCGGGATCGAGCGGGAGGTAGGCGGCCCCGCTCTTCAAGACCCCGAGGATGGCGACCGTAGCCTCCACCGATCGATCGAGAAGGATGGCTACGAACTGGCCGGTCCCGGCACCCCGATGCCGTAGGTGGTGGGCAACGAGGTCGCTTCGCTCGTCGAGTTCGTCGTAGGTCAGTTTCTCCTCGGCACCAACGACGGCCACCTGTTGACCCGACTCGGCGACCCGGGCCCGCCATCGGCTGATTATGTCGGCCTTTGCCGTGAACGGTCCCTGCCCGTTCCAAACCTCGGTCAAGACCTGTTGTTCGGCCTGCCCGATGCACTCAAGATCGCGAAGCCTCGCCTCGGGAATCGTCGCCATCGAATGCAGCAATTTGGCGACATGACCGACCATCCGCTCGACCACCGCAGGATCGAACAGTGAGCGATCGTATTCCAGGCGCAGTTCAAGTTTGTCACCGCCGTACACGCTGAGGAGCAGCGGATGGTTCGTCTGCTCCCAGAGTTCGTAATCGACACGGTCACCGGTGCCGGTCCTGGCTCGCATGTTCGGATCGAGCTGGTAGGTCTCGAAGACCAGGATCGAATCGAAGAGGCGGGTGCCGGATCGAATCTCACTGAGGGCCTGGACGTCAACCAGCGGGGTGTGTTCGAAGTCTCGGAGCGCCAGATGCTGAGCCCTGATCTCTTTCAACCAGTCAGCGACATCGGCCTCTGGCAAAACCGTTATCCGCATCGGCAGGGTGTTGATGAACAACCCGGCCATCGTCTCCGATCCGTCGATGGTGCCGTAGCGGCCGGAACGGGTTGCCCCGAAGACCACATCGGGCTCGTTGCTGTAGATCGAGAGCAGGAGCGCCCACGCTCCCTGCAAGGTGGTGTTGAGCGTCACTCCCGACTCGGTGGCGAAAGCTTCGAGCGCCCTGGTGGTCGGCTCGTCGAGGAACGACTTGATCTCGCCGAAACCGGACACGCCTTCTGCTATGCCACCGATTCGATCGACGGCGAGCGGGGTTGGTGCCCGGAATCCTTCGAGGGTGGTTCGCCAGTACTCGTCGGACGATGCGGTGTCCATGGAGGCCAACCGCTCGATGAAATCTCGGTAGGGAATCGACGGTTGGAGCTCAACCTGCTTCCCGGCCATGAGTGCGTCGTAGGCGGCGAACACGTCGGACAGCACGATGGGAAACGATCGACCATCGAGGATGATGTGGTGGAACGACCAAACGACGATCGTCGAGGAGGGGCCCCGCCGAAACAGCGTTAGCCGCGACAGCGGAGCGTGCTCGGGGTCAAAACCTCGCCGCCGATCGTCGACCAGAAACTGCTGCAGGCGGGCATCAGCCTGCCCGGAGCTGTAGGCCGACTGGTCGACCTCGACAATCTCCATCGGAGCCGAACCGTGAACGAGTTGCCGGGGTTCGGTGTCGCCTGTCGACACAAACGAGGTTCGCAGCACCTCGTGCCGAACGGCGACCGCCTCCCAGGCCTTGGCAAAGTGGGGGCCGTCGATGTCTTCGCCAAAACGTAGGACCATCTGCTCGAGGTCGGCCCCGGATTCCGGCTCGAAGAGTTGATGGAAGAGCATGCCCTTCTGCATTGGCGAGAGGGCATAGGCCGTACTCTCCTCGCCCGAAGCACCCAAGCAGGCATCGCTGGCTCGGCCGGTCATGATTCGGATCCACGAAAGTCGAGTGATCCGTGGGCGGCAACCGGGTCGATGGCCATGAACGAGTCAACGCCACCAAGCTCGTCGACCACGCCCCGGTAGTAGGCAAGGTTGTACACCGCGCTGAGAGACTGCTGACCTACCCGGCCCGGCCCGAAACTGGCGACAGCCCTGGCGACCGACGGACCTAGACGGGAGACCAGGTCGCCGATCACGGGTACGCCGAGACCGAGCCTGGTGTAGAGGCGGGTAAACGGATTGCGCTCGTAGTACTCGGCTCGAATAGTCGGCATGAGCCAGGCCTGCCCGCAGTCTCGCCACAACATCGCGTCGTTTCTACCGTATGACGAGGCGTTTGACAGCCACGACTCGTATGTACGTTTGGCGTGATGGAAGGCGCGTGCATCGGCATCGAACGCGAAGGCCATACCGGTGTCGTTCAGGCGGTAGGCAAGTTCGACGTCCTCACCCCGCCGAAACGATGGGTCAAAGCCGCCCGACTCCAGGAAACGATCCCGACCCAACGAGGCATTGCCGGTGTAGAACTGCCTGGCCGTTGGCTCCCAATCGCCACGGGCCATGGCGTCGTACTGCTTATAGAGCATGTTCTGCTCCCACCGAACCCACGGTTCGAGGTCCCACGTTTCCGGGGTCAGCAGCGGGCCGATGACGACGGTCTCGCGTTGGCTCTGTTCGTGGGCCTCAAGGTGCACGGCCAGACACTCAGGCTCGGCGACGACATCATCGTCGATAAACAAGACCAGGTCGCCGCTTGCCGCTGCCACTCCGGCGTTTCGAGCGACAGCGGGCCCCTGGTTGGCCTGCTGGATGAAGTTGACTGGTGTCGGGGCCCGACCGGCCAGCAGGGCTTCGTCGGTACCGTCGGTTGAGCCGTCGGACACCACAACGATCTCAAACTCGTCTTGGGGAACGGTCTGGCCGACCAACGCCTCAAGGACCACCAGCAGCTGGCCCCATCGGTTGTAGGTCGGGACAACGATGCTGACGGCGGGCATCACACCGATTCCAAGGATCGAACGCCATCGGGCGAACCGTTCTCCGATGCCGCCTCGTCGGGCAGCGGCGCCTCGTACCCGACATCGCCGGACTCGGCCGCATCGGCCTCTTTGGCCAGTCGTTCCTCGTCGGCCTCAGCGCTAACTAGGAATCTCTCTGACGATCCGGTCAGAGCGAGGGCCAGCCCAAATAGGACTGTCGTTGTGGCGTCGAAGGCGATCTCGACGAACGCAACCACCAGTGCCATTGGCAGATAGGCGGCAATCACGGCATAGACCGTGGCGTCATCGGGGTCGTTCGATCGCACGGCGGCCCGTACACCGGATGCGGTTCCGAGCGCGATAATGAAGAGGAAGCTCACGAAACCGACGAAACCAACCTTCGTCCAAACCCACAGCACGGAGTTGTGCGGAATGTACGAAGCAAACTCGAAGAAGCTGATGTCTGGGAGGGGAATCGGCTGGAGAAACTCTCGGCCGAAGCCGATGCCGAGCAACGGGTTGGATCGAATCGTGGAGTTGAGGTCAAAGTTCTCGATCTCACGGTAAAGGTCGGAGCTGGCATCCTTGTCGCTCGACGCGTCCGGCTGGATGACCGTCTTGATGGCCTGGGCCGGGAAGGCCACCTGGCTCTCGGAGTTCCAGAAGCCCGCTGAATAGACAGCGGTGATCAACAACATCACGGGGATGATCTTCCAGAACTTCTCGCGGTTCCTGGTGAAGAGCACCACGGTCAGGACGATGCCCCCGATGATGAGCGCAACCACACCGGCTCGGCGTTGGGTGTCGAGGTACAACACTATGGTCGGCACGAGTATCAGGAACAGCCACATCCGCTTGCCCTCGCGCTTACTACCGAACCAAAGCGTCGCCACGAACATCAGGATCATGAGGTTCATGTGAAGCACGGCCGTGTGCTCGACAGGGCTGGCATCCTCGGCGATCTTGGCCCTGATGGTTGGTAGCACGATCAATCCGTGGATCGATTGGATCGTGAGGGCCACAAGGATGCCAGTCATCAGCTTGTGGTAGTGGCGGAGGCTGGTGAAGAGGTTAGTGGCCGCCAGGTAGACAAGCGGGATGTAGATCAGCGGCGTGACCTCGAAGATGGCGATACGCAGATCGCCGCCCTGGCTGATGCCCCAGATCATGCCGGTGAGCATCGTGACCGAGAAGAGCACAAGCGGCCGCCAGAGTGGGCCGTAGATGATCGGTGGCGCGTTTGGCGTCAGGCGTCGGTTCACAAGCCAGACCGCAAGCACGCTAACCAGGACCAGCTCAAGTGGCTTGATGGTCAAGCCGTCGGACGTGTAGAGGATCGATTGACTCGCCGAAAGGTTGATGGACACCGGCCACCACGGCATGGAAATCGCGTCGCCGACGATGGTGAGCACGATGGCCAGGCCCAAACCGGTGCCTGGACGAACAACCGTGATCCCGACCACGATCAGGAGTACGAGAGCTGCCGCACCATAGGACGGCGGGAAGATTTCCATCAGCTGCATCAGCAACAGGAACAGCAGAATCAGGCAGCCGTAGGCCAGGTAAAACGAACGTTCCTGTCGTAGATATTGGCCCCAGAAGGTGGGCCTGGAGGTAGTCGAGACGGCGGACATGGCGCTAGACCACGCGGCGGCTGTACAGCGCGAGCGCGAGCACGACGCTTATCGCAAGAATCAACCCTCGCGACAACGGCGTCTTCGCCCGCGCTCCCCGTGAGCCGACGATGGCCGAAACGGCGAGGAAGACCAGGATCGCCTGCATTAGGCGTCGAGTAGCCGTCGCTGCAGGAAGCGCGGCATCGAGACACGGTTGTCGTTCAGCACAACGCCGAGCAACCGGGTATGTCGGAGATCTGACGCCGCGCTCTCAACTTGATCAATCCGGGTGACACGTTGTCGGACCACCAGTAGCGAAGAGTCGGCGGTTGCGGCAAAGCTCAACGCAGTAGCCGAGGTGGTAATCGCCGGGAGGTCGATGATGACATGCTCGAACCGATGACGAAGTTCGGCCAACAAGGCCGACATTGCCTCGGTGTTCGACACGACGGCTCGTCCCGACGCCGGGAGTTCGCCAGAAGGCAGAATTGCCAGGCCCGGATGGTTGGTCTGGACCAACACATCATCGATTTTCGAGGATCCCTGCAGAACGCCGGCCAGCCCGGGGTTCGGATCGGGTAACGGGACGCCCGTACCCCACCAGTTGGTCTCGACAAGACAGGTGCGGCGGGTTCGTCCAACCACGGCGGCCAACGCCCGGCTGGTGAAGGATACGCCCTCACCGCTGAGTTGGGAGGTGACGGCAACGCTGTGCGGCACCTCGCCGTCGTGCACGAGCAGACGAGTCCAGAGATATTGAATCTGCTGGCGAATCGGCATCGGGACCCTGGCCAGAGCGACGCCGCTCTCGGTCCCGATGACTAGTTCCTGGCCAGCATGACCACGGTCCTTGAACTTAAGCATGGGTCCGCCTTGTCGGGTCGACCTTGACCACGTTCCCGCTCAACTCGTCCTCATCATCCAGATCATCGTCGAAGTCGGCTCCGAGATCGTCGTCGAACCCGGGTGTCGCCCCTGCGGGGGCGGTTGCGGCTGTGTGGGCTGCTGCAGCGCCGGGGGTGGCAGCAGCCGGGTTTGCCGGCTTGCCGTTGTCCGTCGCGGTCGCATGCTGAGCGAACGAGATGTCGGCGATCCCGGGCGGCGGCATGCCGGGAGCGGCTGCGGGTGGCGTCGGCGGGGAGGTCGGAGTTCCCGAAGGTGATGCCGTCGGGGTTGGCGGCGTGGTTCTGGCCGAGATCGGCAGCTCCGAGGTGGCGTCGGCGGGCCTGGCCCATCGGGGCACTGCTGCTTGAGGGTCGGCTTGGGTGGCAGGAGCGGTCGCCGCCCCTGGTTGAGCAACCACAGGCGCGCCGCCATTGGCCAAACTGTTCGCTGGCACCGCAGGCTGGGCGGCAGCGCTATTGGGCGGTCCTGGCTGAATTACGGGAAGCGGCTCGACAGGAGCGATCGTCTGAGCTCCAGGTGTTGCTGCAGCAGCGGGTGCCGACCAAGCGGGAGACACCCCAGGGTTCGCGGCGGGTCCATTGGGTTGGGCTACGGCCTGTACTGCGGCCGGTGCCGGGTGGGCAGCAACAGCGACGGCTGCAGGTTGACGGTGCTCTGACGGGCCGAAGGAGACGTCGGCGACCTGGGCCGTGACCTCGACTTGATCGAGCTTGAGGGTCTTTCTCCTGACCCGAGGGATGACGCCGATGACCCGGGTGTCGGCACCGAGATCAAGATCGTCGGCGAAGAGCACACCTCGACTGAGCAACGCCGAGATGACCGGCCCAATCGAAGCGATCATGAGCCCGACAATGGCGAACATGGCCAAGACGGTCACGTCATCGAGGAAGCTGCCGTTCGGCTCGTTCGGTGTCTGCGGCGGATCGAACGTCGACAACCGTTGACGAACGTCGGTCTCGGTCTGGAGCATCGCCAAACGGGAAGCCTCTACGTCTTCAACCGCCGCTCGGAACCTCTCGGCGGTCAGAACCTCGGCCTCCTGGAGTCGCTCGAGTTCGAGTTGGTTTTCCGGAGAGAGATCTTCGAGGTTCTCAACGCCCCGCAGCGCGTTGTTGACGTCACGCCGAGCCTCGATCAAATCGGTTTGATAGTCGGTGACCAAGTCGGTGAAGAACGCCTCCGAA
This sequence comes from Phascolosoma agassizii, assembly GCA_035593235.1. Classification (NCBI taxonomy): domain Eukaryota; kingdom Metazoa; phylum Annelida; class Sipuncula; order Phascolosomatiformes; family Phascolosomatidae; genus Phascolosoma; species Phascolosoma agassizii. The sequence continues at coordinate 297,625 of JAVJHY010318121.1, read as the reverse complement.
GCGCCGCTTTCCGCGATGCTCACACTGATTTGGAATTGCACAAATTCATCAATCGTGGCCACCGCAATACGGCTGGACAACTCTGGCTCCGGAGTGGTGACGCTGACCTGGACCAAACTCTCGGAAAACGCCGACGTCGTGATGGCACCGCGGAGTTGGCGGACCTGCTCGGAGCGCTCGACCGGGTCGGAGAGAAGCTCGACCTCGGCGCTTGCCAATACCGATTCCATGAAGACGTCGGTACTAATGAGACCGCCGAGCTCCTGGCTTGTAAACTGAGCCGGAGTCAGGTAGGTAAAGAAGCCGTTGTCTTGGACGCCCGATTGGGCTGTGACAAGCGTTTCGCTATCGACAAAGATGGCGCCGCTCGAGGTGTACTCCTCGGTGCTGTTGCCAACGCTCCGAAAGCCCAGGGCCACTGCGGCCAACAGCAGAAGAAGGTAGAACGGCCACCTTCGGAAGAAGGCCTCCACAATGCGACGGAAAGCACCACCGTTCATGGGTTCACAGTCCGAATTCGTTCGCCCCGTAGCGCCCTGCTAGTAACCATCATCTGCCTCAACTTCGTAGTCTCCCGGTTGGCAGCCGGGACAAGACCAGTGCCTTGTCCTCGGGAGCGACCAATCGAAGTACCATCGCCATGACCCCATAGACTACAGCACCGACCACAATCGGTACCATCAGGTATTCTTCCCGGAAGGGCATGACTGCTGCGGCCATCACGAGCCCGGCCGCCACCACACGAATTGTGTACGAGAGACTGGACGGACCCAGGGCTCCGCGGGGCAGCAGATAGATGGCTCCACCAAGAATGATGGTCTCGGTGACCACATAGGCAAAAGCGCCTCCTATGGCCCCATTCCCGTATCGCCGGTCAAAAAGCGGAACAAGTACAAAATCGAGCGGGATGGTCAAAAAGGCGCCGAGAGCGATGAACCGGGTCCATTGCCGCTGGCGGTCCATCGAGATGAGGAACATCCCGAGCACTGTCGTGAGGTATGTCAGCGAGATCACAACACCACCGACCGCAATCACAGGTGCCGCATTCCTGAATTCCTCACCGAACAGCAGGACAACCAGCGGACCAGCGATCACAAGCAAACCGAGGCCGATCGGCACGCTGATGAGCATCATCAACTCGAAGGTCTTCTGGGTGAGGCGATTGCCCTCGCCGGCATTGGCCGGTGCGGCCTCATCGGTCCCGCTGATGTCGTACAGCCTCGACAGCGTTGGGTAGACGGCGGTCATGAACACCGTCGGCACGAACAACAGGGTCCCCCCGAGCCGGTCGTACACGCTATACCAGCCGAGTACCTCGTCGTTTTCCACCACGAGGGAGATGACGATCGTGTCGACCTGAAGATACAAGGCGATAAAGAGCGTGATCCAAAAGTAGGGAGCACTGTCGGCAAGCAGCGTGCGGATCGAGGCCAGGTCGAAGTCGAACGATCCGGTATCGTCGAACTCCTCGCGCACCCGACGCAGCGCCGCGGCCTGCAAGACCAATGTGACAAGGCTGCCGAGACCAGCCACCACCGCAACGGCGTAGATGCTGTAGCCAAGGGCCAGTAGGGCAACCGCCCCACCAACAAAGACCAACCGACCAACAATCGTGGCGACCGACATCGCCCCCATTCGATCCAAACCCTGGAGGATGGCCGAAACGCTCCCGGTGATGGTGAGCACCACCGATCCCGCCCCGACGATCGCCATCAGGACCAGGACGTCTTCGGTATACCCCACAGCAAAGGCGTAGAGGAACAGCCCAACCGTCACCGGAACGGTGAGTAGCAAGCGGGCGACCACGCTGGTGGCCAACAGGGGGCCGATCTTGGAATGATCACGGGCCACCGCCTTCGTCAGCGCCAAGTTCATACCGAACGAGGCGACAACGAAGCCGATGGCCCATATTGAGTTCGCCAGATGGAAGCGGCCGACTAGCTCCGCTCCAAGAAAGCGGGGAATGACAACAGCGGCAACCAGAGACAATCCCCAAGTGACCACTTGCGAGGCCATGAGCACGCTGAAGTTTCGAGCTAGAACCCGTCCTTCAGGTTGAGGCTCGGGGGGTGTGTGGGTCTGGTTCAGTTCTTGTTCCTCAGCTAGCAAACACCTGAATATTATCCCAGTGCCACGTGAAGGTCGTCTCCGAGTTCAGAGTGGCCGGGGACTTCAAGGGCGTGTAGTTGTGATCCTTGAACACAACTCGCACCTGACCTCTCGGGAATGACCCGGGTGCCGTGAACTCATCGAACGAGCCATCTTCAAGCTGGAACCCCCAGGTGAGGGTTCCATTGCCATTGTCTCTGAAGTAATTCTGGCGCCGGATCTTGATCGAGGTAAGAGCAGGATCACCTGCGCCGTAGTCACGACCGAAGGAGAGGGACGGGGCGTACGGGCAGCCATCGCAGCGGTAGCCGAGTGAGCCACCGGCCTGCATGTAGCCGTCCGGTTCGTCGTAGGTGTTGATGCGGCGGACCCGAAGACCGGCCCACTGAGTGCCAACCGAGCCGAGAACGTCGTGGCTGGTGGTGTCGCATGGTACGTCATTGGTGCACGGCAGGTTGTCGAAGTCGAACCGGCCTGCCGGAATGATCGCGACCTCTGTGAATTGACGATCGCCAAGATCGGTCTGATTGACGTCCCATCGGATCTCGGTGACGTTGTTGAACACCGTGGTCGGTGAGAAGGCACCGATCGAGTAGCCCGATGTGTCGCCAATCGTCGTCATTATGTGGGCCTTGCCGTAGTCGCCACCAGGGACGCAACGGTAAAGCCAGTCATTGTTGAAGTCGGCTGACCGGTCGCCACGCTGCACGGTGCGCTTCTCGGTCGGAGCACCACAGAGGTCGTTCGGACCGGTGATCTGGTGATCACCGAACCAGCTGGTGTCGCGGATCACGGAGTCGTCACGGTGGAACAGGCCGGTGGCTATCGACGACCGCCAGTTGTCATTCGTGAAGTCCTCCGAGAAGCGGAGATTTCCGTCGGGAAGAGGTGCCGGCGGATTTGGTGCCGGCGGATCGGGCTCCGGCACAGGGGGACCCGGCTCGGGCTCGGGGGCCGGGGGCTCCGGCTCAGGGGCCGGGGGCTCCGGCTCAGGGGCCGGGGGCTCGGGCTCAGGGGCCGGGGGATTGTCCGGCGGGGCCGGGCTCACCGGTCGGTCGGGCTGCTCGGGGATCTCCTCGGGTGCGGGGAGAACCGGCCTCGGAATATCACCTGGCAAGGTAACGGGGTCGTTGCCTGGCGTTGCCGACTGACCACCGTTACCGGGTTGTGCCGACTCGGGCTGACCGGCATCAGGCTGACCGGCATCAGGCTGACCGGCATCAGGCTGTGCCGGTGAAGGCAAGGCTGGTGAAGGCAAGGCTGGTGAAGGCACGGCCGGTGAAGGCACGGCCGGCGTTCCAACACCGCTGTCTGAGTCGGTCTGGTCGGCTTGGGGATCGGAAGAATCGGTCGACGATTCGCCGTCGGCCTGCCCAGTTGTCGAGGGAGTGGTTTTCCCTTCGGAGTCCCCGGATGGCTCGGACTGTTCGCCGGAACCCTCACCACCGTTGCCTGAATCGACCACTGCGGCCACTTCTTGCGCAGCCGGATCACGCTCTACCTGTTCTAGCTCGCACCCTGTCGCAAACAGCACAATGATCGACAGGGAACTTAACGCCGTCTTTACTCCCACCGGAGTCACCTCAATTTCAGCTAAGTTGCCCCGGTATTTCCCGTATCGCCGTTTGGAATAGTAGCAGGATCGAAACATTTGCCAACCGCAAGCCGCAAGGATCGGTTGGAGCAGGGCCTACACGTGATCGTCGAAGGGGCGCAACGGGCTGGCGCAGCGGTCTGTCATCGAGTTGAACTGGGCCGGATGGAACCTCTTACCGAACCGGCGCTGGCTGCCCTGCGGGCGCTAGATACCCCAACCGTGTGTAATGCGCTTGAAACAGTCGCGCCCGAACGACGAGGTGCCGGCTACACCGTCAGTCCGTTCTTCTGCCCCCGACCGCATCTGAAGCCGATCGTTGGCTACGCCCGAACCGGCACGATGAAGGCAATGCAGGCCCCGGATCGCTCGAATGATGAGAACACGAGGGTGCGCCTGGCCTACTACGACCACATCGGCCAGGGCCAAGGCCCAACCATCACCGTCATCGAGGACCTCGATCCGATTCCCGGCTACGGGGCCTGGTGGGGCGAGGTCAATACCAACATCCACTCCGGGCTCGGCTCGCTCGGCGTGATAACAAACGGCAGCATTCGCGACCTCGACGATGCCGCCGAGGGGTTCCAGATGCTGGCAGGCATGGCAAACCCGTCACACGCCTGGGTCCACATCGTTGACTTCGACCTCACCGTCACCGTGCACGGCATGACTGTGAACCCGGGCGATCTCATCCACGCCGACCAACACGGCGCTGTCGTCATCCCCCACGAAGTGGCCACCGACGTGCCGGCGGCCGCCGCCGCGATCGCGGCCAAGGAGCAGAAGCTGATCTCGGCATCGCAAGAAGATGGATTCTCCTCAGCCAAGCTCCGCGAGCTCCTCGGTGGAGGATCGGGCCATTGATCGGGTTCGAGATGTTGACGGGTTCAAGACGTGACTCCGTCGTGTAGTCGCCGGTCAGTTCGCTGAGCCGTTTCCTACCTTCGGTCGGCGAGGCGCTCGGTCGCCTTCGGGGCGACGAGCGTCTGGTTGTCATATGCGGCTCGACGGTGCTCGTCATGGCTGGGCAGGGCGTTGTCGGCCCGGTGCTCCCCATTTACGCCGACAACTTCGGCGTGTCCGCCGCCGTTGTCGGACTGACGTTCACCGCCTTCGGCCTGGCCCGCTTGATCCTCAACGTGCCTGCCGGCATCTGGGCCGATCGGGCAGGCCGACGGCTGCTCCTCGTCGGTGGCCCACTGATCACCGCCATCGGCATGGTCGGCTCAGGCCTGGCTCCGAGTATCTGGGCCCTGCTCGGCTGGCGCTTCGTGGCCGGAGCCGGTTCAGCCCTCTACATGACGGGCGCCCAGATCTATCTGATCGACATCGCGGCCGACGACCAACGAGCCCGGTACATCGCAACCAACCAGGGGGCACTCCTGCTCGGGGTGAGCGTCGGGCCCGCCGTCGGTGGTCTCCTGGCCGACAGCTATGGCCTGCGAGTGCCCTTCATCGTGGTTGGCATCGGCGCCCTGCTCACATCGATTTACGGCTTCTTCCGCCTACCGGAAACGCTCTTGCGCAACAATGACCGGGAGCCGCTGTCGGCCGAGGAGACCAGCCAGGCCCGCCGGAGCTTCGTCACCTCGCGTCAGTTCGTGGCCATCGGAGTTGTTAGCTTCGCCATCTTCTCCATTCGCTCGGGCGTTCGCCAGACGCTTGTGCCCCTGGCCGGCGTCGACCAGTTCAGCCTCGACACCGGCGACCTTGGCCTCATCTTCACCGGCCTCGGTGTTGTTGGCCTCCTTCTCATCGGTCCGGCCGGGTGGGCGGCGGACCGCCTGGGCCGCAAGCCGGCCATCGTGCCAACCGGTTATCTGGCCGCGATAGGCGTCGCCGTGACTGCGTTGTCTCCGAACATCGAATGGTTTCTGGCAGGTCTGCTGCTGTCGGCCATCGGGACCGGAATCAGCGGGCCCGCACCTGCGGCCTTCGTTGCCGACATCGCCCCGTCCGAGCTTCGGGGTTCGGCGATGGGCATGTACCGCACCGCCGGCGACTTCGGACTGGTCGTGGCCCCGGTTGTGAGCGGAGCGCTCGCCGATGCGACCTCGATTCAAACCGCGATGTTGGTTAACGCCGCCATGGTTACGGCGGCGATCACCTGGTTCCTGTTGGTGGCAAAAGAACCTCGAACCGACAAGACAACAGCCGGGTGACTTGTCAGACTTGACTAAGTAACGTAGATCATCCATAAATGTGACCGATGTCATGACGACTTGATCCGCTGGCCAGCCAAACGCGATGCAAACGCGGAGGGCTATGTCGGCGATGTCATCTCGGCTAGGAAACAGGGGAGAGCAATGGTCAAGAAGTGGTTGGCTTTACTTATTTCGTTGACGATGTTGGCAGCTGCCTGTGGGGGTGATGACGACAGCGCGACCGGCACCGATGAGGATGAGGGCTCCACGGAGACCTCCGAAGCCGAGCAGGAGGAGACCGAAGTTACGGTCCAGTCCCTTGAGGAAGACGAAGGGCAGGATCTAGCAGGCCAGACCGTCACGGCCGACCCGCTCGGCGATCGTGGCCCCGACCCATCGGGAACCCTCGACTTCTCGTGGCACACCGCCTTCTCGACCCGCTGGTTTGACCCCTCGATCAACACCTCGTCGGTCAGTCAGTTCGGCACCCAGTACATCGTCCACGATGCGCTGGTCAAGGGTATTCCTGGCCAAACGTTCTCACCGAGCCTGGCCGAGGAATACACCATCGCCGACGACTTCACCTGGGCCGAATTCCGGCTACGTGAGGGCCTGACGTTCCACGATGGCTCGCCCCTAACCACCGAAGATGTTGAGTTCACCTACATGAACTACACCGGGGCCAATGCCGGACCGCTCCTCGACAACCTCGACAACATCGAGATCATCGACGACCTCAACATCAAGTTCAACTTCAAGGGCCCGTTCCTCGACTTCTTGGTGCTCTACGGCACCACGGCGTCTGGCGCAGGTTGGATTCTGCCGAGCGACTACTACCAGGAGGTCGGCGCCGACGACTTCCTGCTGAATCCGATCGGGGCAGGACCGTTTTCGTTCGTCGAGAACCAGGACAACACCAAGATCGTCTACGAGGCCTTCCCGGACTACTGGAAGAAGAACGCCGGGGTCCAGACGATCAATTTCAACGCCATCACCGACCCCTCGACCCGGGTAGCCGCACTGAAGACGGGCGAGCTCGACATGATCAACGTGGTGCCGGGCGATCTGCTCGACGCTGTGCGTGACGACGACAACCTGACGCTGCAGCCGGTAACGGCCGCCCCGTTCTGGATCGAGTTCGTCGGCTATGACGACCCCGAGAGCCCGTTCAACGACAAGCGGGTCCGCGAAGCCGTTGCTCTCGCTCTCAACCGGGAAGAGATCAACGAGGCCGAGACCGGTGGCGGCGGTGAAGCGGTCGGTAGCTGGATCCCCGACCAATGGCCGGGGGCCCTTCTGGCCGAACCGATTCCCTACGACGTTGACCGGGCCAAGGAGTTGATGGCTGAGGCCGGCTACGCCGAAGGCTTTGAGGTCGATCAGCTGACGCCTCTACCCAACTACTTCTCGCTCGGTGAGCGCATCATCACTCAGTTGGCTGAGATCGGCATCACCACGAGCCTCAACACGATGGATCGTGGTGCCTTCCTCGGCGATATCAACTCCGGCAAGGAGGGAACGTTGACCGGCATCATCGTCAACATCTCCGGCGCCGGTGGTGGTGCGTCGGCCCGTGTTGCCAACTTCGCAACCTGTGAGGGTTCGGCTTCTCGGATATGCGACGAGTTTGTCGACGAGCGTTACGGCGACTTCCTGGCCGCCACCGACGGCGACGAGCGGCAGAAGATCCTCGACGAGATCCAGCAGTACCTTGTCGACGAGTTCATCTTCGTCTACGCCTACACCCTTGGCCTCAACATGGCTCAGGGACCCGATGTGGTGAACCCGTCGGATGAGATTTGGGGCCAGATTCCCCAGTACGTGTACCCAGGGCCTTGGGAGGACATCCAGGTCCAGGGCTAACGTTGTGGTTGCCGTCCCGTCCACGGGGACGGGACGGCACTCGACGTAGCTGCCAGGAACCGGGGGATCAACATGCGGTCTTACTTCATCCGTCGACTCGGCTACAGCGTCATCACGCTGTTCATCTTGGCCGCCACGATCTTCGGCCTGGTTCGCTTGACCGGCGATCCGGCGCTGCTGCTCACCCCGGAAGGCGCAACCGAGGAGGAGCGTGCAGCCATTCGAACCGAACTGGGAACCGACAGGTCGATCCCCGTTCAGTTCGGGCGATTCCTCACCGATGCCGTACGACTCGATTTCGGCAAATCGTTCAACCTGAGGCAATCCGTAACCGGCCTCTACTTCGACCGTCTTCCGAACAGCATCCTGTTGGTGTCCTCGGCCCTGGGCTTCGCCTTATTGATCGGCATACCGGCCGGCATCATCTCGGCCGTATACGACGGCAGATGGATGGACACGTCTTCGAAGTCGTTCGCGCTCACCGGCATGTCGATCCCTGGCTTCGTACTCGGTCTTGGTTTGATGTATGTCCTGTCGGTTCAACTGGGATGGTTGCCGACAAACGGCATGGGCTCGTGGAAACAACTGGTGATGCCGACGGTTGCCCTCGGCTGGTACTTCGCGGCGTCAACGCTGCGGCTGGTCCGCTCAAGCATGCTCGACGTGCTTGGGACCGACTTCGTGAAGTTGGCCAGGCTAAAGGGCCTGACCGAACGTCGGGTCATGCTCGGCCACGCCTTCCGCAACGTTCTCATCCCCCTCATCACGCTTATCGGCGTGAACTTCGTTGTGATGATCAACGCCGCAACCGTTGTCGAGGTGGTGTTCGTGTGGCCAGGCCTCGGGTCGCTGCTCCTCGAGGCAATTCTCAACCGAGACTTCCCCCTCGTCCAGGGCATCGTGGTTCTGGCCGGGGTGATCATTGTCGGAGTGAACTTCGTCATCGACATGCTCTACGCATGGGTCGATCCTCGTATCCGACTGTCGAAGTGAAGCACTAGCGGAGGACACTATGACCGACGACCTTCACACCAACACCACGACCGAACCGAACGACGACCCGGTGGCGATCAACGACGAAGGCGCCGACACGAGCAATGCGGCACCAGCGCTGAGTGGCGCGGCCCGAGCAGGCGGCGCCGACGACTCCGGCTCGGTGCGGTCGTTCATTCGATCGATGCCCATCGGCTCATCGCTCGTACTCTTCATTCTTTTGTTCCTGGCGATCTTCGCCCCGCTGCTCGCTCCCCACGACCCGGTCAAGGTAGTGGAGGGCTTCTTCACCTTCTCCCCTCCGGTCTGGGAGGACGGTGGCTCCTGGTCGCAGCCCCTCGGCACCGACAGCCAGGGCCGCGACGTGCTGTCCCGTCTGATCTACGGAGCTCGTGTCTCGGTGATCGTCGGCTTGACAGGAACCGCAGTGGCCGGAGCGATCGGCATGGTGATGGGTGTTCTTGCCGGCTATTTCGGAGGGTGGATCGACGCCATCATCTCCCGGGTTGTCGACGCCTGGCTCGCCATCCCCACACTGGTATTGGCCATCCTGATGGCCATCGTGCTCAGCCCAAGCATGTGGAACATCGTGCTCATCCTGGGCATCGTCTACTGGACCCGTTACGCCCGCATTCTTCGCAGCGAGGTGTTGGCGATGCGTGAACGCGAGTTCGTGAAACTCTCACAGGTCGCGGGAGCCAGCGGCTGGCGGGTGATCGTCCGCCACATCGTGCCGAACGTGCTCAACACCTGGCTCGTGCTTGCCAGCCTCACCGTCGGCGTTGTCATCGTGGCCGAGGCTTCGCTCAGCTTCCTCGGTGTCGGCGTTCCCCCTCCAACCCCGGCTTGGGGCTCCATGCTCTCCGAGAGCCGAACCCAGATCCTGACGGGCCGCTGGTGGTTGCTGGCCGGCCCGGCGGTCTGCATCGGTCTGACCGTGTTGGCAACGAACCTCTTCGGCGACTGGCTCCGGGTGAAGCTCGATCCCCAGCAACGAAACCTGTAGGGAGATCGACCGAATGGCAAAGGAACTCATGAAGGTCACCGACTTGGTGACCCACTACACCGGCTTCGGTGGCGACCGAGTCGTCAGAGCGGTCGACGGTGTCAGCTTCACCCTCGAAGAGGGGCAGACAATCGGCCTGGTCGGTGAGTCTGGCTGCGGTAAGACCACGACCTGCCTGTCGCTCGTACGACTGCTTCCGGCCGGAGCCGAGATCGTGTCTGGCAGTATCGAGCTCAACGGTCGGGAGCTGACAACGCTCTCCCCCAAGGAGATGTCCGACGTCAGGGGCAACGAGATCGCGATGATCCTGCAGGATCCCATGACGTCGCTCAACCCGGTGCTCAACATCGAGACCCAGGTAGGCGAGCCCGCGAAGCGCCACATGGCCTTGAAGGGCACCGACCTTAAGACTCGGGTGAAGGATCTCCTGCATTCGGTGCGGATCCCGTCTCCCGACGTCCGCATGTCGGAGTTCCCCCACCAGATGAGCGGCGGTATGCGACAACGTATCGCCGGGGCGATCGCGCTGTCGGGTAGCCCCGGAGTGATCATTGCCGACGAGCCGACAACCAGCCTCGACGTAACCATCCAGGCTCAGTACCTCGATCTCCTACGGCAACTCCAGGACGACACCGGGGTCGGCCTGATCTTCGTTACCCACGATCTCGGCATCGTTGCCAAGATGTGCGACGACGTGATCGTCATGTACGCCGGGAAGGGTGTTGAGCAGGGCAGCGTTCGCGACATCTTCGACAAGGCCGCCCACCCCTACGCAAACGCCCTCATCCGATCGGTGCCGAAACTCGGCTCGAAGGAACCGCTCTATCGGATCGACGGCCAGCCGCCGGATCTGACCTCGCTGACCGACGGGTGCAACTTCGCTCCCCGCTGCCCGATCGCGGTGGAGCGCTGCCGGCAGGAAGAGCCACCGCTCGTCCCGATCACCGATCGTCGTATGGCCGCCTGCTGGCGCATCGACGAGTTCGCCGCCATGGAGGACCGATGAGCGACTCGATCCTGCAGGTCTCCGACCTGAAGAAGCACTTCCCGGCCGGCGGCACCACATTCGGTTTCGGCCGCGAGAAACAATGGGTCCGCGCCGTTGACGGCGTCAGCTTCGAGATCGCAGAAGGTGAGACGCTCGGTCTCGTCGGCGAGTCGGGCTGTGGCAAGTCGACAATTGCCAAGCTCCTACTGCGGCTGGAGGAACCGACGGCCGGGTCGATCCGGTTCGATGGCGAGGAGATCACCGGCCTCAAAGGCAAGGGTCTACTGAGCTATAGACGTCGGGTGCAGGCCGTTTTTCAGGATCCCTACGCTTCGCTCAGCCCTCGGATGCGGGTGCGCGACATCATCGCCGAGGGGTTGGAGATCCATACGTCGATGTCGAAGGACGAAGTGACCGAACGGGTCAACGACGTGCTCGACCTGGTCGGCATGCGACCCGAGGTTGGCCGCCTCTACCCTCACGAATTCAGCGGTGGCCAGCGTCAACGCATCGCCATCGCCAAGGCCCTGGCCGTCGACACCAAGATGCTCGTGCTCGACGAAGCCGTCTCGGCACTCGACGTATCGATTCGGGCCCAGGTCATAACGCTGTTGAAGGATCTGCAACAGGAATTGGGTATCGCCTACATGTACATCGGCCACGACCTTGCGACGGTGTCGTACCTGGCCGACCGGGTCATGGTCATGTACCTGGGCAAGCTGGTCGAGATGGACGACAGCGTGGCTCTGGTCGACGATCCCAAGCATCCCTACACCGATGCCCTGTTCACCGCCGCCCTTCCAGCCCACCCCGACGACCTCCACGACACATCGGATCAGGCAACGGCCGAGGTGCCGAGTGCGTTGAATCCACCGTCGGGATGCCACTTCCATCCTCGGTGCCCTGAGGCCATGGATCAATGCTCGGTGACCTACCCGGAGACGGTGACACTCAGCACCGGCCGGCTCGTTGCCTGTCATCTCCACCCGGCCGAACAGCCGGTCGGTTCCTGACCGAAGAGGCGAGCCCTGGCCAGACCTGATTAGGGTCTGGTCTATGGCTGAAGGCATTGATCAATCCAAGGTCCAGGCGCTGCTCGATCGCGCTCGACGCGAGGTCGACGAAGGACTGCTCCCGTCGGCCCAGATCGCGATCGGTTACCAGGGCGAGATCGTGGTGGAGGAGGCCTTCGGCGATGCCGACATCAACACCCGCTATTGCATCTTCTCAGCAACCAAACCCTTCGTTGCTTCGGCGGTGTGGACGCTGATCGCCGAGGGTTTGGTCGATCCGGCCAAAAAGGTCACAACCTACTTCCCCGACTTCGGAGGCGAGGGTAAGGCCGATATCACCGTGGAGCAGGTCATGCTCCACACCTCCGGCTTTCCCCATGCGCCGATGGGCCCACCAACGTGGAACGAGCGAGCGTCGCGCCAGGAGCGTATGAGCAGCTGGCGGCTCAACTGGGAACCGGGAACCCGGTTCGAGTATCACCCGACCACCGCTCATTGGGTGCTTGGCGAGATCATCGAGACCGTAACCGGCCAGGACTACCGCGACTTCGTCGAGCAACGGATCACGACACCGGCCGGCCTGCCCCGCATCGTCGGCATTCCCGCCGACAAGCAAGAGGGCATCGCCGATTTACAACTGGTCGGCGAGCCAGCGACCCCCGACGAACTCGAGGCCACGTTCGGGGTTCGGGAACTTCCCGCCAGCGAGGTGACCGACGAGCTGGTGCTTCGGTTCAACGACCCAACCGTTCGTGAGGTCGGCGTGCCGGGCGGCGGCGGTTTCGCCAGGGCTCGCGACATCGCCCTCTTCTATCAGGAGCTGCAACACAACACGGCCGGTATCTGGGACACCGAGGTCCTGGCCGACGTCACCGGCAACGTGCGAAACTCGCTGCCCGATCCAATGGGAGTTCCTGCAAACCGTTCGCTCGGCCTGATCCTGGCCGGCGACGACGGCTACGCCAATATCCGTGGCCTCGGCCGAACCGTGTCGGCCGGAGCCTTCGGCCACAATGGTGCCGGCGGTCAGCTGGCGTGGGCCGACCCGGCAACCGGACTCTCTATCGGCTACGTGACAAACGGCTATGACCGGCACGAGATCCGCCAACCTCGAAGAGGAACCTCGATATCCAGTTTGGCTGCGACCCTCATCGAGGTGTAACCGGGTCTAGTCTTTCGCCATGGCGTGGGAACAACTTGAGAGGATTGTCACGGGCGATGCGACCGCCATAGGGCAGGCATCAAGCGTTTTTGCGACGGCCGAATCCGAGGAACGTACCAAGCTGCTCAACCGCCTGGCGGCCGAGGCCGCCAACTCCAAACACTGCCTCGACGTGCTCCTGCAGCTCATCGATGACCACGGACTGGATCGCCCGGCCCTCAGGCGGATTCTCGTCGACAACGACCAGGCCGACGATGCCCATCAGGATGTGTTGATCGTGGTTGCCCAATCGATCGGGCGCTTCCATGGCAATTCGGCATTCACCACCTGGCTACATTCGGTGGCACGAAACATCGCTGTTGACCATCTCCGCAAACGACGGGAGACGGTCGAGTTCGATTCCGAGAACCATGAGGCGACGGCGGCAGGACGCCTCAGTTCCCTGATCGCCTCCCGATCCGACCTGGTAAACGCGGTCAACGCCCTGCCGGAAACCTACCGCCAGGCCGTGGTGCTACGCGATATCGAGCAGCGAACCTACCAGGAGATAGCAGACGCAACCCAGACCGAGATGAATACGGTCAAGTCGCGGATCTCGCGGGGCCGGGCGCTGGTTGCGGCCATGATGGCCGAGCAGCTCTGGGACGTAACCGACGTGGATGGCGAGACCGCCGATGGCGATGGTCGCCGACCGAATGGCTGAGCAGACGGGAACCCGCCTCGGGCCGTACCGACTGGTGGCTCCCATTGGAAGCGGAGGATTCGCCACCGTCTATCGGGCGGTGGACGAACGACTCGACTCCGAGGTCGCCATCAAGATCCTGGCTGAGAATCACGCGCTCGACATCGAGGTCCGGGAACGCTTTCTGTCGGAGGCCAGGCTGCTCCGCCGGGTTGCCTGCGAGGCCGTCGTTCCCGTATTCGACATCGGTGAGAACGATAGAGCCCAGCCCTACATCGTGCTGGCCTACGCCGACCGGGGCGACCTTCGGGATCGAGTCACCGAGCGCTCGGCGTCAGGTTATCCCGTCGACACCGACGATCTGGGCACCGTGGCCGATTCCCTGGCCGTGGCCCTCGGAAGGGCCCATCGATTGGGCCTCGTCCACCGAGATGTGAAGCCGACAAATCTCTTGATCGCCTCGACCAAGGGCGAGGCTCAGGGACGGCCGCTTGGCCGATCTCCGCTGCTAGCCCATGAGGAGCGACTGCTTCTCGGTGATCTCGGCCTTGCCAAGGACCTGGCCGAGAACTCTGGACTGACCGTCGGCGGTGGAACCCACGGTTTCAACGCTCCAGAACAGCGGACTGGCGTTGGCCAGGTCGACGTTCGGGCCGACGTCTACGGCGCTTCGGCCGTGTTGTACTGGATGGCAACCAAGAACGTCCCACCCGACGACGAGACCGAGCGAGCCGAACGACTGGCCCAGATGCCGGTCACCGAGGAAATGGCACGGGGCATCAACCGTGGATTGGCCACCGATCCCGACGATCGCTTCGCCGACATCGAGTCCTGGCATGCCAACCTCGGTCTCGACCCGGCCTACAAGCCCGGACCGTCGGTTTCAGGCTCGGCCCGATCAGGCCGGCCTTTTTCTCTGTCGACGTCGGGTCGATCGGGTGGTGACCCCTCACCATCTGATCAGGACGGGCCCGGATCAGGAGACTCCCGACGATGGACGTCGATCCTGGCCGTGCTGATTGGGGCCCTGGCCTTGGCCGGCATCGCCTACGGGGTGTTTGGCGCCCGTTCCTCCTCGGCCACCGAACTCGAGGATGGCCGGGTTCGCGTGATCGAGCAGCGCGATGACCTGACGGTCGCGGTGTCGGGTCCGGCCACCATCGTGGTCGGCCAGGAGGCAACATTCGAGGCATCGGCCAGCGGGGCCGCTTCGTTTCGATGGTTTACCCCCGATGGACTGGTCAGCGATGAGAACCCGCTAACCATCTCCTCATCGGTTCCCGGCGAAGCCTTGCTGACCCTGGTCGCCTCCGACAAGCATGGGCGAACCACTTCCGTCGAGTTCACGTTCACCGTCGCCGATAGCGCAGCCACCGACGGCCAAACCACCGATGGCACGGGCGACGAGTAATCAGCAGTGACTCAGGACTGTGTGAGCCTGGCGTAGAGGTCGCTTGTCTCGGGCTGCACGTCATCGAGACCAAGGAGTTCTTCGGCCGATCGAACGACCGCTCGATAGGAACGCTCGACGCCATCGGCATCGTCGAGCAGGGCCGATGCCTTCATCGCCAAGCGATGGAGTGCCTCTTGGCCTGGCACCATGGTGAGGCCCTGTTCCGCAGCCTTCGCCGCCAGCTCGGGACGGCCCTCGATCAATTCCAGATCACCAAGACGGTGAGCGGCATCGACCAACCGGGCCTCGATATTTCCGTAGAGTGCATCCCCGCTGTTCATCCATCCGTAGTCATCGACGGAGGCGGTACTTCCGGGCCTGCTCTCCACAAGGTCGAGAGCGGCCGTGAGGCACGAGATCTCGTCGGACGTGTTGTCGGCTCGTCCGGCCAGTGCGATCAGCTGATCGCAGCGATGCCAATCGGACGCGACCTCATCGCTGACCACATAGGTCATCGACACTCCGTCGAGTTCGAGCCGCGGCACGCCATCGGCTCTCTCACCAAGTGCATCGCGAATATGGCCGAGCGCATTCTCGGCTCCGGTCTGGTTGAGGGACTTTGGCCAGAACCGCCAACCGATATCGTCGGCCGTGGCTCGCCGTGCCACCGCCAGGTAGACGATGGTTGCTTCCAACCTTGGGGTCGGGGAACCAACGCCGGAGGCCGTCGGTTGGCCGGTGAGGAGGCGGATCTCCACCGGCCGGGGGGTAAGGATTGCCGCCTTCTCTGCCTCGATGTCATGTGGGGTCGACAACCCATTCATGGCCGGTCCCGTCGGTTCGACATCGGCGTAGCCGCTCCCGGCGGGAGACCGCCCGGCGTCTGGGCCATCTGCCACGGTTTCCACCATCGGCTCGGCAACGATCGTCTGAGCTGCCTCTACCTGAGCTGCCTCTACCTGAGCTGCCTCTACCTGAGCTGCCTCTGCCTGGTCCCCGTCGGAGGTTGCCTGAGTCGCTTCGAGTTCACGATGGCCAGGGGGCGGAGGCGGCGGCCACTGGGCGTCGACTACAGCTTCGTCGCCAAGCTGCCCGTTGCTGAGCGGCCGTCGCTTGACCGTGTCGGGGATGTCGGTGTAGAGATCGCTCGGCTCGCCTGCCGGATCGGTGGCCTGCGCCATCAGATAGGCCGCGAACTGGGCCGTTGCCGACTCGGTTACCACCGGGGTGAACTCCATCCGAAGCCCGGAGTCATCAGGGGTAAGCACGCCGGAGTCCTCGCTAAGATCCACCCTGGCGTGACCCGGAATCTCGGTGGTTGTGATGACGACCAGCGGTGAGTGGGCAAGCTCAGCGGTAGCCCGCAGTCGGTTGGCAACCGCATCGTGGCCGGGTCCCAGCAGCACGATGGTCGGGTAGTGGATCTCTCCACCGTCGACACGGCGCCGGTAGGTCGAGGACCCGGTTCGATCAGCCACCGAGGTCGCTTCGGCTATGGCGTCGTCGGCCCAGGCTTCGACGTTTGTTGGAACAACGACCGAGGCGGTTGCTCCGACGACCGCTTTGACCCCGATCGAAACCAGGGTCGACGGCTGCGACCAGGCCATGGCTCCGATGGCGGTTGCGATGGTGGCCATCCAGCCGGCAACCGTATGCACATCGCCGGCGACGGAAACCACCGATAACTGCTCGAAGTCGACGAGAAGATCACCGGCGTCGGTACGACCTACCGGGACAAGAGCCGGACTATAGGGATGGGCCAGCCTGCATTCAGCCTCCAGGGCGTCGAGCTGGAGATCGGGGTGGAGACGCCATGCGGCACCTCCACCGCCACTATCAATGAAGCCGGGGGGTGGTTTGCACGCCTCGTCGAGTAGAACCTCGACGCCGAACTCACCGGCCCGCATGGCAAGCACGGCAGGCAGGATCGTGGCCTTTTGAGCCGCTAGCCGGGCCGATAACAGACGATTGGTGACGTCGAGCCATCGGACCGCCTCGGTATCGCCGACAGGACGAATGCGGGCCTCGAAGGCAGACGCCGGACCGGCCACCACCTCGATCGGGTCACCAGGTCGCCGACGAGACGCTTGCAGTTGGCGCCGACGCCGCAGGGTGTGTAGCAGGCCGCCGCCACCGACCGCGGTGCCAAGGATTCCGAGAGCAAGGGTGGCCGGGTCGGCGTTTAACACGCCGTGGCCACTCGGATCGATCGCCGGCAAATCGCCGGAGGTCGCTGGCTGGTCGGAGATCGTCCAATTGGATTCCTCCGTGTGACCTAGTTCGGCATTGCCCTTGGTTGTGTCGCCATCAACGCCACCGACCCCGGAGCGGTCGCCGAGGGTGGCCCCGTCGGCCCCGGAGTCGACACCATCGGTGCCATCATCGGTACCGAATGCCGGGCCAAGCCCTTCGCCGCTGGTACCGAGCTGTTGTTCGCCGGACAGCGCCGGGGCCGGGATCTCGAACTGTTGGCCGGGCATGATGAGGTCGGCATCGTCGGTTACCAGACGATCGCGATTGACATCCATCAGCGCCAACCAATAGGGCCGGATCTCGTCTTCGGTCGGCTGACGGCCGTAGCTGTCAGCCAACGTTTTCTCGGCGATACCCCAGAAGTGATCGCCGTTCTCGACCTCCCAAGTGTCGAGGACGACCGCCGGATCCGGCACGTTCGTAACAATGTCGGCATTGAGGGGCAGCACGGCATCGGAGGGCAGCACCAGCTCCCACCCCGGTCGGACCACTTCGGTGGTCATCGACACGGTGGTGCCGTCTGGCATGATGCGGCCGAGGTTGGCTTCGCGAACCTCCGACCAGCGCAGACCGTCGCCGAGCATGTTCTCGGCCAATGACCAGAAGGTGTCCCCGGCAACGGCGGTGTACACAGGGCCCTCGGAGGTGGAAACCATGGTTATTCCGGTGCTGGCCGCACCATCGACGGGAGCGAGCATCTCCAGCTCGACGCTCTCAACCGGTGGAGGGAGAGCCAATGGCATGAGGGACGAGACCGCAGCCGGTGAGGAGGCACTGAAGGCGTTGAGGAGCAGCGTTGCGGTCACCACCAGTTTGCGGGCCAGCATCTGGATGCCAGGCATGACGGGGGCCCGATTGGCAACCCTTCCACGGGCGACGGCCACGATCTCGACCAACATCGACGTTGCGATCTGAGCCCAGGCCAACCAGGCGATGATGGCAAGCCCGCTCACCAACACGATCGCCACCCGCGAATTGTCGGAAAGCAAATCACCGGTGATGACCCGACGAAGGTCGGTGAACGGTTCGCCGACGAACACCACCAGGGCGTAGGGGACACCGAGCAAAAGTACGAGGATGGCGATGAGGGCGATCAGGCCCTTGATGAAATCGAAGATACGTCTCATGGGGTTCCGGTAACTGCGGCTTCGGCTGTCGCCGACTCCGTAGCCGACACCGTCGATGAAGACGGAAGCAGTCGGTGACTAATAGTGAGGGTGACGGTCACGGTGATGGTGTCGCCGTTCACCGAAGCGATGCCGCTGTTCCCGGTCGATGACAGAAAGGCGTTGGCCTCCGCAGTGGCCGCTCCGGCATCGAGAGTCGGCACACCGGTCAACCGGTAGGCGTCGACATCAACCTGCTGAGCACCGACGCGCGCCGCATTGTCTGCCAGATCTCTGGCCTCGGCCAAGCCGTTGAGCTTGCGGCCACCGTCGACGGCAAGGCCGGCGGCGGCCAGAACCGCCACAGCGAGCACGGCGATAGCCGGCGAGACTGACCCTCGCTCACGATCGCCATTGCGACCGGACCGAAGCCGTCGAGCTAGAGATTGGAGCGAATGGAAGAGGGAGGATGAGGTCATGGGGTGTCGCTGCGGTAGACGTCGATGATTTCAGTGGCGGTTGAGGAAAACTCTCTGGTACCTGGGACGCTTAGCCCGCTTACATCACCGAAGGTGGCTGTGCAGTTAACGGTCACGGCCACGTATCCGCCGGGGACAAAATCACTGATGTTGACATCGACGCTGCTTCCACCGGCACACGCAACCCTCGACGCTGCCAGGTTGTCGTTCGCCACCTGCAACGCCACCGCTTGAGCGGAGCCGGCATCGCCGGTCAGGGTGGCTGCCCGCGCCGCCTCCTGGGCCGCCGACTGCACATCGCCCTCGGCTTGTGCCACTCGACCGGCGAAGGTGACGAGGGCAACGCATCCGAAGATCCAGGCGAACATGATCACGGCCAACTCGGTGGTGATCAGACCCTCTTCGTTCAGAAGCCGCTGCCTCATCGTTCCGGCTCCCCAATGAAGCGTTCGACCTGGCCGACAGCTTGGCCTTCGACGCCCCAGTTACCTGGTACGACCCGGAAACGGGATCGCCCGGTGATGATCACGGTGACAACGTCGCCGGAAATGTCGACGCTGATGTTGACGTTGTCGACGTTGCCGGCCTGGCTAAGCACGGCATTGGCACCAGCAACCCCGTCGGCCTCGCTCGCCCCTTCGATCTGCGCTGCGTCGAGAGCCTCCTCGACCGCTAGATCGACCGCCTGTTTGGCGTGCCACCAAAGAGCCACATGAATCGGCAACAGCACCATCACGAGAAATACCGGAGTGATGACGACCATCTCGGTCGTCACCAATCCCGACTCCTCGGCGGCTCGACGCCAAGGCTTCCAACGGCGAAGGCGGCTTGTCGATTCGGCACCGCCAATCGGCTCGGCACCGCTGATCATGTCGTCGTTCACGGCGTCCCGGTCCCTCATCAGTTGACCAACGAATCAGCGTCGTTCTGCTCGGCCGGGAGCTCCGGCCCCTCGTTGTTTGCGGTGATGGACTGGACCGCCCCGAACCCAACGAAGAGCGTGACGCCGAAGGCCATCACGATCAGCGGCACGAGCATCTTCTCGGTTTGTCGCTCGGAGGCGCTCTCCAGCTCGGCGGCCTGGGCGGCTCGCATGGCGTCGGCCTTGGCCACCAGAGACTGCTTGATCCGCGCCCCCTGGGCCCCTGACAGCGCAACGCTGGCCGAGAGCTCTTGGAGCTCGGAGACGCCGAGCTCGATGCCGAGTTCCTCAAACGCCTCCCAAGGACTGGTCCTGGTTAGTGACGCTCGCCGGAGTGCACCTCGGATCTCGGCGAAGGGCCAACCATCACCGTCTTCGGCCGCCCCTTCGAGCGCAGACTCGGTTCCTGCCCCACCTGCCATGAGGATGGTCACAAGGTCGAGGTATGAACCGAGGGCATGACGAAACTGTCGACGCCGGTCCTCCACTCGTTCGGTGAGGGGAAGGTCAGGATAGAAGAACCCGGCAACCCCGGCCAAGATGCTGAGGATCATGATGAATACGGCCGAAACACCCACCCCGCCAAGGGTAAGAATCAGGGCCAGGAGCACGGGGAGGCAAAATCCCATGACCGCTCCGAGGAGCTTTTCATAGGCGTGGTGTTCGGCGCTGCGATCGAGAACACGAAGCTGGTCGCTCAAACGGGCCGCGTCGTGAAATCCGAGAGCGTCCATCAGCGTGAGACCCAGTCGCCCAAAGACTCCCTTGAGTCCGGTCAGCTCGTTGCGCCGCCGGTCGACCTTCGGGGCGCTCGAACCCATCAACATCGGAACCCCACGTATCTCGCCGGCGGAGTTCAGTTCCGACAACGACAGGATCCGTCGCCGGGTGAACGATCTCAGGATAACGAAAAGGCCAAACCCGATGATGCCGCCGATGATGACGCTTAGGAGGGCGGTCATAGCTCCACCTGGTCCGCGTCAACCGGTATGCGCCTGAGAGCGAAGCGAACCGGTCGTTCCAGCTTGGAGTAGTGGTGAATGAGCCAACCGGCGACGGCGAAGACGCCGATCACGACACACAGCCAGATTTGGCCGCCGAACGAGTCGTAGGGGCGGAGGAGGTTGCGCGCGAACACGAAGAGGAAGATCACGAAGGCCACCGTGAAGCCGACAACGATCCGCGACGATTGGCGGATCCGGGCCCTGCTGACCTCGACCCGAAGCCTCATGCGCACGTCTTCGCGGATCGATTGGGCCAGCCGAGTGAGTAGTGGGTTGAGGTCTCGGACTTCCATCTTTGAGGCCTTGGCGATGGCGACCACCACAAGATCGGCCGAAGGATGATCGAGTTCGTCACCAAGAGCGGCGAGCGAATCAACCAGGGGAACCTGACGCTCAAGTCGTGCCTCAAGCCGCTCGACCTCATATTGGATCGCTGCCGGAGCCAGCGGGGCAGTCGCCAGGAGAGCCTGTTCCAACCCGGCCGCGCCTGCCAGGTTGTCTCGAATCATCTCGGTCCATGAGGCGATGGCTTGGGTCCGTTCGATGAACTGCTCCTGGCGTCGTTTCCCACCGTAGAGACCGGGAACCACGATGGCGAGTATTCCCATCGCCACCGCAGCAACCGGCCAGCCACTTAGGAGGTAGACGCAGACTCCGGCAAACAGGGCGCCAGCCAAGCGGAGCAGCATCGACTCCCGGGTCGTGCCCTCGGGCAGGTGATCGGCGAGCCGAGGCACCAGCTGGCGACCTCGAAGGCCACCGAGGAAGAGCACGATGCCGAAGCCGATCAGTCCGCCGAGGGCGGCAAACAGGAGGGCGCTCACGAGGTTGTCCTCCACTCGGCTGCCGCGCTCGAGTGCAGCCAACGGGGATCGAACCCGGCCCGCACGAGTCGTTCCAGGGTGGTGTCGCTCATCGACATGGAAGGAGCCGCTCGACCGGTTTTGTCTGGTGCGAAGATCTCGTTGCTCGACGGGATCGAACTCTCGCCCTCCACCCCGGTGACCTCGCGGACGCTGGTCACCACCCTCTCGTTCGTACCGAGACGGGCGATGTGGATGATCAGATCGACGGCATTGGCGGTCAGGAGGTTTGCGGCGGCCTGATCACCTCGTTCGGGAGCCATGGCCAAATACATCTGGAGGCGACGGAAAACACCTTCGGACGAGTCGGCGTGGACCGTCGACATCGAGCCGTCGTTGCCCTGACTCATTGCCAACAACATGGGAACCACCTCGGCGCCACGGATCTCACCGACGATCACCCTGTCCGGCCCCATACGGAGACCACTGCGAACCAGATCGTGCATGGTGATGGCACCGACGCCCTCGGTGTTGGCCTCGCGGGCCTCCAGCTCGACGTAGTTTGGATGCAGTGCCTCAAAATGGGCGAGACCGAGTTCGAGATTGTCCTCAACCGTCACGAGGCGCTCCTCAGATGGGATCTCGTTGATGAGACAGCGCAACAGGGTGGTCTTGCCCGCACCGGTTCCACCGGCGACGATCACATTCATCCGGGCCCGGACCACAGCCCGTAGCAGATGGAGCAACGACTCGCTTACCGTCCCCTGCTCAATCAGTTGCTGGAGTCGGTACAGCTCGAAGTTGTGGCGGCGAATGGAGATCGAGGGCACGCTCGACACCCAGGCAATGGCGTGAAGACGGTCACCGCTGGCCAACTGCATGTTGAGTTCGGGGGCCGCCGGATCCCATCGTTGCTCATGGCGACCCCGCCTGGCCTCGGTCTGGATCATGTCGATCAGCTCTTCGACCGAGTCGGCCACCGGCTCACCTTGGAGAACCGTGCCATCGCGTCGCCGCAGATGAACCCGGTCGGGCCCGTTGACGAAAATGTCGGTGTTCTGCGGATCATCGATGTAATCCTGGAGGCGGGCCAGTCCAAAAAGTCGGTTGATGACGGCGGTCGATACTCGATCGGCCTCCTCCGGGTTGATCGCGCTTAGTCCTCGTTCGAGTCGCTCGATGTCGAGTTCTTCGATCACTCGCTGGATCTCAGTGCGGGCTAGCTGACGACGATCGGAGATGGCGAGCTGTCGGCGTCCGGCAAGTGTGTCGGTCTCGTCGCGTTGGTTCAACCGTT
Organism: Phascolosoma agassizii; assembly: GCA_035593235.1. NCBI lineage: Eukaryota > Metazoa > Annelida > Sipuncula > Phascolosomatiformes > Phascolosomatidae > Phascolosoma > Phascolosoma agassizii. The sequence goes on along the minus strand of JAVJHY010318121.1, from coordinate 274,814 downwards.
CGCCGACGGCTTCAAACACCCGTTGCACGGTTGCGCCGTCGTAACCGACGATCGGCGTCCGGGCCGGGACTCCGGGTCGATGACCGTTGCCGTTGGAGTTCACGCTCATGCCCGCGCCCCGTTGCCGTTGTTGTCTTGGCCCTTGTTTGGACCGTCATCGTCGGTTGGTGCTGCCAACTCCTGGCCCCGCTGGGCTGCCAGGATGGCGAGCGATGGAGTGCCAGACTCGATGCCGGGTAGCCCATCGGCGGCCGCCAGGCCAGGTGGAGCGTCTGCGGCCGACGGAGGTGGCGTCGCTGTTGGGATCTCGGTCGGTTGGTGGCTCAGGCTCAGATCCTGTGGCGTTACGACGTCGGAGGGCGGGGCGCCGCGAGCAGGGGGAGGCGCCGCAGCGGCAGTATTAGGGGTAGGAGGAGGTGCCGCCACGAGCGTCTCGGGATCGGGGGCAGGCATAGCGCAGGTTGGAGCAGCCAGTTCGGGTGCCGAGGCCGCCGGTTGTTGTGCTGGTGCCGCCGCGTCGGGCGATGGCTCGCTCGTAGGTGGCGCCCAGTTGTCGGCGCCGGCCGGATGCAACCATTCCGACAACGTCTCGGCCAGCCCGCCGATGCTGCGAACAAGGGTCGAACGCCGGAGTTTGTTTGGACTCGTCCCGGCCTCCATCTGCTTGGCGCCACGTTCGTCGTGCTCAACGACGTGTACGACCGGCAACCCGTAGGCTCGGCTGACGTCGTTGGCGGTGTAGGGCTTCTCGCCGATCAGGACCCAGCCGACCCGCAGTCCGTAGGCCGAGAGAGCGACCATTCGTTGGGCCGCCGGCTGAAGCTCGACCGCAGTCGGACGGACAACACCGAGCACGGCGTCGGCCGCACTGACCAACTCGAAGGCCGCCGAGCCGATCGACAATCGACCGACGTCTGCGATTACGTCGATGTCGGGAAGCGAACTCAGCCACTGGCCGAGTTCTCGGCCACTGCCTCGCAACACCTCGCTTGCCTGTTCCGGGCCGTCAGGGGCCAACACCACGGGAAGGCCCCCGGGAAGGGATTGGGCGTGTTCCCAGATCTGCTCCCTCGACAGGCCGCGCCTTGCCGCAGCGGCCAACGAAATCAGGCCCGGCTTGGTCGGCAGTTGATAGCGCAAGGCCAAGGCGCCGCCGTCGGCGTCGGCCTCGAGCAATAGTTTGCGTCGACTTCCATCGGTGGGCCAGGCCGCGGCCGTGGCCAAGGCTGTCAGGGTCGTGCCGGGCGAACCCTTGAACGATGCGAAGCAGACGAGGCTCATGACCCCTCTGGAACTTCCACTAACCGGACCCGCCCCAGCGAGGCGGCCTGGGCTGTGACCGCCGCCTCGTTCTCGTCCATGCTCAAGCCAATGAAGGCGCCGCCCTGGTTGGAGAGGGGGATGACTTCCTCGACAATGGCCCGACGCACCAGGATCTGATTCTCGATGTTGGCAAGCGCGTTGGCCGGACCTTCAGCGAAGATTTCCTTGTCACCGAGCTCCGGCATGAGGATCACGCTGACGATGTCGCCCGGGTTGAGCCGAGCCGATGGAAACTCACCGGTCGAGAGGGCCAGGCCGACGACGCCGTCGCCAAGATCGATGGTCAACCCATCGGAGACGTGGTCGGCGGTGAGGAGCGTGCCTGGCGTCAGGTCGGTGCGGGCGACCCGTCCGACCACAACGCCTGAGCTGTTGGCTGCAAGGACGTTGATCTGGTCGACGGAACGAATCTCAACGAGCTTCAGGTCGTCGAGTTCGACGATCTCGCCTTGTGTAATGGTATTTGCCACCGCGATGACCGAAGTCGTCTGGTTTGCACTGATTTGCCAGATGAGCGCGCCAAGAGCGCCGCCGACGACGAGCAGCAGGCCTAGAGCGATCTCGGGGAACCGGGATTTCTTGGCGGCCTTTGGAGGCTCCAGATCGAAGATCTGACCAGTACTGCCCCGCAGCGGCGCCTCAGTTGATCCGGTAGTTGTCAACGTCGGTCCCTTCTTCCTCCCATGGCTGGTTAAGCCATGATCGCCTGCCGTATACACCCATCTTCTACAGCTGTTGATGATTGTAGGCACTTTGCCCAGCTTGATCACCGTCGCCCGAATGATCAGCGGTACCGGGTTAGTCGTGCTCCGCTCAACAAATGTTCCCGCCGACCCACTTTTCTTTTGCCAGCAAACGCCAGAAGGACCACTCAACCCCTGGACCGTTCTCGCAGAGCTCGGTCGAGTTGCTCGGTCAATGCCGATCTCGGCGCCCTCGATGGCTGTGTCGTACAGCGAGACCAGGGTCTCGAAGACAGCCTCGTCGGCTACCTCGGTGATCGACGACTCCACCACCTCGGCATCGGTGGCGAACAGCTCAACGGCATCCCACATCGCCACCCAGGCCGCCTCCAGGTCGGGGAAATCGCCCTGGACGGCCTCCGTATCCGTAGTTGTCGCCCTATCGGGCCTCGAAGTCGTTGTGACTGAGGCAGGGTCGATCTCCAGAACTGCGGGCTCGCGACTACTTGTGAGGCACCACTACAACCCTGGCCATTCTTGGGACCGTAGCCGAAGCAACCTCGGTGCGTGTTCGCTCCGCCGAAAGCGGCCGCACACCGAGGTTGCGATCTCAGCTACGAGGTTCATGACCAAGAGCCCGAACGCCTAGCCGCCCATTCCAAGCGCCTGAAGCTGGCCATTGATGGCATTGACGATGGTGGTGCGGGAGATCGTGATCTCCTCGACCGCCTTGGTGGTGATAGAGGTCACGTCGTCGAGAGCGGCGTCGTACTCTGGGCCGATCCATCCGTCGTTGCCAAGGTTCTGGAAGTTGCTGAGGTTCTCCGTGAAGGACGCTTCGATGTCGTTGAAGGTGGCCTCGACCGTGCCCCGCAGGGTGATGAGTGGCCCGTCCTCAGCGGTCTCGACGCTGGTGTCGGTTGAGATGGCAGGCGATTCGACTTTCACCTCCGGCGGTTCGAGATCGATGCGATCGCCGCCAAGTGCATCGGCGATGTAGGTAGCGGCCGCCGTAATGCTCTCACTGATGTTCTTCATGTTGGTGTTGCAGGTGTTGGCGAAGTCGACTGAGTAGTTCGAGCAAGCTGTCTTGAACTCGACGGCGTTGGTGCCGTGATAGTTCACCTCGGCCACGTTGGTGACGAGTGTTTTGAGCTGCATCTCGATCTGATTGAACAGTTCGACGCCCCGCTGGCCGAAGGCGGTGATTTGGACCCGGTCGGTTTGCTTGACAGTCATGTCGCATTGCTCCTTGTTATTTTGGGTGTTATTTTGGGTGTTGTTTTGGTTGTTACTTGATTGTTGATCTGGCTGCCCTCAGCGGTTCCGCTGTAGGCCTGAATCACGGTTGGAATCCCGTCACTGATCAAGACACCGCGACCGGTGACCATCTCCAGGCCGGGTCGGAGCCCGTATCGGGCTCCGACCGCGGCCTGGATGGCTCCCTCGTCTTCGGCCTTCAGGACCAGCAGGTTCCGTGCCGCCTTCAGTTCTTTGTGCAGGGGGTTGGAACCGACGAGGCTCCGCTGACCACCGGCTGCACCACATACCTTCACTCCGGCCTCCAGGAGGCCCTTGAGCGGAGCGTTCATCGACATGTCGTCGAAGCGATCGGCATCGTCGAAGATCATGAATCGGGTGACGCCGGTGAACTGTTCAACCGACGCCGTCATCTGTTCGAGGATGGGGATCACGTCTGCGGCTCGACCGAAGGCCGAACCGGCCCAACCGGGATGATGCTGCAGAATCGAGCCTGCGGATCCAAAGGCCCACACTTCAATCCCCGCTGCTTCGAGCTGAGCGGCGACGGTGAGCAACGAGGTGGAACGACCCGACCGTGGCGGACCGAGAACGCAGAAGCTGTTGACCCCAAGATCCATCGAAACCGGCTCGAGGCTGAGGTCGGCAACACCGACGTGCACGGTCGAGAGGTCGGTCCTTGAGGAGGTCTCGCGTCCAACGAGTTCGGGTAGCGCCCGGGTTCGGCAGTCGGGAAGGACACTTCCAACAAGCCCTTCGGCCAGATGGCCAACAGCTCCGGGGTCGATCTCGAACTCGCCGTCGGGACCCGGTCGCTGGCCGACGACGGCGATCTGCATTCCCTCGCCGGTGCGGGTCAGGGCCTGCCCAGGCTCAAGGTTCAGGCCGTTTGCGATGTTGGACGGCACACCGAAGGCCCGGTAGGTGTTGTCGTCGGTTTGCCGCAGCGTGATCCGATTGCTGATGGCGTTCATCAGCCGGGCTGCCGGGCCCGAGATCGAGCCGCTGCTGAGAATGCTGTAGATGCCGACCTGACGGCCCTGACTTACGAGGTGGTTGATGCGGTCGAACCACGGCTGCATCACGGTCATGCTGCCCGAGCTCATGAACACATCGGCAAGAGCGTCGTAGCCATCGATGAGGAGAAGGACCGGGGCGAATTCAGGTGCCGGTGAGCCGGCATTCGTCGCTTCGGCCGACACCGCCTGCCGCTCACTGAACAACTTCGTCAGCACCGCGGCAACCCTGGTGACGGCTTCCAGATCGTCGCCGTTGGCAACCGTCTCGCATTGCGGAAGGCGATTGAGCACGCCGAGTTGGCGTGAGCCGAAGTCGATACCGAACACTGAAAGCTTGCCGCCACCGAGCTGGGAGTCGCGAATGGCCGCCGAGCAGGCCGCGGTGAGAAGGGTCGTAGTCTTGCCAGAGCCACCACAGCCGAAGACGGCCAACCCGCCGCCGTCGGCCAAATCGATCTTGACCGGATACTGATCTTGGGCTTGGGGGTTGTCGACCATGCCGATGGTGAGTTCCGGGCCGCAGGTCTGAGCGGAGCGAGGATCGTCGAGAACCTGATCAAGAGGGATGAGGTTCGGCAACGTCTCTTTCCAGGGAGCCCGACCTCGCCTCATGCCAAGCTGATCCGCAGCTCCCATGATGGCCTCGAGTACGGCATCGAGTTCAGTTGCAGCCGGACCGCCGCTCTCGACCGGCGCCTCGACTGGGGCATGGGACCTGCGACGCTCGTCGATCGTGGTGAACGAAGTTACGACGATCGGCCGCTGACCCTGTTCGCCGCCAAGGGGGGCGCCGCTCCACGATGACTGGAAGGCAATGAGCTCGCCTGGTCCGAGTCTTGCGAAACCTCGACCCTTCAGATGGCCGGGAATGGTTGCCGCGTCTGGAGTGCCGATCACGTTGTTTGACTCTCCGCTGTCGAGCATCCTCAGCGACATACGCAGGTTGGTGTTCTGCTGAATGTTCTCGTTGATGGAACCCGATGGCCGCTGGGTCGAGAGCAGCAAGTGGATTCCAAGGCTCCGACCACGTTCGGCGATGCTTACGATTCCCTCGACGAACTCGGGAAGTTCCCGTACCAGCGAGGCGAACTCGTCGACCACGATCACCAGCGATGCCGGGGCCGCATCGGGATGCTTCTCCAGCATCTCCTTGATGTCCTTGACACGCTTCTCCTCGAACAGCGCCATCCGCTGATCGAGCTCGGCCTTCAAGGAGGTGAGCGCCCGCAATGACAGCATGGCGTCGAGGTTGGTGACAGCTCCCACCGAGTGGGGCACGTCGCTGAACAGACCGCTCAACGCCCCGCCCTTGTAGTCGATGAAGAGCAAGTTGACCCGCTCTGGTGAGTTGAGCGCGATCAGGTTTGCAACCAACGATTGGACCAGCTCACTCTTTCCTGCACCGCTGGTGCCACCGATAAGACCATGAGGGCCGTGCCGAACAAGGTCGAGGGTGAGAGGGCCGTTGTCGGTGAGACCGACCGGGGTCGGCAGCGCATAGCCGCGATCGGTGAGCCACTGCTCGGCGATCCATGACGGCTCGATGTGGTCGACACCGAGGGCTTCGAACAGCGTGACCATGCTGGGAACGGAGGCGGCGGCGTTGGTTGCCGAGGCGTCGAGAAGCGGGGCAAGCGAACGTGCTGCCATGTCGGCAAGTTGTGTGCCGATGCGGACCGGCTCAAAGTCCTGGTTCCCCCGTTCGGGATCCACAAAGCTGAGACGGGAGTCGACGCCATCGGCCGGACCCCGTAGATGGGCAACGATCTCGGCCTGGCGGGGAACGAAGCGGTCGTTATCGGTGAGCCAGACGACCGACAACCCAACCTCGGCTCCAAGATCGAGGAGCCTGGCCATCGTCGACGGATCGGGTTCGAGCGAGCGGTCAACCAAGAGAAGAATCCATGGCCAGCGGAGATCGATCCTTCGCTCCGAGCTCATCGCTCGCGTTTCGACGATTCGGCCAACCGAGCGGATCAGACGATCGGCCTGGTCACGGTCACCGGCCAAGTGCGATTCGCCGAGGGGCGAATTCTTCGACCGCGCATGGGGAAGCCATTTCAGCCACTCGTTGACGCCCCGCTCATGGGGCAGGGCGGCGGCGATCACGAGGTCCTCGGGCGAGTGGAGGCAACTGGCCTGCACGGCTAGCCCGGTCACAAACGACGTGGTCTCGGTGTTGCTGCCGACCACACCGACCACACCGGCCTCGGCCAGATTCATGGTGACGGGAACGTCGCTGATCTTGTCGTAGGGGGCTACCGCCTCAGCCGCTTCGACCCGGAGATCGTCGTCGCCCTGCAGTTCGGGCTTGACAACAACATCGGCCTCGACCGAACCGAGGCCGGCCCTGAGCTCAAGAAAGTCCGCAGCCGAGCGAGCCCGGTTCCACAGACGCTTGTGGTGGGTCAGGGCGTGCTGGACCAGTTCGACCGGGTCCGGTGAATTTCGGTGACGGAGCCGCCGCTCGGCAGCCAGGTGATCGATCAGCTCCAGCTGGCGGACCGCGATGCGCTCCCGGTACTCGTCCAGACGGACCTTGTACTCCTTGCCTCCCGACCTCTTGGAGTCAAAATAGTTGCCGATGGCGACCACCGGAGAGAGCACGGCGAACAGCAGGTATCGAGGGCTCTTGAACAGGTAGGCCATGGCAAAACCCATCAGCAGCGGCGCCACGAAGGCCAATACCTGGAATCGGCGGGGCTCGGGCTTGACCGGCACCCGACCGAGCGGGTCGAAGATCCGTTGCTCTACCGGTTGGTGGAACTGCGGGGTCCGCTCGAAGGCGACGCCACCGGAGGAGGCGAGTGGCCGACGACGATCGGGCAGCGGGCTCCGGACCTGGAATGTGGTGGCGCCGACATGGATATCGTCACCGGCTCTAACCGGTGCCGGTCCGGCAAGCGCCGTACCGTTCAGGCGCAGTTCGTTTGTCCGGTCAGGACCGGGGTCGACCATGATGTCCAGCGAGACTGGTTGATCGATTTCGAAAGCGACATCGAGTGGACCCTGGCCCTCCACCGGAGGGTTCGGTGCGGAAGGACGCTCCTTCGGAGTGATGTTGAGGGTAAAATCCGCTCGGGAGACCTGGGGATCCCGAAGCCGGAGGGCGGCGTTGCGGTCGCGGCCTACGGTGTGCTGGCCGGGGAAGAGCGGAAAGTGGCGGCCAGCGTCGACACCGGAGACGACGACGAGATGCAGCCCAGACGGCGCATTGCGCCCGGAACCTTTTCTTGCCGTGGCGCCCAGGTTGTCGCCGTCACCACTCCCGCTCTGCTTCCCCCCACCCGGTCGCCCAAGAGCGACGGTGTCACCGGAGACCAATCCGGCCTCACCAACCGTCACGTCGGCATGCAGGAGTCGCTTGGTTGCGAGATGGAGCAGCGAGGAGTCGCCACGATTCGCCAAGCCACAGAAGCCGGCGACCGCCGAAGCCAACTCGCCAACCGGCTGGCTGGCTGCGACGTCGACCTCGACGTCGTCGACCACGCCGGACGGGGTCTGTTCGGTTGCGTTCGGGTGCTCCACCCGCAGAAGAATCTTCATGACGGCTGGTGAGTCGGATTGGGGAAGCAAAATGTTCCCGATCGCCGAGAAAGAATCTGCAGGTTGGTCCAGCCGGTGACCGCCATCGGGTGAGATTCGCCCGATGGGGTTGCCAACCAGCACCTATTGCCAGGCTCTGGGGATCAGGGGCAGGCCTGCAGCCCTGCCTCCTTCGCCACCCGCACGACCTCTTCCACCAGGCACTGCACAACCGGGGCCGCATCATCGCCAAGCGCCCGTTGCCCTATGCCATCGACCACGGCCGCGATCTCGTCGAGCACCCCGCCAAGAGTCTCCGGAACGACCAAACCAGACGATGGGCGTCAGCTTCGTCCTGCAGCTCCCGGCCTCGATCAAACGCAGATTGATGCCCAAGTTGAGGGTGCATGTTGTCCCGGGATCGAACCCCTTCGAGTGGGCGGTGACGGCCGACGTGTTCGGCATCGACCGTTCGGCCCAGCTCGGGATCGAATGGTACGAATGGAAGGCCTGCACGATCGATGCTCGACCGGTGACCATGGCGTGGAGATAGCCAATCAGGTCGCCCGCCGGATGGTGGTTCCTCCTCATCGCGACGGCGGCCAGGCTCACTACGTTGACCACCCGATCGACGAACCCCCGGGCCATGAGCTGTTCGCCGACGCCTTGGCGTGGGCCGAGGCCAACCTGGCCGACGACATCACCGTCGAACGGCTGGCCGAGCGCAGCGCCATGAGCGCGCGAACCTTCGCCCGCCGCTTCACGTCGACAACAGGAACGACACCCCACTAATGGCTGACACAACTACGAATCCAATACGCCAAGCGACTGTTGGAATCGACCGATCATTCGATCGATCACATTGCAGGCCTCTGCGGGCTTGGCTCCGGAGCCAACCTTCGCCAGCACTTCCAGCGCCACGTCAGAACCACACCAAGCAACTACCGCAACACGTTCCAGGTGGTCTGCGAGGCCTGACACCGCCCCGCCGTTGGAGCAAGGACCCAAAAATATTCGGGTGATCGGGAACATTTAGCGCCCTCGGATCGACTCACCTTCCACAATCGGCCCCCAAGCGGCCAGTGGAGGAGGAATCATGGATGTCGGGCCACCAGTGGTATTCGACTTTGGCGGTGTGCTGGCGCTGTGTCGCGACCTGTGGGCGCTTGCTGAGGATCTCGAGGGCTACAAGACCACCCGGAGCGCGACGCTCGACGTCGCTCTTGAGGATTGGCGAGGCCCTGAGGCAACCGTCATGGTCACCGACGTTCGACCAACCGAGGATCTCAATATGAAGATGGGCGTCGATCAGCTCCGCAACGGAGCGGTCGGTTGGGCCAACACGTGGGCCTCAGCCCAGCAGATGTACAACAACCGGGAGTACGCCATCGGCGTTAACCAGGAGCAGAGCACACGAAGCACCGGCGAAGGCATCGTCGACGCCATCTTCGGCAAGGACGATTCGGCTCGCCACGTGCCCTCACCTGCCGCCTCGGCCGCTCCGCAACCACCGATGTTCAGCCCAAGCACCGGCTTCATCTCCTACACCCAGCACTCCCACAGCGACTGGACGGCCACCTACCGCACCGCTGATTCGCCTCATGGAGGGGGCGGTGGCGGCCGCCCTTTGGTGATGTAGGTCATGAACCGATCCTGCCCAAGAGGCGAAACCCCATCTCCATCTCCATTGCCGATGTCGCTCTGCCTACGGCGACCACTAAGCTGCGACGCCATGACCCCAGGCTGGCGTACCGAGGGCCTTCGAGTGCTCGCACCGTGTCTGGTGCTTTCTTTGCTGGCTGCGGCCTGCAGTACCAACGATGCCTCGACCGCTGTTGCAGCGCCGGAATCGACGGCGGCGACAACCTCCAGTGCAGCCGAGCCGACTTCGACTCTTGCCCCCGACCCCGAGCTCGACGAACTGGAGCAAGACTGGTCCGCTGCCTGGGCTGCCGCCGGACAGGCCGGCGACGACCGGGCCGAGGCACTGGCTGGACTTGGCGACAGCCTGAGCGAGCAAGCGGCTGAAGAACTGACCGGGGCCCTCCGTGGCGCTGACGAACGTGAGACAAGCAACTATCCGGTCTTCACCGAAAACGACGACGGGTCGGTCACCATCAACGACTGCCTCATCTCGTCGGTCTTCTTCGAAGGCAACGCCGCCAGCTGGTACGAAGGCCAAGCCCTACCCACCGACAATGGCTGGCGCATCGAGACGGTCACTCCCATCGCGCTCGAAGGGTGCATACCGGCCGTGCTGGCCGACGAGATCATCGCCGACTACCTCAAAGCCGTCCATGCCCACAACGAGTTCTGGAATCCCGCGCAACCATTCCATCCCCTGGTCACCGAAACACTGACCGGGGCTCGCCTGGAACGAATCCAGGCGATCCTGGTCGACCACGAACGCGACGGCTGGTACCTGATCGACGAGATCGAAAGCCGACCAGAAATCTTCGCGGTACTCACCCCCACCCAGGTCAAGATCGCCGACTGCCAAACCTCAGCACCAGGCCGAGGCCTATTCGACGCCGATGGAAACCGGCAGGACGGCATGCCCGACATCGAAAATCCTGAGCAACGAAACCTGGACGAGATGACCATGCGCCTCGTCGACGGCTCCTGGAAAGCTGCCGACCTTCAAGGACAAGACGATTGGGACTGCGACTTCGCTCCCTCCGACCAAGGACTGCCAAAGGTATGAGACTGCTCCTGCACATGCTTCTCGTCGCCGCTGCGATCGTGACGATGACGTCGATCATTGAACCACCACCGGCGTCGGCTCACATTCCTCACGACTGCCCCCCTCCCACGATCGACGAGGATGGTGGCATAGTGGGGGGCTGCGATCACACCCACGGGCCGCCTGGCGGTGACGACGATGACGAGCCACGTCGTGAACCCACCCAAGAAGAGCTGTGGAACGCGTACTGCGCCGATCTCGACGCCTACTCCGACGGCCATACCGTCACGTTCCGGTCCTCAACACCGCTTACCCCCGAAGACCTGGACTTTGAAGGACTTCCGCCCGACGGCGACTACGTCTACCAATCCATTGGCTGTGACTGTGGGCCGGGCTGCGGGGCTGTCGTGCTGATCGTCGTGCCGGCAGGTGCCATACCGGTCGTCGACCCGATCGTTCTGCGAGACCGGGCCAGGTCCCGAATCAACCCTCCCGATCCGACGATCGGTTCCAGTCCCCCGTTCGACGAGTCGGGTCGCTTTGGGGTCGTGCACATTCCGACCTGGCTCTGGATCGAAGACCCGTGGGAGGCGCTGCCGCCCGAGGAGGAGACCGAAGGAAGCGTCACCGTCAGGGTCGTGGCCTATCCATTGTCGGTCCTCTTTACCCCCGGCGACGGTGGCGTGATTGATCCCTGCGAAGACGGCGGTGTGCCTTGGCAAAGCGGCCTGCCCGACTCGGCAACCGACTGTTCCTACACCTTCACCAGCTCATCGGCCGGAGAACCAAACGACCGCTACGAGATGTCGGCCGCCGTCACCTGGGAGTTCGAATGGTGGATCAACGGCGTGTCACAGGGCACCTTCGGCGTCTTCATTGCCACGACCGACTTCACGTACCAGGTTGGTGAGATCCAGGCTGTCGAAAGCTGACGGGCGACAGCCAGGGTTCATCCCGACATGAGGCCGAGAATGGCCGCTGCCACTGCACCGATCGCGAGGAACGGCCCGAAAGCGAACGTTCGATCATCGTCGGAATCGCCAGCCTTGCCCGACCTGCGGATGCTGCCGACTCTGATCAACCGTCTGAGCAACCTGGTTGTCGTGGCGAGCACGACAACCACACCGGCGAGCACGATGGCGGTGGCTCCCAGAAGCGGGTTTATCCAGCCCAGATAGAGGCCAAGGGCCGCCGAATACTTCACGTCTCCAAAGCCGATCGATGACGGCGCCACAAGGTTGGCAAACAGCCAGGGGCCGGCGAAGACCGCGGCGCCGGCCAGCAGGCGTCCCAACGGGGGAACGTCACCGCTGAGCACGGCCGACAGGGAGAATCCGACCAGGGCGACTCCAGCAAGGATGGCGTTGTGGGTGTTGAGGAGGAGTCGGGTCCGCTGGTCGTGGTACGCGGCCTTCACGGCCACCGCCAGCCCGACGGCGAAGGTGAGGCCCACCACGAGCTCTGCGATCGATTCCGCCACCAGCCTGACGATAGACAGACACCGGCACCACGCCACCAGCAGCGCCGTGGGCTACCGGCGGAGCGGCTGGTCGCTGGTAGGGTCATCGGCCATGCCGGGATGGGCCAAGATTGTCGTCGGAGCCGGCGCAGTGTTGCTTCTAGGGCTGGTGCTTGCCGTAATGTTCAATCCCCTGACCGCCATCGATGCCCGCTACGGACGTGGCAGCCGCGTGATTGCCATCGGCGAACACATCGCCGCCGGCCGCTGCGACGAGGTCGCACTACCCCGCTCGGGAAGTGCGGCCCTCTGGTCAGACGTCTGCGGTGCGATGTCGGAGCTGATCGACAGCGGCTCCAACGTGACGATTACCGATCGCGGCGCCAGCACCCAGCCCGACGGACTCGGCCTCGTCTCGACCAAGTCCTACGGCTACAACCTCGAAGTTGTTGACGGCAACGGATCGAACCGTGAGCTCGCCATCACCGTCGACGAAGACGACCGGCTTCTGCACGCCGCCATCAACCAGGTGACGATTTCGCCGGGCGGTACTGTCGGTTACGACAATCTCCATCGCTACGAGCAGAGCTTCGGTTTCGCCAACCACGACGACGCGACCCTGATGGCCGAACTCAATGCTGCTCAATCGCTGAACGAGGCGCTGGTCGAGACGTTGCTCGCGGCTGCGGTCAGCAGTGCCGATTGTGCCGAGTTCCATCAGAAACAGGGCTCGAGTTATCTGAATGAGACCGTGCCCTCGTCGGCCTTCGTCGAATTCTGCGAGCAGGTTGGACCGACCCTGGCCGGGGCCCGGATCGACTTCGGTGAGGTGCGGCTGGTGGCAACGGCCGGTGGTGGTGATGCTATTGCGGCCACCGATGTGACCGTGTCGGCAAGCGACGGAGCATCGGGTGACCGTGGACTGCTTCGCCTGTTCGTCGGCCATGATTTCGAAAACGGCGGGTGGCGGCTGCGGTCGGTCTTCGCTCAGGAGGATCGATTGGTCTACGCCACCGGTGGCTAGTCCTGGAGGCTGATGTCGACGGCGTCAGCCTTGCCCGGCCGGGTGAAGCCTGAGAGGTCGATCGACTCGAAGAAGGCTGTCATCTCCGGGTCGTTGGCATCGATCATGTAGTCGATGTAGTTGTCCTGATGGTGACCGATCCCGACGTTCCCGCCGTCGAAGTGGCGGTAGACGATGTTTTCGAAGCTGCTTGGGTCGACGTCGGGTTCAACGAAGGGCCCATGGCCGATGAGTTCTCCGAGCACAGCCTTGTCGTTTGCATTCTCCAACACCAGCACCTGGGTGTCGGAGTTGACGAATGGGGTCTGCGGTCCTGAGTTGTAGGCCGCAGCCACCACGTGAGTCACGTTGTAGGTTGAGGCGAACTCATCGTCGGCAGCAAGGTCCATGGCGGTGTCGGCGCCGTAGCTGTGGCCGATGATCATCAGGTCGGCACCCCTGGGGACATCACTGTTGTTTTCGAGATAGTCGGCTACGTAGGCGGCGTAGATGTTGTCGTCAATCTCTGCGCTCTGCAGTGAGTAGACCGCACCCTGATCGTTATCTCGTACCGACTGGTCATAGGGGTCGAACCCGAGTACCGGTGACGACAGATCGGTCACGCCGGGGAGCACCACGGTGTAGGCACCGTTGCCGTGATCGATGATCTCGAACTCGTCGGTCTGGATCTGGTCGCCGTTGCCGGTGTCCTCCAATCCCCGGACAAGAGCATTGAGCCCACGCTGCTCCTCGGTCTCACCCGCGGCCAGGAAAGGTTGGCGGACTTCAGTGCTGAACGTTCCGCCGAGATCGCCTCGGTTGAGTGGATCCGACTCGCCGTCAGCCGCCGCGTACAGGTTCTGCACGGTCGATGGCACCACGTAGTTGCCGTAGACGTAGTTCCACTGCTGGCCGAGACCAAGCCGTTCGGCTTCAGCTCCGACCACGTAGCTGACCCCGAGCACCGTCACCGTGTTCAACAGCTCGGGAGCAACCCGGATCACGAGGCCGGCCGTCGGTGCCCATTTCGTCACCGGGTGGACAAAATTGCCGAACCGGGACCGTTCAAGCTCACCTCGCTTCGCCGCGAATTCGTCGATGGTCAACGGTCGTCGACCGCTTGGATCAACCAGATTCACCGGATCGTTTGCGGCGTAGGCGTACACACCGGCAAAAGCGTTTCCGCCCGGCACAGCTGGTAGGGGATCGACGGTGAGGAACGATCGACTGGCCGGTTCGTACACACGGTCGCCCATGAAGACCAAACCGTCGACACACAGTTCGTTGCGGTAGCCAAGACCAACTCCGACGATCCCGTCGGCCACCCAGCCGTCGGCGGAATCCGGCCTGTCGGTGGCTTGATAGGCATCACCCCATGGGTCGTCGACGGTACCGTCGTGCCATTCGGAGTTTGGTACTGCTTGGCGGATATCCAGCCCGGATCGTAGGTAGCGCCGGTCGCCAACCTGCACCGGTTTGCCGGTCATGGCATCGTCCCAACCGATTGCGATGTCGTCGACGAACTCAGGGCGATCGAAACCGGAATAGACGATCCGGCGCTGTGAGATACGACCCCGGCGGTCGACTCGCTCAATGCGCCGCAGCTGGTGCAGGCCTTGCCAGTGATAGGTGACTCGCTCACCGTTCGTGAACTCGGCCGAGACCCGCCGACCGGCGGCGTCGTAACGGAAGGTGGCGCCGAGGCCCGTTTCGGTCTCGATGCCGATGAGTTGCCTGGCGGTGTTGTATGCGTAGTGGCGAGTGCCCCGATGGGGGTGTTGCTCGCGCGACAGGAGGCCGACGGCGTCGTAGGTGAAATGCCAGCTGTCGCCGACGGCGTTGAGCGACTCGATGAGGCGACCGGCATCGTCATATCGATGGGTTCGCCCATGCTGATCGGCCACGATGCGGTTTGCATCGTCTCGCTGCTCGATACCGAAGCCGCTTGCGAGAGGGATGGTGAGGTCCGCTGCGCCTGGCGACGGCGCCGGTGATGACGACGAGTTCAGCTGCGGGACGTCGACGGCGCCGGCCACCGAATCGACCACGGCCGTGATCCGGCCGCCGGGCGACCGCAGGTACTCCACATCGGTGCCATCGCTGTGTGTTCGCCGACCGACCAACCCATCGGCGTCTCGCTCGTAGGTAACCGTCGAATGGTCGAGGCCGACCGTCGATCGCAGCTCGCCACTCGGTCCATGGCTTGCAGTGACGGTGCCGTCTGGTGTGGTTGCCGAAACCAGTTGGCCGCCGGGGCCGTAGCGATACGAGTCCAGCACCGTCGGCGAACCGGCGGACAGCGTTCCCCCGCTCTGGTGGGAAGCGACGGTCGAGAGCCGACCGAGGAGGTCGTAGGTGTAGTCGAAGCCGGTCCCGTCGGCGAAGCGAACACGTTCGAGACGCCCGGCCAGCGAGCGCTCGGCGGTGGTGGTCTGGTCGAGCGGGTTCGTGATCGAGGCCACTCCCCCGATCGGGCCATAGGTGATCGAGGTGGTTGCGCCGTCGGCGCTCGATATCGAGGTCGGCCGACCCATGATGTCGTTGACGAATTCGGTAGTCACCCCGGCCGGGTCGACGACCTGGTCAACGAGTCCGCGCTCGTCTTGGTGCCAACCGGTCCCATCAGCGGTGACGGCGTCGATCGAGCCGGTCCAAACCAAAGTCTGGCGTTCGGCGTCGGCTCTACCACCGTTTAGCAACTGGTGGATCGCTCCGAGAACGCCGCCGAAGTCGGGAGGCCGATCACCAAGGAGCCCTTTGAGATCAGGATCGAGCTGAGCCGGCATCGTGCCAGGCGCTGGACCGACCAATCCGGCAGGCACCAGCGCCGCGAGTCCAGCTTCGGCCGTCACGCCGGTGGTGCCGGCGGTGGTGATATCAGAGCCGTCTTGGTCGACGATGGCGGCCAGGCTGCCGCCGTGGTCGTAGTGGAAGGTCGCCGGCCGGCCGGCGGGAGAAACCCGCGCCACGGGCCGACCGGCCAACGAATAGTCGATGGTTGTGCGGCCGCCGTCAGCGTCGACAATGGCCGTGGTCCATCCTGCGGCGTTGATCTCATACCGCACCGTGCCGAGGCTGTCGCCGGCCGCCGCCAGCTGCCCACCGAGATGGTAGGCAAAGCTCGTTATCGATCCGGTCGGGTCGGCTTGAGAGGTCAATCGACCGGCGGTGTCGAAAGCTGCATGCCAGGTGGCGCCGTGGCCGTCGGCCACCCAGTGGCTCCGTCCGCCGGCGTCGATGGCCTGCTCGAATCGATTTCCCGCAGGGTCAGTCGATGCCGTCACCTGACCAAGAGCGTCGAAGTCGGTCGTGAATCGGCCACCGTCGGGCAGCGTCATCGACGTTGGGTTGCCGACTTCGTCGTAGCCGAACTCAACCGTGCCCCCGGTCGAGTCGATGAAGGCGACGAGGTCTCCGTGCGGGCCGTAGCGAGCAACCCAGGAGCCGCCCGACGACACCTCACAACCGACCATGCGGCCGGCCGGCGAATAGCTGTAGTGCCGGTCCGGTTCATTGTCGCCGCCGTCGACCAACACCCGACCGCCTTCATCGAGGTGATGTTCGGTCACGTTGCCAGCGGCGTCGGTGACCGAAACCAGACGGCCAGCGACGTCGTAGTCGTGCTGGAGAAACTGACCTGCGCTGTCGACCACGATCTTGACGAGCCCGTCAGGGTTTCGTTCGATCCGGTGGCCGTAGCCGTCGGCATCGACCACGCCTACAGGCAGGCCGTTGGCGTCGAGTTCGATCCGTGTCTCGCCACCCATTGGATTGCCAACCGACACAGGGAGACGGTGTTCGCCCCGGTAGTTGTAGGCGTGGACGCCGCCGTTGGCGTCGACATGGCGGAGCAGCCGACCCTGTCGATCGAAGAAGCGCTCCTCCGCCCCACCCTGATCATCGGTGCGGCGGGTCCACTGATCGTTCGGCACCCTGGGCAAGATCAGACCATCGTCTGCCTCACCAGGGTCGAGGTTGCTGTCGATGTCGTAGTGATCGTCGTCGTAGCTGTAGCTGTAGGTGGCGCCGCTTCGTTCAACCAGTTCGATCACACGGTCTTGCTCGTCGAACGTGGATCGCATGGCTCGACCGTCGGCGCCGAACATGGCGACGAGGCGTCCCCGCTGGTCGTGGAAGTACATGTTGGCGGCGCCGTTGTGGCTGTAGGTCAGTCGGGTGGTGCGGTTGTCGTCGTAGGTGTAGGAGGTTTCGGTGCCGTGTGGGGCCCGCTGAGTAGCGATCCGCCCTTGGTCGTCGTAGGTGTTGCGGCAGAGAGCAACACCGTCGGCATCGACGACGGCCACAATCCTGTTGGCTGCGATCTCATAGCTCATGTCACCGATCGAGCGGGCGACCGCCTCACAATGGCCGTCGTGGTAGCGGTAGGAGGCGGAGCGTCCATCGGAAGCCGCGACCCTCTCGACCAGGCCGTCGGGATCGAGGTCGTAGCGCATCGAACGACCCGAGGCGTGCTCAACAACCGTCATCGAGCCAGCGGAGCGGCTAACCGCGAAGGAGCCGCCTTGTCTGGCGCCGCCCATCAGTCGACCGTCGTTGTCGAAGTGCCACCGCTGGTCGAAGCCGTGATGCAACGTCCAGCCGCCGTCGACGGCTTCGAGGGTCAAACCTCGGCGACGATTTGGCCGGTAGCCACCTTCGCCAGACAGGGCGAACGGCACCTCGGCGCCGTCGGAGATAGTGACTGAGGCACCATCGATCGTGACCGTCAGCGCCATGTCGAGAACGCTCGTCCAGCCTCGACCGAACAGACCAAACCGGTCGCCCATCAGCGAGTTGTAGGTGCGTTCGACATCGATCAACTCGGCGAAGCCCGGCGTTGCCAGATCGGTTTCGATGTAGATGAAGTTGCCGTTGAAGGTGCAGACCGGATCGTCGGCAAAGCCCGACATCGGAAACAGCCCAACCGCCTCACCGAGTTCGACGGCGATCTCATCCGGCGGCTGGCTGTAGCCCTGATCGAACAGGGCCTTGGCGATGACATCGTCGGCGATCGTCACCTCACCCGAGACGTCGACGGCAACCAGGTCACGAATGACCGTGGCCGCTCCGTTGTTTTCGGTCCACAGGGCGATGAGATCTCCGGCCAGGGGCACGCCCTTACCGTCCCAATAGTTGGACGGGCAGCCGGCGATGACGGTCGATTCGAACGTGGCCAGGTCGGTTCGCACCGACTCGGAATCGGTTGCGATCCGGCGGCCCGATTCGAGATGGGCACTCAGAAGGTCAATGTTCAGCGAGGAGACGTTGTCGGCCATGGCAGTGGTATTCCCTTGAACTCGGTGGTGCTAGTCCCGGTAGACCGGGGGCACGTAGTCGACATAAGACAGGACGAGGTCGTTGCCCGCCCGGTGATAGCTGGCAAAGGGCGGGCCGGATGGCGCGAAGTTGGGAGGCATCGGAGGGTCTGGCCATTCGGCCGGTTCCGGAACCGCGGCGAACGACTCATCCTCTCCCCCGGTTGCCCAGTCGACCACTCCGTCAACCGCCGCACCAACCGGATTGAGTCCGATGCGGGCCACGTCCATGAAGCCGAAGCCATCGTCCTGCTTCTGGCTTTCCTGGTAGACCACCTGGGCATCTCGGGCCTCGGCAAAGATCACTCGATTGATGTTGTTGACCATGATGAGCCAGGCCCTGGCCCACTCCCAGGCATCATCGTGAAGCACGGCCGTTGCGTTTTGTGCGCTTCTGTCCTCGGTCTCGGCCCGTTGGCGGAAGTCGTTGCCGTGGGCGCCCTTCCAGGAGTCGAGCGAGGTGTTGCGACCCTCCGCTCGCTCCGCGGCGTTGCCCTGTAGTTCGTTTCCGAAGTCGTACAGCTTTTTTGCAAGCGCCAAGCTGTTTTCGAAGTCGAAGATCGGTCGCCCGTCTGCCGATACACCCACCGAATAGTCCTCCCCTGAAACCCCAAGCGGTTCCCGGCGGCCGCCCGGCGCCGGGACCTCACTCATTGCCGACGTGAGTCGTACGGGAGGGCACGAATGTTCCCGCCGACGGAAGATTTTTCTTTTGGTCAGCTTTCGATGGCTTGGATCTCGGCCACGATCACGCCACGACTCGTGGTAGTGAAGATCGGGGGCAGCGGGCCACCACACACCGCAGAACAGGTGTAGCTGACATCCCAATAGACCGACACTCCAAGCCGACAGTCATTGAAGCACATGGTGGGGGATTTGAGATCCATCGCCGCCGTTTGCCGAGACAGGGCTGTTCTTGGTGTGTGCCTACGGTCAGGCTGAGCGAAAGGCTTGAATCCGCTCTTTGAGGCCCGGTCGACAAGCGGTTGTGGCGATGGTGGCCAGGTCCTGGGCTCGGGTATCGACGGAGGTCAGATTGAGCATGTCACGCACCGCATCGGCAGACAGCGCTCGCGAACGCTCAAAAAAACGGGCAACGACCTCGGCCCAACCATCTGGGTCGGCAAGCTCGGTCGCCAGCCCGATCTGCAGGGCTTCCTCGGCCTCGACCGAGCGGGTGTCTATGAGCATGTCCCGGGCAACATCGCTACCGACCAACCGCGACAATCGGCGGGTACCGAGACCGAGGTCGAAATTCCATCCAGGCATGCGGAACCGCGCCGAGTTGTCGGCGACGCGGAACGTGCAGGAGGCAAAGAGATCAGCACCGGCGCCGACCACATGCCGCTGGGCCAACGCAAGCGTCGGCACCGGAGCGTGGTAGACGGCCTGCAGGAGCATCTCGATACGTACGAACCGCCACAAGAGGTCACCGTCGCTGAGATCGGCGATGTCGGAGAGGTCGAATCCTGCGCAGAAGTTGCGTCCCTGTCCACGAAGCACAACGAGCCGGATCCCTCCGACATCCTGGAACTCCTCGATCAAGGATTCAACCAGCAAGGGGCTCAATGCGTTGGACTGATCGGGTCGGTTGAGGGTCAGGCTCAGAATGCCCTCGGACCTCTCGGCCAGCAGTTCACTCGTCGACGACACGCTCAAGCGCCAGCGAAGCGTTCGTTGGCCTCTTTGAAGAGCGCCCGGCTCGCGTCGATGTCGAAGGGCCGCTCGCTGAGGTCTTCGGGATCCCATTCTCGTCGACCGTCTGAGAAGAAGTCGCCGCCGTACACGTGGAGAGCGAGGGTCATTCGCCGCACCGGGTTGAGGACCGAATGAATGACGTTCTTGCCAAGGACCGCAACGTCGCCTTCGACGAGGGCATCGGCCCCGGCAGCCTCGATCCGGTCGGCTTCGGTCTTCCGCCAAAAGATGTTGTCCTCCCGGCCCGAGTAGAGGCCGATCACGGCCCAGATGTCGTTGTGATCGTGGGGCAGTAGCGACATGAGCGGCGCCCAGGCGAAGTTGAGAATCGTAAGTCCATCGCCCTGATAGAGCGTGTGGAAGCCGGCTTCGTTCGGCTCACCTAGACCGGCGAGCGCACCGGCAGGATCCGAGACGGCTCGGGCCACGACGTCTCTGATGGCCAACGGGTCGGAGTTGGTTGTCTCCACGGCGGTTTTGCATTCCTCGATGAACGAATCGACGTCCAGCATCAGCTTGTTCTCCTCCGCGCAGACACCTGCGCCGAAATGTACGGACCAATCCTAGGAGACTTTGCCCGGCCGCATGGAATGCACCGCTACCACATTTTCCGGGTGTAGCCGCTGCGGAAGTTCCCGGCCCTCGTTCGCTGACCCCGGTCGAACGAAGGGGGAATCTCAGAGCAACCTCGTTCAACGATCTCGTGTTTCACGGAGGGCTTCGCGGTGTTCGGGGTGGGCGATGGCGATCAGGGCCTCGGCCCGCTCGGGTAACGGAAGGCCTCGAAGCTCGGCTGTGCCGTGTTCGGTGATCACGACGTCGGCCAAGTAGTTTGGCAACATGGTGGAGTCGAGCGGTCCGATCGCTGAGACAATCCGTGAGATCGTGCCTTTGGCCGCCGTCGACTTGAGGCCGATGACGGATCGAGCACCGGTTCCCAGTGCCGAACCGGCCATGGCGTAGTCGGGGGCGCCCCCGGGGCCGGAGACGATGTTTCCTCCATTGCTCTCGGAGTTCATGGCCCCATCGAGCGCAACCTCGAGGGTGGAGTTGAGCGTGCGGAGGTTCGGCTGGGCCGCCAGAACGGTTGCACCGTGGGTGTAGCCGGCCGGGGCCATCAAAACCTGATCGTTGCGATCGACCCACTCGATCATGCGAGAGGTTGTCGACATCTCGGCAGTGCAGATCGGACCGATCACCGCGCCCCCCTCCAACAGGTCGATGCAGGCGTCGGTGATCATCCCGCTATGAACCCGAAGCCGACGGCGGTCGCCGAGGTTGGCGAGAATGGCGTCGGGGATCGATCCAATGCCGAACTGGATCGTGCACTCATCGGCTACAAACTCCAGGGCCCGTTCGGCAATGGCCCCGGCAACGAGATCGCCTGACGTGTCCGGTGGATTGCTCAACAACATTGGTTCGGTGTGTTCTACGAGCAGATCGATCTGAGACAGCTCCAACTCGCTGGCTCCGAAGGTGTAGGGAACCGATTCGTTCACTTGGGCGATGACCAGCGGCGCCGAGCGGGCGGCGTCGACCATGGTGCCAACCGAAGTCCCAAGGCTGACGCGACCCTCCGGTCCCGGAGGCGAGACCTGGATGATGGAGACGTCGACCGACAACGGGCCGCTCGGGGTGAACAGGCTGCGATAGTCGGAGTAGCGGGCCGGGAGAATCCGCACGTGGCCCGAACCCCACAGATGTTTCCACGCCGGACTGGCCTGGGTGGTGATGAACCGAAACGGGTCGCCTGCGTTGGCCAGCACCGCAGGCCGAGCCATCAGGTAGGCGAAGACGATCTCAAGATCGGTGAAGCGGGACCGGCCAGCGGCCAGCGCCTCCATCAACGCCATCGGCGTTCCCGAGCTGGCCCCGACGTGAACCCGGGAACCATCGGGGATGGCGGCAATAGCTTCCTCGGCTGACACCGTGCGGGTGGAACGATCGGGCGCCGCCGGCTCCAGATAGGGAAGGAAGAGCGCCCGCCTGGGGTCGCCTGCTGCTCGTTCGTCAGCTCCGGAAACCATCACCTGTCGCATCCCACCGCTTGACCGTCAGCCATCATAGAAGAACGGGTTGTGGAGGCCGACGATGGAACAGAGGTCAGGCTCGTCGCCTGCCCGTTCGATCGCCTCAATCGAAAGATGGTTCACCTCGGCGGTCGGCCGTAGCCGCTGGGCGATATCGCGTCGCCCGTAGTGGATCTGCAGGAAGTCCCGCCCAGGGTCGCCGGGCTGAGGCGGAAGCCGACGGTGCCAGATGTCGGACACGAACATCACAATGTCACCAGCACCGGCCACCAACGGCACGACCCCATGACCGTTCCAGGTCAGCCCAACATCGTCGCGACGATCGTGAGGCGGGATGCTGCCAGACATATGGCTTCCGGGGATGACACCGGTGGGACCCGACTCGATCGGCATCGGAGCCAGCAGGACATGGACGGCGACCACAAAGACCGGATACGGGATGTCGGACGGCCATTCGGTTCCCGGCGGTCGAGGAACATGAGGACCCGAATCCATGTGCCACCCCAACCCTCCGTGGCTGCGATTGCCGTCCGGCTGGTTACGCCACGCGGTGTTGGCGATCACGTGGCAATCGTCGCCGAGGAGCGGCTTCACCACCTCGAGGATCGACCGATGAGCGACGACTCGTTGCACCACTTCACTGCGATTCAGTGCCTCGTATCGGAACTCGTCGAAGTACGCCGGGTCGGCCTGGGGTCGCCGGACGTCTGGTGGGTACTCGACGAAGAGCCGATCGACGTCGCGTCGCAGTTCATCGACCTCTGCTGGATCCAACCGATCGCGAAGCACGACGAAACCCTGATGTTGCAGCTCGGTCGATGCATCGGGAGCAGGCTCAACCCTTTGGTGAAGATACCCATGCTTGCGGGTGATCATTGGCGCCTCCCTTGGCTTGCAGCTTGCCATGGACCGGCCTCAGGTTGGAAGAACTGGTCGTCGTGCCAAGCAGAGGCCCAGGACGGCGACTAGTCCGAGGGCAACGAGATTCATGCCACCGCCGATGGCGAACGCCAAGCGATAACTGTCGGTGAGATCGTACAGATACCCGGCGATCGTTGGCCCAAACGCGGCCGAAGACCCGGCGACGGAGAAGACCGCGCCGACGATGGCGCCAATGTGAGCCTGACCGAACTGGTCGCTGAAGATGGCGGGGAACATGGTGGTGGTTCCGCCGTAAGCGAAACCGAAGGCCACCGCCCCAGGAAGCAACACGAGCAGCGACTCACCGGTGGCGAATACCACGAAGGACAGCACCTGCACGGTCAGTACAACGGCGAGCGAAGGAAGTCGACCGATCCGATCCGACACAAGCCCGGTGCTGGTCCTGCCCATGAGCCCGCCGACCCCTACGGCGCTGATCATGGTGGAGGCGGTCGTCTTCCCGATGCCGAGATCCTCGGCAAAGGGCACCAAATGCACCAACGGCATGAACACCGCCATCCAGGTGAAGAAGAAAATGGCGCCGGCCACCCAGAAGACCGGGGTCCGCATGGCTTGGGCTCTGGTGAGACCCCACACTTCGGACGGTTGTCGATCGGCCGGTGGCGCCGACACCCCATCAACTTCAAGACCACGTTCGGCCGGATCGCGCACGATGAGGAGCGAGGCCGTCAGCAGCAATAGCACGGTGGCAAGACCGAGGATCGCATAGGCCCAGCGCCAGCCGACCACGCCGGTGAGCACCCCGGCGATCGGGGGAACCAGGAATCCTCCAAACGATCCACCGCTGGTGGCAATGCCAAGTGCCTTCCCTCGATCGCGGTCGAACCAGCGGGCAACGGTCGCGCTGCACGGCACGAAGGTTGCGCTCATGCCGATGGCGGCCACAACGACAAACGCGAAGCTGAATTGCCACAGTTCCTGGGCGGCGCCAGCCGCCGCGTAGCCGACGCCGAGGAAAAGGGCACCGAGCACGATCACGCGACGAGGTCCTGAACGATCGGTGAACGCCCCGCTGAAACCGCTGAGCATGCCGTAGGCGAGGATGTAACCGGAGATGACAAGCGACAGCTCGGTCCGACTCCAGCCTGTCTCCTCGACAATGTCGGGAAGGAACACGCCAAAGCTGAACTGCACGCCGTAGGCCATTGCCAGGATGCCGAACGCCGTCCACGTCACGACCCAGCCGTAGAAGAGACCACCGCCGTCAGCGGAGTCGGGGCCGGAGTGGGGGTCGGCGAGTTCCTCAGTCGAGGACAGCGGTGGCCTCGATCTCGATGAGGAAGTCGGGAGCGGCCAGCGCCGACACACCGAGAAGGGTTGAGGCCGGCGGATTCTCGGTCGAGAGATACCGGCCGCGGACCTGGGCGATCACGGCACGATGCTCGGGCTGGTAGTCGACAACAAACGTGGTGATCTTAACGACGTCGTCAAACGTCGCCCCGGCGGCGGCGAGGGCGATACCAAGGTTCTCCATGACCTGTTCGGTCTGGGCCCCGAGGTCACCCGGTCCCACGAGTTTCCCTTGGGCATCGAGTGCAATCTGTCCGGAGACGAAGATGGTCTGCGACCCGCGAGCGGCCACCACGTGGCTGTAGGTCGGTGAGTTCGAAAGATCTTCGGGCCGAAGGTAGCGGCGTTCACTCATGTGGTTCTCCTCATGTGCGGGAAGGGGGCTTGGCGTGGCGCAAGTCTCCCCGGTGTCGGCCCTTTCGACAAAGGCATCGACCTTTGGCTTGGGGACGCCATGCCAATCGATCAGTATTGTCATGCGATGCCTGTTGTGTCCTCTCTTCTCGCCCATTCCTCTTCGGTGATTCATCTGGACGACGGCTCGATTGCGGCCATTCAGTTGGCCGATGAGGGACCACGGGTGGCCGGCTGGTTCGAGGATCTCGGCCTGCACCCCGGTGATCGCATCGCCATCTGGTCCTCGAACGGGCTCCCCTACCTTCGCTGTCTGGCGGCCGCCGCCGCAGGCCGTTTCATCGCCATGTCGATCAACAGCCGATTCAGCGAGGCCGAAGCGTGGTCGATCATCGAGCGCTGTGGGGCCAAGGTGGTGGTGAGCGATCGAGCGGTCGGAGTCAACGACCTCGACAACGACCTCGGCATCACCGTGCTGGCAACATCCCAGATCGCCCAGTCCATCGACCATGCACCAACCGCGGCGGTGGCAATCCCCGATGACCCGTTCGTGGCCTTCACCACCTCGGGGACGACCAGCAAGCCAAAGTTGGTACTCCACACCCAGCGATCGATCGTCGAACACGCCAACGATGCCTCCCGCCCCTTCGGCTATGACTCCGATGCCCGGGTAATGGTCGCCCTCCCTCTTTGCGGCGTCTTCGGCATCTGCGCCCTCACCAGCGCCGTCGCCGGTGGAAGCCAGATCTGGCTCCCGGAAACCTTCGACGTCGAAAAGACCTCGGCGGTGATTGCTGAGCGGCGTATCACCGCCATGAACGGCCCAGACGACATGTTCCATCGCATGCTGGCGACCGACCACGATCTGTCGTCGGTGACGATCGGCGGCTACGCCAAATTCAACTCCTCGCTTCGCGACATCGTGGTGCAGGCCGAGAAGCGAGGGGTCGTGCTCACAGGCCTCTACGGCATGAGTGAGGTACAGGCACTGTTCTCGATCCAGGATCCGACGCAGCCAGCCGAGATTCGAGAGGCGGGCGGCGGGGCTCTGGTTTCCCCTCGCGCCGGAGCGCGGGTTGTGAACCCCGAATCGGGCGAGGTGGTGACGTCGGGAGTTGAAGGCGAACTGCAACTCTTCGGCCCCAGTCTGTTTGCCGGGTACCTGGCCGAAGGCGGTGCCTCCATCGACGCCGATCTCACCGAGAGCAACCACGTGGTCGACGACTCAGGGCAGCAGTGGTTCAAGACCGGTGACCTAGCCCGCATGGAGCCCAACGGCTCCTTCACCTACCTCACCCGAATGGGCGATGTGCTCCGTCTCGGAGGGTTCCTCGTCGCTCCATCCCAGATCGAGGACGTGCTCATCGAGCTGGACACCATCGCCGAGGCCCAGGTGGTCACAGTCGCCCGCCCGGAGGGGGTTCGACCAGTAGCCATCGTTATTCCGGCCACCAGTGGCATCTCGATCGACGTACCTGCGGCCCAGGCGTACTGCCGGGAACATCTGGCCAAGTTCAAGGTGCCGATCCGGATCATCGAGGTCGAGGCCTTTCCGGTGACCCTCAGCGCAAACGGCACAAAGATCCAGCGCAACAAACTGCAGGAACTGGCTGAGCAAGCCTTGGCCACCGACTGAGCCGACGCTCGGTTTGATCCTGGTCTTGGGCACCATCAGGCCAGGGCAAAGCCTTCGTAACCATTGGCTGCCACCTCGTCGCAGCGTTTCACGTAGGCCGGGAATCCCGGTAGCGGCATAAAGACCCGAGGCTTGCCTGGAACATTGGCGCCCACATACCACGAGTTACAGCTTGGGAAGATGGTGCGGTCCGCCACCGAGTTCACATGGGCCACCCACTGTTGTTCGTGGTCTGCATTGGCCTCGATGGTGTTGAGATCGTTGGCCGCCAGATACTCGACACAGTCGGTGATCCAGTCGACGTGTTGTTCGGTGGCGATGATCATGTTGGCCAGCACCGACGGGCTCCCCGGCCCCGTGATGGTGAACAGATTGGGGAAGCCGACAACGCCGAGGCCCAGATAGGTGACCGGCCCGGCCTCCCACTTGTCGGCAAGCCGCTCCCCGCCGCGGCCCCGGATGTCGACCCTGAGCAGCGAACCGGTTATGGCGTCGAACCCTGTGGCGAAGATCAGCACATCGAGGTCGTGGTGCTCATCGCCGGTCTGCAAGCCGGTAACTGTCACCCGATCGATGGGAGCGCCCTGTTCGCTCACGTCAACCAGCGTGACGTTTGCCCGGTTGTAGGTCTCCCAGTAGCCGGTGTCGATCACCAGCCGCTTGCAGCCGATCAAACCATCGGGCGTGAGCTTGGCTGCGGTCTCGGGGTCATTGACGATCTCGCCGATCTTGGCCCGCACGAACTCGGCGGCGAGAGCGTTGGCCTCCGGCTCAAGCATGAGATCGCGGAACGACGCCAGGAACAACGTGCCACCTCGCTCCCAGAGGTAGTCGAACTCGGCCCGAATCTGGTCGGGTGTTGCATCGAGAGCATTGCCCATGCGGCGAAGTTGGCCGGAGCCGAAGGCACCGGGCATAGATCGGTTGGCGGCGCGGAACCCCGCGTAGTCGGCCTTGATCCTGGCCTGGGTCTCCGGGGCGAGCGGACCGTTGCGGGCCGGGATCGTGAACTGTGGGGTGCGTTGGAACACCGTCAGGTGTTCAGCTTCGGCGGCGATGACGGGGATGGCCTGAATACCCGAGGAGCCGGTGCCAACGATGCCCACTCGCTTACCGGCGAAGTCGACGCCTTCGTGGGGCCAGCGGCCGGTGTGCACCAACTCGCCCTCGAACGAATCGCTACCGTCCATGTCCGGCATGTTGGCCGACGAGAGGCAACCGGTGGCCATCACGAAGAACTGGCTACTAAACGTGTCGCCGGTTTCAGTGGTGACGACCCACCGCTCGGTCGCCTCATCGAAATGGGCGGAGGCGACGCTGGTCTCGAACTGGATGTGCGGTCGCAACTCGAAGCGGTCGGCTACATGTTGGGCGTAGCGAAGAATCTCGGGCTGGGTGGCGTATTTCTCGGTCCACATCCACTCCTGCTGGAGCGCCTCATCGAAGTCGTACGAATACTCCATCGACTCCACATCACAACGAGCGCCGGGATAGCGGTTCCAGTACCAGGTGCCGCCAACGTCGGTTCCGGCTTCAAAGCAGCGAACCGATCGCCCGGCCTGCAGCATGCGATGCACCATGTACATGCCTGCGAACCCGGCGCCCACCACCACCAGGTCGAACTCCTCGCGTTGCTCCCCCCGGTGTTGTGTCACTGCGTCTCCGTTTGCCATTTCAGCGCTCGGCCAGCCAGTCACGTAGATCAAACAGTGACTGGGGGTTGATCTCGTGACCCATCGGGTACTCCCGGTAGACGTGTTCGATGCCGTGCTCGACAAGCGTGTCCCTGGTTTTGTGGCCTCGATCGATGGTCACCATGGGATCGAGCGTGCCGTGGTGCACCAGGATCGCCGGAAGCCGTTCGGCGGCCGCGTCGAAGTCGTAGTTGAGCCCTTCGATTTCCTGGAGCATTCCCGAGAGGCAGGCCATGGCGCACGGCCGCACCGCACCGTCAACTCGGAGGGTGCTGGCCAACGTCATAGCCCCTCCCTGCGAGAAACCGATAAACACTGCCTGCGACCGGTCGTACCCACCATCGGCACAGATCTCGTCGACGGTCGAGTCGACGGCAGCCACCGAGGCCCGGAACATGTCGGGGTCGATGTTGCCGTTTGCATCACGTTCGTACCAGCCTGCGCCCGCTCCCATCACCTCGTGGGGCCCGCGTGGGCACACGGTATGAAACCGGCCTTCAGGGTCGACGTATTCGGTCAAGGGAGCGAGGTCGTATTCGTCAGCCCCGTAGCCGTGGATCAGCACCAACAGTCGCTCGGCCCTACCTCCACCGACGGTGCCCACGGTGTTCACTCGCAATGCGGTCATGGCCGTCATGGTGCCAGAGGGATGTGACCCTGGGCGAGACGAGGGTACTCGGCAAGCTTCAGCCCGCTCAGTCGGCTCGATCCCCTGCGCGGTTCTAGCGTTGCGCGGAGTAGACGAGCGGGAAGACGGCATCATCGGTAATGAGGTCGCCGTCATCGAGAAACGTATCCTGCGGTTTGACGATCGGATCGGCGCCCGGCTTCGGGGCCCAGTAGGCGTCGTCGCCAAGCCATCGCCAAGAGATGGCCGACCGTCGGTTGCCTCCGGCGTTCGGCCCGCTGCGGTGCACGGTCCGGTAGTCAAACAGCAGAGCGTCACCCGGCTCCACCGCGAAGCTGATCACGTCGTAGAGATCGGGGTGCTCCTCGAAGGCCGGACAAATATCATCGAACGAGCGGATGTGATCGGCGACGCCCCGCCAGAGCGCGGCCTCGACCGCTTCCGGGTCCCTGCCTTCAAGAGCCGGGTACTCGGGCCGGAAGGTACGATCCCACCGGTGGGAACCGGCCACGAATTCGAGAGCGCTCGACTGGGCGTCGGCCGCTGTAAGCGCCAGCCAGGTCGAGCAGATCTGGGTGCCGTCGACCGGCCAGTACGGCCGGTCCTGGTGCCAGACAAAATTCTCCTGGGTGCCCGGATCCTTGACGAAGACATGATCGTAGAACGCCCGAATGTTGTCAGAGCCCGTGGCCTGAGCTGCGAACCCGGCCAGGGCTGTCTCACCGAGGAAAGCCCGGAAGGTCGGGTCGTTCGGAAACAAATGACGGTCCTGGAAGTACATCCCGGGCCGGCCCGGTTTGGTGATGTTGCCGCCGAAGCGTGAAGGCTTGGCGATCACCGCGGCCACCGCCTCCACCATGCGGCCGACAAGATCTTGGTCGACGGCAGAGCGGATGCAGATCACGCCGTCTCGCTGGAAGTCCTCAAGTTGTTCAGGCATGAGTTCCATCGGGCTCCTTCGGCTCGGGTCGGCAGCACACCCACTCAATCGACGGCTAGGACCACCGGGAAGCGGCTGCTGTCGAGCGGGTCGCCGTCGCGATGCTCGTCGGACCGAATGTTCTTGTTTGTACCGACCCGGTCGTCGTATACGGCGTCGTCACCGGTGTAACGAATGGTGTAGCCCCGGCGGCGAACGTCGTCGCGGTTGTTGCCTCCTGCCCCATGCACAGTCATGGCATGAAAGGCGTAGACATCACCCGGCTCCAGATCCCAGGTGACGATCTCGTAGTCGTCCCTGGTTGCTTCGATGTCTGGGATGTCGACGTAGTTTGGATTGCGCTCGTACTCGCCGTGACCCTTCGTCTTGCCGAACGTCTCAGGCTGATACCAGGTGTCCCAGCGATGCGAGCCCTTGACAAACTCAAGCGCTCCGCTGTCGACCGATACCGGATCGAGGGCCACCCAGAACGACATGATCTGGTCGCCCCGGGCCGGCCAATACGGGAGGTCGTTGTGCCACCGTGTCCGATTCTCGGTGCCGGGCTCCTTCACAAACAGCTGGTCGTAGAACAGGTTGACCTTCGAGGAAGCGAAGAACTGTTGTGCCAGTGCGGGGAGTGGGCCCTCAGTGCAGAACCGAGCCATCTCGGAGTCGGTCTCCCAGATTCGCACGTTTCCATGAAAGCGCCCGGTGCCGTTGTCCGGCACGTAGCCGTGATACCAGGGGCCGGGATCAGCGATGTCGCGTTCGACACCGTCGGCCAGAAGCTGCAGCCAGCCGGCGCCGATCACCCCGCGCAGCGGAACCGCTCCATCACGATTGAACGCCTCGATGTCTGCTTCGGTGACGGTGATCTGTTCGGCTGCTCGGCTCATGTGCCCTCCCGCTCGACTACTTACATCATGTACACCTCTGGTCGAGACCGCCAGAAGGTCGGGCCAATCATCCATGTCCTGCGGCACGACGACGTTTCATGGCGGCTCCTGTGGCCAGGGTCATGGCGCCGGCCAGGATGAGGCCAGCGGCGATCATCGCCATGATCAGGGTTCGACTACCGGTAAAGGCCAAGGTGCCGGGGTCCGGGTTCGAATTCGGCGTCGGGGTTCCAGACGGGGTGACGGCCGTGCCCTTCACCTGAACCGTCGACTCGACGGTCACGTTTTCATCTGGCGTTACATCGGCGATGGCGTCGAAGCCGGAGTTGGTGGTCACCTCAGGGGGGCGGTGACCGTCACCGCGGCGGCTGTGAGGCCGGCTACGAACTGCTGTCGATCCTCCAGCTTGTAGTGGCCTGGCCGGATGGTGGGGTTTGTCGATGGGGACCGTGTTGGGGACCTGGGGCCCCAACGGAGACGACCTGGCTCGACTGGCCGCCGAGGTGACCGTACCCCTCCAGTGTCTCGTGCAATGGGACGACGAGATCGTGCCCCGCGACGCCGGCCTCGAACTGTTCGGCATACACCGTTGAGTATCTCGATCGCTACCTGCGCTAGTTCACGTGTGGTAGCTCGCCGGCTAGCGAGCGAAGGCGAGGATCGGATCCTCGATATTGGAACCGACCTTATTGATGAAGGCCGCGGCCCGAGCGAGGTCGATGGCTTGCTCGTCGAACGTTCCCGTGATCGTCAACATCGAGCAGGCTTGCGGCACCCCGTTGACCAGTTGCAGCAGTTGCTCAGGGTTTCCGAACGCAACGCAGCCCTTGCCACCGGGAGGGAGAGGCGGTGTGAGGGCGGTGGCGCCAAGGTCACCGCCGGCGTCGAGGATGGTGAGCGGAGCCACGATCGGCTCGTCGCCCCCCAGGTGGCTTCGTTCGAGATCCTTCATCCGAAGATCGACGGCCTGGATCGACAGCGTTTCGGCGCCGACCACCACGTCGGTGACAACCCCCGTTTCACCGAATCGCGAGAAGCCGATCCCGCCGTTCTCGGAGCCTTCAATCGCGAACTCATCGAATTCAGCCATGACGGGCTGAACCAGCTTGATCAGCAGGGCATCGAGACTCAGCGCAGTGCCGGCCCGCGAGACCAAAAGCCCATGGGCCCGCAGGAGTTGGCCGGCATCGAAACGACGACTCACGCTAAACAACGAGCGGAGTGTTCCTGGCGGTCCCAAAGCCTGGGCTTTCGGCGCGGCCTCCGCTTCGGGCATGGCAACCGCGTCGGTGTCCGGCGTCGAGGAGGTGCGCTGCGTCGTTCCGGGAAGAGGCTCGTCAGGATGGGCGGCGCGATGGACGTCGTCTCGCGTTATGCGCCCGCCAGCTCCCGTCCCCTCGATGGTGGCGAGATCGATCTCGAACTCCTCAGCCAGTCGACGAACCAGCGGTGAATGTTTGGGACGGGTTGGCTTGGCCTCAGTTTCGGTGCCTGGTCCAGCCGCGGTGTCGGCTGTGGTGCCCGCTTCGATGGTCACCTCAGCGTCCTCATCAGCAACTGCCACCAGCATCTCTCCCACGGCGACCGTCTCACCCGTCGTCGCCCCAAGGGCTGCTACCACTCCGACAAATGGCGACGTCAACTCCCGAACGATCCCACCCGATTCCACGGTGCACATCGGGCGACCGATGATGATGCGGTCGCCGACAGCCACCTGCCAGTTCACGATCAGTGCCTCGCCGGTGCCCTCTTCGATCGAGGGGAGCAGGAACTCTTGGCGCCTGTCCACGTCATCGTCGGCCATGGCTTCAAGGTACCTCGGCTTTGGCTCGCCCACAGCCGCCCCGATACGGTCGGCTCATCACAAGTTCCAGGGGGTTCCAATGACAACTGTCGCGCTCGACGGACCGACAAACATTCTGGTGATCGAAGGCCTCACCATGCCGGAGGCCAAGCCGGAGTTCCTCAACAACATCGGCGCAGCAGCCCCCAACGGCTCGACCATCCAGGTGGCCAAGAACATGAAGGAGGCCGCCGCCATGGGAGCTGACGTCGAGGTGATTCTCGGCATCGTGACCGAACGCCTGTTTCCTGCAGTGCCAAACCTCAAGTGGGTCCATGCCATCGCCTCCGGCGTTGACTCACTCATGTTCCCCGATTTTGTCAACAGCGATATTGTGCTGACGGGCGAAAAGGGGCTTGTCGGTGGCCACCTCGCCGATACCGGGTGGGGACTCCTGCTCGCACTGACCAGGCAGATCCACAGCGCGATCAAGTTCGGCCCCGATGCATGGGAAAACCGGGTCGCCATGCGGATGAAGGAGATAGAGCTCGAAGGCATGATGATGGGCATCCTCGGTTGGGGAGGCACTGGCCGAGCCATGGCCAAGCGGGCCGTCGCCTTCGGCATGAACACCATCGCCGTCGACGAGTTCCCATCAGCCCCCGATCATGGCGTCGAAGAGGTCTGGCCGGCCGAACGGCTCGATGATCTGCTTGCTCAATCCGACGTGGTTGCCGTCTGCACACCGCTCACACCTGCGACCGACGCAATGTTCAACGACGAACTCTTCGCCAAGATGAAGCCAGGCTCCTACGTGGTCAACGTAACCCGGGGCGAAGTGATCGACGGCCCCTCCCTGGTGCGGGCACTGAAGGGACACCTCGGTGGCGCCGCCCTCGATGTGGCTCCCGGCGAGCCGCTGCCCAAGGATCACGAATTGTTCACGCTCGACAATGTGGCAATGACGCCTCACACCGCCGGCGCCAGTCAGCTGCGGGCGCCGCGCAACGTTGCCCGCTTCGTCGAGAACCTAAAAAGGGCCCAAAAGGGCGAGCCCTTCGACGGCGTTGTCGACAAACAGCTCGGTTTCTGAGCGATCGGGTGGGCCAGAGTGTCTAGACCCTCTGCCTCCACCGCTTCGCCTCACGACGGGCACGTGGCCTAGGTTTTGGTTGGGACAACATTCACCGGGAGATTCGCCATGCGCCACTATTCCTGCGATTCGCACGTCGTCGAGGCACGAGAGGTGTTTGAAGGCCTCGAAGAACGATTCGGCTCCAAAGCACCCCGCATCGAGACTGGATTCAACGGTGCCCCCGGCGACTTTCTGGTCATGCCGGGCAACCGCCCGATCCCGGTTGGTCGGCTCGGCATTGCAGGTAACCGACTCGACGATCCAAAGACCGACGAGCTGATCGCCATGGGCTACGAGGGCCTGAACCCTGGCGTGCGGGACTCGACCAAGCGCCTCGACGAGCAGGCACGCGACGGCATCGTCGGTGAGGTCATGTATCCCAGCCTTTCGATGTTCACCTTCGCCATTCCCGAAGACGACATCCGGGCCGCCGCCTTCGAGCGGCACAACGATTGGATAATTGACTACTGCTCACCGTCGCCCGACCGCCTGATCGGCATCGGCTGCCTGCCAGTCCCCGACGTCGACGCCTGCGTAGCCGAGATCCGCCGGGCCAGCGCCAAGGGCGTTCGCGGATTCTCGATTCCCTCCCACGCCCCGATCGACCAGCCGTACAGCGATCCGATGTACGACCCGCTGTGGGCCGAGTTCCAGGAGATGGATCTCCCGGTCACGATGCACATCTTCACCGGCACATCGTTCGACTGCGGCCTGCCAAAGCACTGGGGTACTCCCGGGGGCACCATCAAGGGCTACACCATGGCCCACACCACGATTGCCAACTCGGTTATGGACCTCATCTGCGGTGGCGTTGTTGAGCGCTTCCCCAGGCTGAAGTTCGTGCTAGCCGAGTTCGAAACCGGTTGGGTTGCCCACTTCAAGCAGCGGTTCGATCACGCCATCTACCGGACCCCCAAGTACGCCGTCGACTACCTGACGATGAGCCCGTCGGAGTACTTCGACCGCAATTTCTGGGTGACGTTCGAAGACGATGAGGCTGGTGTTCTCACCCGCGAGCTGATCGGCATCGACAACCTGGTGTGGGGCAACGACTATCCGCACCACGACGCCATCTGGCCAAACTCCATCCCGATCCTCGATCGCATCATGAAGGGTGTGCCGGACGAAGAGCGCGAGCGCATGGTGTGGGGCAACGTGGTCGGCCTCTACGACATCGACACCGACAAGCTCCCCGCCTCAGCCTAAGTGCTTCCCCTGCGGGGACTTGAGGCTAGGTGTCCGGGGTGCCGGGTGCGATCAGGGGATGCTCGTCGACCGATGCCCAGAATTCTGCAACCGCCTTCATGGCCGGGCGTTGCAGCCAGGTGTTCGACGGCAAGAAAACGTCATGTCGTTCGCGCGGGTCCTCGAACAGATTGAACGCCCTCGGAATGGTGAGCGTTACCGGCGGGTCGAGCATGTACTCCTGCCAGATGAAATGGAGCTTCCAGTTCCGCCACTTGACCGCATGGAGCGCGTCGCCAACGAAGCACAACACGTGCTCCCGACCGGACTGGTCCTGCTGCCCGGTGAAGAACGGTGTGAGGTCAAGCCCGTCGATCGCACGATCGTCCGGCACGTCGGCGCCGGCTAAGGCAGCGAACGTGGCGAAGAGGTCGACCCCGTGAGTGATCTCGTTGCTCACAACGCCGGCTTCAATGTGGCCAGGCCACCGAATGATGAAGGGCACTCGAAGACAGCCCTCCATGGCGGTGAAGTAGGAACCGCCCCAGGGTCCCGACCACCCTCGCCACGGCAGAACGTCTTCAGCACCGTTGTCGCTGGTGAAGATCACCACAGTTTTGTCGGCAACCCCGAGTTGATCGAGGTGGTCGAGCAGATGGCCGACTCGGGTGTCGTTCTCAACCATCGAGTCTGCGAAGTCTCCGTTGCCGGTGATACGGGCAAACTCGGGGTGAGGAACCGCCGGGAAGTGAGGGAAGGCCAGCGGGAGATAGGCGAAGAACGGCTTACCTTCCTCAACACTGTCGGTGATGAATTCTGTGGCCCGAGAAAAGCACTCCGCATCGAAGACTCGCCGACCCTCTACGTCGTAGTCGGCAATGGCCGTGCTATCGGAACCTGCCACCCCCTCGAATATCTGCTCGGGTGCCACGATCGACGGGTCGTAGCCCGGAGCCTCCGACCACATCGAGGAGTCGTGGGTCTCAAGCAAGCCCCACCAACGATCGAACCCTCGCCGGTGAGGGTGTCGTGTCTCAAGACTGCCCAAGTGCCACTTGCCGAAATGACCGGTCGAGTAGCCATGTTCGGAGAGAAGCTGGGCGATCGTCCGCTCCCAGGTGAGCAGGCCCGAAGGTGAACCAGGCAACGGGATACGAGTGGTACCCGACCGAACCGGTATTCGACCGGTCAACACCGCTGAACGAGAAGGCGTGCATTGTGCTTCCATGTTCATGTTCGTCAGCCGCATGCCCTCGGCGGCGAGCTGGTCGATTCGAGGAGTCGGTGCACCTCGCAGCTGGCCACCGCCGTAGCAGCCAAGCTCACCGAAGCCGAGGTTGTCGACGAAGATGAAGACAATGTTTGGTGTTGCCGAGTTTGGAGTTGGCGAGTTTGGAGTTGCCGAGTCCTGCATCCGTCCGGTCTACACCCAACGGCGGGAATTCGTAGCCTTCGGGGGGTGCTAGCCCCGCTCGATCCCAAGCTGATCGGCCAGGTCATCGAATCGTGCTCGGAGGTCCTCCAGTTCGCTCCACAGGGTCCGCACCTCGTCCTCCAATTCGGCGATTCGCGAAGCTCTGACCGGAGCCCCGGCCGACACAACGGCCCCTGCCGATGGTGGGGTGGCCTGCTCCGGGTCAGTCGGTGTTGTGGCCGACGGCATCGGTGTGGGTGGTGACGGGGTGGGTGGTGACAGCCGCGGCGGTGGGGCTGCGGCGCGAGCCTGAGTGGTGGCCCCGGTGGCGACCGCGGAGCCAGTTTCGATTGTGGGCGTTGGTGAGGGGCTGCTCGTCGCCGTCGCTAGGGGCGGGGCAACAGCATCGGCTGGCCGCTTGCCGTCGAGCAGATGTACCCAGCGGGCCTCACGTTGACCGCTCCGCTTCCCGACACATACAACCAGCGGTCGATCGCCTGCGCCCAGCTGGGCCAGGGTCCGCTCAACGGCGTCGTTGTCTTCAAAGCCGTGGAGCCGTTCGGTTCTGGTTCGCAGTTCGTTCGGTGTCTGCGCACCACGCAACATCAGCACACCGAGAATCGAGATCTCGCCGTTGGTGAGACCCAACGCTTCGTCGAGAACCTGCTTGTGTTTGACCGTCCGTCCACTTCCGGTCACCGTGCGGGCATAGCCCATGTCTCGGAGAGCGAGCATCGTCTGTTCGATCACGTTGGCCTCGTAGTCGACAACGGGATCGCGGTTGGATTTCTGGTTGCAAGCTGTTCGCAAGGCGTTGGTGGTTAGCGGATACTGGTCGGGGGTCGCCCGCTCCTTTTCGATAAGGCAGCCGAGAACCCGGATCTCTTCGTCGGCGAGTTCCATATCGGCGTTGTGAACCATGCGATCAGATCGTAGAACCCTCACCGGTGCCAAGCCTGTCATCGATAGACCAAGGCCTACGCTTTCCCTATGGATGCCGACGACTACGTGGCCAAGGACGCAACGGGACTGGCGGCACTGATACGAGCGGGCGAGGTGTCACCCTTTGAGTTACGCGAGGCGGCAACCGCCAGCCATGAACGAACAGATCAGGCGATCAACGCGGTGGTCGAGTGGTATGCCGACCCCGAGCCGCCTCGTCCCGCCGCCGGTCTTGCCGAGGCGGCGCTGGCCGGGGTGCCGTTTCTCCGAAAGGACGTCGGGGCCACCGAAGCCGGGCGGCTGGTCGAGATGGGTTCACGGCTCGGCACCGGCCATCGGGCCAGCACCACCAGCCCCTACTTCGAGAGAATGTTGAGGGCCGGTGTCCAGGTGTTTGGCCGAACCACGGTGCCGGAGTTCGCCCAACACGGCACCACCGAGTCGGTGGTCTGCGGGCTCACCCGCAACCCGCTCGATCTCACAACATCGGCCGGAGGGTCATCGGGTGGGGCGGCGGCGGCGGTCCGGGCAGGTGTGGTGCCGATCGCACACGCCAGCGATGCCGCAGGCTCGATCCGTATCCCCTCGGCGGTGACGGGGCTCATCGGGCTCAAGCCGAGCCGTGGTCTGGTCACACCTCCTCCCGACGATTGGCGGGGCCTGGTCGTCGAGTTCGTGGTCGCCCGATCGCTGGCCGACGTCGAATCGGTGTTGAACATCCTGGCCCCCTCGCCGGGCCGACCGCCTACCTCGGGGCGGTTGCGCATCGCGTTGTCGGTGGATCACTTGGCCGGGTTCGCCAACAATCCAACGATCACGGCCGCCGTCGAGGCTGCCGCTCGTGCGCTCGAAACGCTGGGCCATCGGGTGGAAGCTATCGAGCGACCATTCGACTACGACCGTCTGATGTCGACATGGCCCGCTCTTTTTGACGGTGGGATAGCCGACGTTGCGCGCCGACTGGCGAAGGCAACCGGGCGGCCGCTCGATGCCGAACACCTTGAGCCAATGACGCTCGACCTGCTGGCCAACGTCGATGCCCTGACCCCAGCCGACCGGGCCGAGGCCGACGAATCCGCAAGCGCGGTCACCAGTGAACTCGCCACCAATCTGGCCGGCTTCGATCTGCTGCTAACCCCAACGCTCGACCGCCCGGTCATTCCCCTTGAACGTATGGGGAGCTTCACGCCACGAGAGCAGTACATGGTCGACGGCGACGAGTGGTTCGACCGCCTCTACCTTGCCAACGTGACTGGCTGGCCCGCCATTTCTATTCCGGCCGAGCCCACCCCGGCCGAGCCCCCCTCAGCCGAAGCACCTGAGAATGTAGGGACCGGCGGCGCTCGCGGCGAGCTGCCGATCGGTCTGCAGTTCATGGCCGCTCCCGGCAACGAGCACAGCCTCGTGGCTGTGGCCAGGGCTCTCCTCGGTGAAACGATCGTGCCTGCGGTCATGCCGCCGCCAGCGGTATGAGCCACAACCGCCGATCACCTAGGTGTTTCCCCGAACTCGATAGTGTCTCGCTACCCGAGGAGG
Organism: Phascolosoma agassizii; assembly: GCA_035593235.1. NCBI lineage: Eukaryota > Metazoa > Annelida > Sipuncula > Phascolosomatiformes > Phascolosomatidae > Phascolosoma > Phascolosoma agassizii. The sequence continues at coordinate 236,459 of JAVJHY010318121.1, read as the reverse complement.
TTTGGCGCCCTCAACGATCGCCAAGATCCAGATCGAGTGTCAGCTCGATCATGGGTGCTGTCTCGATCAATACATCGAGTTCAGCGTTTGATCGATACCACGAGAGATCGGGGTCGGTGATCACTCGCCGACGAAGCTCAGGATCGGTAATCGGCGCCGCTGTGCCTGCAAAATCGCCAAAGGGAACGTGAACGACGATGCGGGGATCGGCCGAGGCGTTTGCGAACCAGTCTCGGGGCCCAGGTGTTCCAGTGATGATGAAACGATCGTCGACCCGAAACCACCAGATCTCGATCCGGGCCGCCCGCCCACTCCGCCGACCGATCGTGGTGATATCGATAGTGCGAACGGCCGCCAACTGTTCAATCACCGACGTAGACGAACATGATGTCATGACCCACGAATGGGAAGCATGCCCGCCGTCGAAAGTAGAGTTGGCTTCATGGAAGAGCGAAACGCAGCGATCCAAGAGGCCATGGCCGACATCCGCACCATCGAGGCTGACCTCGGCATCACCAGAGAGGGGGTCGACGCCATCAGAGATCGCCTCATCGAGATGGCGGCTCATCGAGAGCTGTTTTCGTTGGACTATTATGCGCCGCCGGCCGAATCGGAGACGGCCAAGAGCTGTCTGTACCGCCTAGCCCAGGACGACGACGACCGCTTCGCCCTTTACGCCAACGCCTCTCGGGGCAGCGTGGCAACCCCTGCCCACAACCACACGACGTGGGCCGTCGTTGTGGGGTTCGAGGGTCAGGAGCTCAACCGCTTCTATGACCGGTCCGAAAGCGGCGGTGTCGAGCAGGTCAACGAGCACCTGGTCGAGGCCGGGACCGGCGTTGCCATGCTGCCCGACGATCTCCACTCGATCCATATCGAGGGTCCGGCCCTCAACTTCCACTGCTACGGCCTGGCCCTGGAGCGGCTCGACACCCGCCAGTACTACGACCCCAAGGCCTCGGAGTGGAAGACGTTTCCCGCCCACTCCGACATCAGGGAAGCCCGCCACGGCCTGGCCCACTGCTGATGACGACAGTCGATACGGTCACCGCGGCGCAGCTGAGCGAATGGTTGCTCGATGGTGACGAACTGGCGTTGCTCGACGCTCGCGAACAGGGCGTGTTCAGCGAACGCCACCTGTTCCATGCGGCCGGCGTGCCGTTGTCGCAGCTCGAAATGGTGCTCGAAGCCCTCGTGCCGCGCCGTTCGGCCCGAATGGTGTGGTGCGACGACGACGGGGCCCCCGACGGGCTCGCAGCACGATCCGCAGCCAGTGCCGCATCGTTGGGATGGACAAACGTCGGTCTGCTCAGCGGCGGCATCGACGCCTGGGTCGCTGAGGGCGGCGAGGTGTACTCCGGCGTGAACGTGCCGTCGAAGGCCTTCGGCGAATTCGTCGAGACGACCTACGACACCCCACGCATCACGGCCGACGAACTGAAGTCACTGCTCGACGGGCAGTTCTCCGGCGGTGTCCCACCTGTGACCGTGCTCGATTCGCGCCCGATGGGCGAATTCCGGCGGCGCAGCATCCCGACCGGCATCGACTGCCCGGGCGCCGAGTTGGTCCACCGGGTCAAAGAGGTGGTTACCAACCCCGACACCTTGGTTGTCGTCAACTGTGCGGGGCGGACCCGTAGCATCATCGGCGCTCAGTCGTTGGTAAACGCAGGCTTGGAAAACCGAGTGGTCGCCCTCGAAAACGGGACGATGGGCTGGGAGCTTGCCGGCTACCAGATCGCCTCGGGAGAACAGACCCATGCCCCGGATCCGGGCTCGACCGCCGAAAGCTGGTCGAAGGAGGCGGCGGCCGCCGTCGCTAAACGATTCGCAGTCAGAGAGATCGACGCCGCCACCTTGACGGCCTGGCAGGCCGACCAGAAGCGAACGACCTACCTGCTTGATGTGCGGACTGACGAAGAGTTCGAAGCCGGGCACCTGACCGGCAGCAACCATGCCCCCGGCGGGCAGTTGGTCCAGGCCACAGACGAGTACGTGGCCACTCGCAATGCCAGGCTGGTGCTGGTCGACGACAACGGCGTTCGCGCCATCATGACCGCATCGTGGCTGCGGCAACTTGGGTGGGATGACGCCGTCGTGCTGGCCGGCGGTGTCGACGCGGCGGAAGCTGCGGGCGTCACCGTGATCAAGGGCAAGGCGGCCCGCCCCGAACTGGCTCGCGTTTCGGCGCCGACGATACGGCCGCCGGAGCTCGCCGAACGGCTGGCGACCGAACCAGACTCGATCGCGGTGATCGATGTGGGGACGAGCATGAAGTACCGGAATCAGGGTCATATCCCCGGTTCGTGGTGGGCGATCCGAACCCGCTTCGACGAAGCCCGGGCCGCCATTGGTGAGGCGACGACCATCGTATTGACATCGACCGACGGGACGTTGGCCAAACTGGCCGTGGCCGATGCCGCCGAACAGTGGCCAAACGCAGAAGTCATGGCCCTAACGGCGGGCAACAAGGGCTGGCGACACGCTGGCTACGAGATGGAACCCGGCTTCGATCGGGCAACGACCGAGGCTCAAGACGTCTGGTACAAGCCCTACGACCATGACCCCGACGTTGCCCGCCAATTCATGGAGAACTACCTCACGTGGGAAGTGGCGCTGGTCGAACAGATCGAGCGCGACCCCACGGTCTCGTTCCCGACCTGGGACTGATCCTCTTTCGAGTCGATAGCGATCGATCGGGCGATGGCCTTCAGGCCGTCGCCGGATCCGGCTCAGGCGGCAACGGAGCCAGCATCATCGTCACGGCGACGACCCCGAACAGTCCGGCGCCAACCAGCATCGTCATTTCCGTCGAGGTGACGGCGAACAGGGCGGCCGCACCAAGCGGTCCGACCGTCTGACCGAGCCGAATACCCGAGACCCAGGCCGCCAGGACCGAAGCTCGCTGCTCGGCCGGTGCCGCGCTGGTGATCAGGTCCTGAAGGGCGGGGATGGCGGCACCGTCGCCGACGCCGTAGATGGTTGTGGCCAGAATCACCAGGATGATGGTCGGGGCCAGACCGATGGCGGCCGCGGCAACTGCGATCAGCGAGCAGGCGGCAACGAGCACAGTGCGGGCCGAGAATCGGGCTCGGATCCGACCGAGGTTGAACGCCGTGATCGATGCACCGACGGCGAAGCTCGACAGGATGAAGCCCCGAGGTCCTGCACTGAGCCCGAATTCGTCTTCGAGGTGTACCGGCAATGCGGTGAGGAACACCCCGAAGATCACTGTGAACAGCAGCACTCCGGCCGCCAGCACCGTGAGAATGGTCGGTTGCCGCAGCACCAGGGCCGCTCCTCGGAGCTGACCGGCGATCGATTGTTCGGTGCCGGGGCGATCGGCGGGAAGCCGCTGCCAGCTGATGGCGGCGATCGGAAGAGCGACGGCCCCGATGGCGAAGGCCCAACGCCAGCTCGCTAGATCGCCGATCGCTCCCGCGATCGATGGCACAAGGGCCAGGCACACGGTGAGCACGGCCGAGTTGCGGCCGATGAGTTTTGTGCGTTCGATGCCATCCCAGTTGTCGCCGATCAGGACAACCGCGAGGTTGATCAGGCCCGCTCCGCCGATGCCCTGCACAAAGCGGGCAATCAAAAGAGTAAGAAACGTCGGGGCCAAGGCAGTGACGATCGCGGCCAGGCCGAACAGAACCAGGCAGGGCACCAGCACGTAGCGGCGACCGTACCGATCGGCAAGAACACCGATGATGGGGGCCATCAGCACGCCGGGCATCGGAGTGGCAGCGACCAGAATACCTGCCCGGGAATCGGACTGGCCAAGGTCGGCCAGAACATCGGGGATATTGGGGGTCAGCACCGAGTTCGCCAGGATCCCCGTGATGGTCACTGCGAAAATGAGCCACAGGGGTGGGGCCGACCGAACACTGCTTGGCTGAGTCATGAGTTTGGTGTTGCCCGAACTTCGTTCGCTAGGCCGACAAGGTGGTCGGGACTTCGCCGCGAATACGACTACGGAACCGCAGGTATTCGGCCGTCATCGTCGCCATCAGCACCGCTGTGGAGATGAGCACGACCAACTCGGCCTTCACGTCGAGAAAGGCGACCACCAGCGCGATAACGGCAACACCGATCGCACGCTCGTAGAGGTAGGTCCGCCAGCACCGCCAGGTCGCGACCGCCATCGAGAGGAAGTACAGGCCGATACCAAGCACAAAAAGGAAACCGACGAATTCCTCGATCGGTTCTTCAGGATGCAGGAAGGCCTCTTCCATCGCCACCGCGATGAAAACGATGCCAACAATCATCGGGTAGTGAAGGATCGAGTAGACGTCACGAGCAATACTCCCGGTCTCGTGTTCGTCGGCCATACGAAGCGCGCTCTCCCAGACGTCCTGAAGTCGATCGAAGTAGGCCCACCACATGGCGCAAGCGGCGAGCAGACCGACCACAAGTGCGGTGTAGGGCGGCGTCACTATTTCCCCATCCTCGGCGCGGAGGGCCGTACCAACAGCGATGACGGCCTCACCGAGGGCGATGATCAGGATCAGCCCATGGCGTTCGGCGAAGTGAGCGGCGTCGATCCGCCAATCCGCCCGGCCACCGATAACCGCCGATCCGACTTCGATGAGCAACGCAGCGAACCAGATCCACTGCATCGCCTCGCCTCCCATGATGCCGCCGATGACGAGCAGCACCGGAGCAATGAGAGACGCTGGGGCATACACCCTGATGGCGGCCTGTTCGACGGGATCGTCGAGAGTCCCATGGAACATCACGGCCATCGATGCCATTCGAACGAGGACATACCCGCCGGCAAACCATAGGCCATGAGCCTCGAACGCGGTTGGCACCGTGAAGGCGCTGAAGAACACCCCGAACATCGCCAGGAGAACGATCACCCGGTAGACCCGTGGTTCGAGGGTGACCGCATTGAGGGCCCAGGTCCAGGTTCCCCAGCCCCACCACAGCAAGCCGAGAAGCAGGGCTCCGTGGAGCACCCCGGTGAGGGTGAGGTCGTGCACGATCAACGACACAACCTGGGTGAACGCAAACACGTACACAAGATCAAAGAACAGTTCGAGCGGGTGCGCGGTCTTTTCCTCGGAAGGCTCCTCGATGACTAGTTCCTCAGCATCCACGGCGTTCGCCCTTCCCTCGCTCGACTGCCAGAGGCAACAAACTACCGGGTAAGGCGAGGCTCCCGACGACTCCGGGTCTGTGCGGGCGCTGCTACGCCACGTCGCTGATGCGGGGCGGCTCGATCCACGGTTGAGCGATCTCCATCCACTCGGTAGCTTCGGTGCCTTCGGTCACCAACGCCGAGGCGGACAAGGGCTCACGCCGGGTCAAGACCTTGCAGAAGTCGTAACCAGATCCCGCTACTCGATTGGCGGCACCGTCGGGACCCCACTCCCAGACGTCGCCACTCGGGGCCGAAAGCTCGACGCGAACCGGTTCGGTCGGTGGGGTGAGTCCACGGTTGATGTAGCTGAACTCCCGTGTCACCACACCGAGATGGGCGATGTTACGGAGGCGATCGGTTCGGGGGTAGTCGACGCCGAAGGTGTCGGCCAAATCATGGCTGTGGGTCCACGATTCCATCAGTCGACCGGTTGCCATCGACCTCGCCCCGATCTCGGGACCGATCCAGGCCAGGCGGTCCTTCGGATCGAGCTGGCGGAACGTACCGATCATGGCGGTGCGGCCTTCACGGAACCACTGCCATAGGTCCCTGCCCGATAAGGCCCTGATCTCGGCCCCAACCAGGTCGTTGAGCGGGACCTCGTCGGTCATTCGGGCATGAGCCTCGGCGAAGGCAGCCGGATCGCTGAGCGTGAGATTGGCGAACCAGTCGGCGGCTCCGAGATGGAGAATCGTCTCATGGCCGTCCCAGCCTTCGGCGACCGTCGGCGCCCGCCACTGTTCCTCGGTGAGGTCGCCTACTACGGCTGCCAGGGCGGCGGTTTCGGCCTCAAGGTCGTCACAAATCTGTTGCACTGCGAAACGGTATACGACTCGACGAGCGACCGGAAGAATCGGCGAGGGCCGGTTCTACCCTGCGAAGTTGGCGGCCACCCGCTGGCGGAGATAGTCGTCGGCCGTGATGGGAGGATGGCTTCCACCGGGCGATTCGATCACGGCATCGCAGTCGGCCTGGGCGAAGTAGGCGATCGAGTAGCGCGAGTCGACCGCTGAGCCATCGTTTGGTACCCGGACCCGGTGCAGCGTCGACGGGAGACGATCGTCGGACCAGCGCATCAACATGTCGCCGATGTTGCAGGTGATGACGCCGGCTCGTGGTTCGACCGGCGTCCACTTCCCCGTCTCCATGTCCTGACCTGGGCACAGTTGAAGACCGGCCTGGCCGTCGCGCTGATGGAGGAGTGTCAAGCAATCGAAGTCGGTGTGGGCGCCTGCCCGCCAGACGCTGTCGATGGCCGCCGGATCGGTAGCGGCTGGCAGAGGAAGATAGTGCAGAAGCCGCAGGGTCGACTGGTATTCGGCCCTTGCCGGATCGTGGCGCTCGGTGAAGAAGTTGTCGTCAAAGCCGAGCCTGGTTGCGAAACACGACAGGATCCGCATCGCCAGACTCCAATTGGCGGCTTCGAAGGCCAGGAGCTCGCTGCGAAAATCAGGAACGTCGACCTCCGACGGCCACAACTCGCTCATGCGGGGTCTCGTTAGCTGGTAGCTCTCCTTTTGATCCGGTGTGCCCGTCGACGGCCTGATCTGTGACCGGCTTTCCCATCCGGCATTCGTGCCCGAAATCAACCGCAGCTCGGCCTTGGTCTCGGCTGGCAGACCAAAGAAGACCTCGGCCAACTCGAACGCCCGGTCGATCTGGCCTTGTGAAATGCCATGATTGACAACCTGAAAAAAGCCGACGTCTGAAGCGGCGGTCCACAGTTCGTCGGCTATCTGCACACGGTTGGCATCGAAGTCGCCGAGGTCGATCACCGGTAGGTCGCGCTGCACCTCTATACCGGCTCCCCCGATAAGAGTTTCCCGGTTCAACTCATGGAGCTCGTACTCATTGGCCATGGGGATCCATGATGACCTGACGACGCCGGAGACGCCCAGCCGGGTACTTCATCGGTCGGCGTTTGATCGTTCCTGGCCGTCGCCTCGATTCCGCGGTCCAATCCGAGTTACGTTTGCCTTGGTTTCCCGCAATCAGCAAACAGATATTTCCCGAACAGACCGGCCGATTAAGAAGGAGACGGTGTGGACTACCTGGCACCAACAACGGTGGAAGAGGCAACACAGCTGCTTTCGCAAACTCCGGCAGCGAAGGTTTTCGCCGGAGCGACCGATGTCATTCCCCAGATACGGGCCGGACGGCCCGAACCGGAAGCGCTTGTTGATCTGAAGAAGATCGACAGGCTCATCTCGGTTAGCAGCAGCGCTTCGTCGTGGACGATCGGCGCCGCCGTACCGACCGCCCAGCTGACCGAAAACAATGACTTCAGTGGAGACTTCCCTGGCCTCTCCGAAGCTGCGGGTCTGATCGGATCCGACCAGATCCAAAACCGCTGCAGCCTCGGCGGCAACCTGTGCAACGCCTCGCCAGCCGCCGATTCGGTGCCTGCGATGATCATCAACAACGCCCGCGCCGTCATCGCCGGCGGTTCGGGTACCCGGACCATCCCGGTGGCCGAGGTTGTAACCGGCCCCGGCTCGACCTCCCTGGCCGACGGCGAGTTCATTGTCGAGTTCGAGATCGACAAGCCTCCGGCCAACACCGGCGACGCCTACTTGCGGATGATTCCCCGCACGGAAATGGACATCGCGGTCGTCGGTGCCGGAGCCAGAATCACCCTCGATGGTGATGGCAACTGTGCGTCGGCAGACATCGTGCTTGGAGCGGTGGCCCCCACCGCTGTCAAGGTACCAGACGCCGAAGCGGCCCTTGTTGGCCAACAAATCAACGACGACACGCTCGCCGCGGTGGCCGAAGCGGCAAGCGCAGCCTGTAATCCCATCGACGACAAGCGAGGCACGATCGCCTACCGCCGCCAGGTAGCGGGTGTTCTCGCCAAGCGAGCGGTCAAGGCGGCCGCCGAACGAGCAGCCAACGGAGGCAACTGATGTCGAAGACCCATGTGAGCTGCAACATCAACGGCGACGACGTCGAGTTCCTCACTGAGCAGGACGATTCGTTGCTAAACGCCCTTCGCGACGACGTCGGTCTAACCGGTGTCAAAGAGGGATGCGGTACCGGTGACTGCGGAGCCTGCTCGGTTCTGATGAACGATCGTGTCACCTGTTCCTGCCTCGTCTTCGCTCCCGAAGTGGAGGGGGCGACCGTCGTGACGGTCGAGGGGCTTGCCAATGCAGGCGAACTCCACCCGTTGCAGCAGTGTTTTCTCGAAGGTGCGGCACTGCAGTGCGGCGTGTGCACCCCGGGCTTTCTGATCTCGGCCAAGGCTCTGCTCGACAAGAATCCCGATCCGACCGAGACCGAAGTCCGGTACGCGCTGGCAGGAAACCTCTGCCGCTGCACCGGCTACGACAAGATCATTCGCGCCGTTCTGGAAGCCGCTGAAGGCATGCGGGCCGGCACCAACGCCAAGAACTAGGGGAACAACATGACCGTCACCGACGAAAACACCCAACCTGGCTACAAGTGGGTCGGCACTCGCCCGATCCGGCCCGACGGCCTTGAGAAGGTCAATGGAAAGGCCCGTTTCGGTGCCGACCTGATCTTGCCAGGCATGTTGGAGGGCGCGGTGCTTCGCTCGCCTCACGCCCACGCCAAGATCGTTTCGATCGACACGTCAGCGGCTGAGGCCATGCCAGGAGTGAAGGCCGTCATAACTCGTGAGGACTTCCCAGACCTGGCCGAAGCTGGGGCCCGGCCCGACGCCATCGAGATGTCTATGAACGCGATCGCCCGAGACAAGGTCCTCTACGAAGGCCATCCGGTTGCCGCAGTCGCCGCCATCAGCCGCAAACAGGCGCAGGCCGCGGCGGCCGCCATCGAGGTCACCTACGAGAAGCTCGATCATGTGCTTACCGTCGATGAAGCGATGGCCAATGGAGCACCATTACTCCACGCGAACATGAAGACCCGTGGGGTCGAACCTGCACCCGAGGAGCCCTCTAACATCGCCTCCCGGATCTCTCACGAGCGGGGCGATCTAGACAAGGGCTTCGCCGAAGCCGACAAGATCATCGAGCGCACCTTCACAACCAAGCCCGTCCATCAGGGCTACATCGAGCCCCATGCCGCAGTGGCCGACGCCGGCCAAGGCCGGGCCAACCTCTGGTGTTCCTCGCAGGGCCACTTCGCCATGCGGACCTCGACCGCCACGGTGCTCGGCTGGGACCCGACCAAGCTGAAGGTCACGGCGGCTGAGATCGGTGGTGGTTTCGGCGGCAAGACGGTTATCTACCTCGAACCACTGGCGGTGCAGCTGTCGGTGAAGTCGGGTCGTCCGGTCCGTCTGGTGATGGATCGGGACGAGGTCTTCAAGGCTTCAGGTCCGACCTCCGGCACCAAGATCCGGGTCAAGATCGGCGTCACCGACGATGGCATGATCACCGCCGCCGACACCTGGATGGCCTACGAGGCCGGAGCCTTCGCCGGGTCACCGGTCGGGGCGGCAGGCATGACAATCCTCGCCCCCTACCAGATTCCAAACTTCTCGGTTGAGGGCTTCGACGTTGTCGTCAACAAGCCACGGGTCGCCGCCTACCGCGCCCCGGGGGCACCGATGGCGGCCTTCGCCGTCGAGAGCGTGCTCGACGAACTGGGCGCTGCCATCGGTATGGACCCGGTTGAGCTTCGACTCAAGAACGCCGTCGTCGAGGGGACCCAAGCATCGTACGGGCCGAAGTTTCCCCGCATCGGCTTTGTCGAAACACTTGAAGCCGTCCGTGACCACGAGCACTACTCGGCACCCCTCGGCCCGAACCAGGGCCGTGGCGTTGCCAGTGGATTCTGGTTCAACGCCGGCATGAACTCGAGCGCCACCGTTCACATCAACGAGGACGGCAACGTGACCGTCGTCGTCGGCTCACCAGACATCGGCGGAAGTCGGGCCTCGATGGCCTTGATGGCCGCCGAGGAATTCGGCATCGACGTTGACCGGGTCACCCCGCTGGTCGCCGATACCGAGCAGGTCGGCTTCAACGACGTAACCGGTGGTAGCCGAGTAACGCTGGCTACCGGTGCCGCGGTGGTCGACGCTTGTCGCAAGATCAAGGATGAGCTTCGGGCTCGGGCGGCCAAGACATGGGACGTCGACCTGGAAGAGGTCGAGTGGGTCGATGGTCAGGCGCAGCACATCAAGGGCAGCGAGACGCCGTTGTCTTTGGGCGCCATCGCAGCCAAGTGGGGACGGACCGGAGGACCGATTTCGGCCACCGCCGCTCTCAACGCCCGCGGCGTCGGTTCGGCATTCTCCACCCAGGTCTGCGATGTCGAGGTCGACCCCGAGACCGGTGTGGTGACGATCCTTCGTTTCACAACCGCCCAGGACGCCGGCACCGCCATCCACCCCAGCTATGTCGAGGGACAGATGCAGGGCGGTGTTGTTCAGGGCATCGGTTGGGCGCTCAACGAGGAATACATCCACAACGAGGATGGCACGCTCGAGAATGCGAGCTTCCTCGATTACCGGATCCCGGTTGCCTCCGACCTTCCCATGATCGACACGATCGTGGTGGAGGTCCCGAACCCGGCTCATCCTTACGGTGTTCGGGGCGTAGGCGAGGTAGGCATCGTTCCTCCCCTGGCTGCGGTGGCAAACGCCATAGCGGCAGCCACCGGCTGCCGGATGGAAGCCCTGCCGATGTCGCCGATCAAGATCCTCGAAGCGCTGAACGAGAAGGGCGACTGAAGCTTTGGCAACGGCCAAGGTTCATCTGGCGTCGTCGTTGCGCGACCTCACCGACGGCGTTGCCGACGTCGAGGTTGAGGCTGCGACGGTCCGCCGATTGATCAAGGCCCTCGACGAGCGGTTCCCCGGCATCGGGGATCGGCTCGTCGAGGGCGTTTCGGTGTCGATAAACGGCGAGATCATCGCCGATGCCCTCTACGAGGACATCCCAGACGGGGCGGAGATCCACTTCCTGCCAACGCTGTCCGGCGGCTGATGCCGGCGGTCCTGGCGGACCGCCTTACGCAATGGCGCTCTGGCTGGGACGGGTGAGGCGTGCAGGGGTAGCGTGGCTGGATGGCCACACAACTTCGTCGTTACGAGATCGCTGAAGGACAACTCGACCGCATGGCCGAGTGGTTTCCCAAGATCATCCCGGTCCGTGAGAAGTACGGGTTCACCGTCAACTTCGCCTACGCCGACCGTGACACCAGCCAGTTCGTCTGGTCGGTATCCCACCCCGGCGACTTCAAGGCAGCCGAAGAGGAGTACAGCGGCTCGGCCGAGCGCACCGCGGCATTCGTCGGCTTCGAGAGTCCGGTCGAGGCCATGCATGTGACCATGGTCGACGAGGTGATCTGACGTGGCGCTCGAACTCGGCTTCTCCCACGTGGTGTTGAAGGTTAGAAACCTCGAAGCCATGCTCGACTTCTATACGAACGTGCTTCAGTTCGACATCGTCGACCGTGGACCGCTGAACCTGCCGAACCGGGGCGACCTTGGCCCCCTCGACACCGAGATCGTATTCCTGTCACAAGACCCGAACAACCACCACCAATTGGCAATGCTGCCCATGGGTGAGGGCCCCGATGCCGGTGCAGGCACCGTTGACCACATGGCCTTCCGGGCCGGAAACTTCGCCGCGGTTCGAGAGCTGGCGGCAACGCTGAAGGACGCCGGGGTCGGGATCCGGCCCGTGTCGCATGGCAACACCTGGTCGTGTTACTTCAAAGATCCTGAGGGCAACGGTGTTGAGGTCTACGCCGATACCCCATTCCATGTCGACCAGCCGCAGGTCCGACCCGTCGACCTTTTCCTCGAAGACGACGAGCTGATGGCCTGGACGACCGAGACCTTCGGCGACCAGAACGGCTTTCGACCCAAGGCAGACTACGAGACCGAGCGGGCTGAGGCTCTAGCCAAGCGGGACTGACCGAACGGGCGCCACGGTTGCCAAGTTCCCCTTGGCCCGTGCGCTCCGTCAGGAGAGGCCGAGTCCCCATTCGGATAGGAAATCCGACACGACCCCGATCGCTTCCGCTTGATGGGAGCGGCCGTCGGGGCCGGAGTAGTAATGCGTTGCGCCTTGAACAACATGAAGGCGCTTACGTTCGTGCGGCACCGACTCGAACAATCGTGTGGTGTGGCTCGGGGTGCAGGCATCGTCGGCGGAGTTGCCGACAACCAAGAGTGGCACGCTCACCTTTGGACCGGACGCGATCGCATCACAGCGAGCATGGTCGTAGCTCCATTGGCCGAGCCAGCTCCGGAGAGAGCTGTACCTCGCCAGACCGACTGGTCCGTCGTTGACCACTTTCGGGTCACCGAGATAACACACGCCGGGGGCACGATCTGATGGCTCGATCGAAGGGTCGAGCCATCGAGGATCCGCCATCGTGCCGTGCACGGTGAACGCGAACTCGGCCCACGGCATGTCCGAGGCGCGAATCTCGGCCAGTTTCTCCTCGACCCAGGCGGTGATCCGACGATTGCGGGCAATTTGGGCCGCAGCAAATTCAGCGAGAAACGCCGTGCTGTATGGCGGCTGGTTTGGGTTCGCCTGGTCGTAGAGGTTGAGCTCGCGGTTGCGAGCCAGGGGCTTGGACTCATCAAGGATCGACGGGTCGAGCCACTCGGTGAAGATCTGATGGCGGCTGACGTGGGCGGCCATCATGATCACGGCATCGGCCGCAGGCATCCGGTCAGGTGTCACCTCATAGGGATCCCCGGCCGCCGTGTCGACAATGCCCTCGCCAGCCTCGGCCAGTGCCTGATACCACATCGAGAGCGACCCACCGCCAGACCAGCCGACGAGCACGATCTTGTTGTAACCGAGGCGTTCACGGGCATCGACGATCGCCTCGCCAAGGTCCTTCGCGACCTTCTCCATGATGAGGGCGTAGTCGGCACCGCGGTAACGCGAGTTGGCCCACAGGACGTGGTGGCCGGCGGCGGCGAGGGCCCGCACCGCAGGCAGATACATGCCACCGCCGACCGGGTGCATGAACACCAGTAGCGTCTCGGAGGGACGATCAATCGGTCTGATGAGGTGGCAGTCGAGTCCGACGACAGCACCACCGCCGCCGTACACGTCGCTGTAGGTGGCGTTCTCCTGGAAGCCGACGGCGTAGGCGATTCGTTCGCAGCCTCGTGGGGTCCCTGGATGTGCAGTTGTTGCCGAATCTGCCATGTCGCACTGTAATTCGGCTGCACCACGCCAGGCGATGACGTTCAATCGTCAGATGCGGAATCGAGTCATGACGAACCAGTAACCGACGGGGATCGACCTCGGTTGGGGGCCGCCCTTTGAACGGGGGGCCGGGTGGCCCAGTGGCCCAATCACACCGGGTGCTCGGGCCTTGTCACCAGTTCAGGTTCAGGTCAATGCCTTGGCCGGAACACCGACCACGGTGGTCGATGCGGCCACGTCGCGGTTCACAACGGCGCCGGCCCCAACCGTTGCGTGCTCCCCGATGGTTACTCCTGGCATGACGGTGGCGCCTGCGAACACCGTCGAGCCGGCCCCAACCACAACACCGCCACAGAGCGTGACTCCGGGGCTCAGGGTGACGTAGTCGGCCAGAACATCGTCGTGGCTGACGATGGCACCGGTGTGGAGCTGGCAGTAGTCGCCGATTCTCACGTTTCCGGTGAGCCGAACTCCGGGGGAAATCACGCACCCGGTTCCGATGGTGACCCAGGGGCCGACGGTTGAGTCGGCATGGATCAGCGTCGCCGGCTCGATGCCGCCGGCTGTGGCCTCGGCAATGACGGCATGGTGCCGGGCCTTGTCTTCGCCGGCAACCGCGAGGCAGAACGATCCCTCAGCACCGCCCTCCACATCGGCCAGTGTCGGCCAACAGGGCACATCGAGGCGACGGGCAAGCTCCAACAGGATCGAGACGGTGCCGACCAGTCCAATGACCTCGTACCGGGGCCAGTCGGCCCGCGGGTTCTGCACGATGCCGATCAGTTCGGCGGCCGCTCCGCTACCGGCCGCGATCACAAGAGGTTGAGGTGTCATTGGTCAGCGGAGAAGGACGGCCTCGGCCATCCGTTGAAGCTGGGCATCCATCTCCTCTTCGGTGTCGACATGTTGAGCACGGACAACGACACGATCGGCGCCGGCGGCGGCGAAGCCGTCGATGACGCTGCGTTCGGGCTCCTGGCCGTAGATCGAGATCGTGATCGAGGCCGGGTCGCGACCAGCGGCGGTTGCCATTCGGTCGAGTTCGGCTCTTGCCTCGATCACCTGTTGCGGTGTTGCCCTGTTTGGCAACCAGCCATCGGCGTGGTCGACAACCCGCTGCAACACGTTGGGGGCTCCACCCCCGATGATGACCGGCGGGTAGGGGTTCTGAGCGGGTTTGGGATAGCAACGAACGGGCGGAAAGTCGAAGTAGGTCCCGTGGTACTCGGCTTCGTCCTGCGTCCAGAGCGCCTTCAGTACCTCAAGCGCTTCCCGGGTCTGAGTCCAACGTCTGGGAAAGTCGCCACCCATGATCTCCGTCTCCTCTCGCAGCCAGCCGGTACCGATACCGAAGAGAAACCGGCCGCTGCTGTGAAGGTCGAGGGCCGCCACCTGCTTTGCCAGCAGCAGCGGGTTGCGTTCGGGTATCAGGGTGATGCCCGTTCCCAGTTTGAGGGTTGTGGTCACCGCTGAGGCCCGAGCGAGGGCGATGTAGGGGTCGGTGAAGTGGGCGTAGATCTCTGGGATATCGCCTCCCGTCGATGGGAAGGGGCTTGCCGATTCGACCGGCAGGATCGGGTGCTCGGCATACCAGATCGACTCGAACCCCAACTGCTCGGCTCTGCTGGCCATGAAGGCGGGATCGATGGTGTATGCGGGAAGCGGGATTGCCAGGCCGATATCCATGTGTGTGGACCCTAGTAGGCGGTGATCATCAAACAGGGAAGCGCTGAGCCCACCTTGTTTCGCGAACGATCGTGAGCAACAACCGGTTCCTGGCCCGCGAATGAGGCCGTCCTCGGACTCGCGGCAACCGCCTACCTGGAGACGCTGGCGTCGCTCCTCATCCTCGGGGGGCTCCCAGATATTCCCATCGAGCGAATGGCGTTCGCGGTCGGACTCTGGGGCACTGTTCGACTCGATCGCCCCGTTTGCCCTTCTGGCCTACCTGGCCGGGCGCAAGGTCCTGGGGAATCGATGGACGGATCTCAACCCGACCGACTCGACCTCATCGGACCAATCCTTCTCGCAACCGGAGTCGCATGGCGGCGGGGCTATTCGGCGTCGTCTGGTTGGCCAGTCGCCTCTCTCGCCGTTATCGACGACGGCCCGGGCTCACCGGCGGTGACTCGCCAAGGCAGATCCTCGACGGTTTGCTCGTTGTCTGGTCGAGCTCAGCGGTCTACCGAAGACGTAGTCATCCGGTGAGGACCGGCGGTATGGCGGAGCGAGCGACGGTGATCACCTTGATATCGATGGCCGCCGGTTCCCCGGTGCCAGTTCGCAGATGAGTGAGGCTCTCGACGAGTTCTGCGACGTGGGTTTCGACCGACTCTTCCACCTTGGTTATGACGATCGCCATGCGGGCCTGGGGCGGGAGTGAGGCCAGGAAGCCCCTTTCATGGAGGAGAACGGCGGCCGCCCGCTCCGGAGTCAGGCGCTCGAACGGTTGGCAGTCGGCCAGGGCGGCGACCCGCATCGGCCGATGGCATTGATCACCGATCACTCGGCCGAGCGCGTCGGAACCGATCACCGAAACCAGCATCGTTGTTCTAGCCGGAACCACGGGCTCCATCGGACCCGGCGCTTTGAACGGACGACGTCGTGCGCCATCGGCCTCGACCAACACATGGTCGACGAGATCGAACCAGCGGTCGCAGTCTTCGGGACCAACGCCGACAGCTTTGGTTCCTTCGGTAGAGCTCCACGCCACCACCGGCGATGTGATGCCAGACCCCTCAAAGGCCGCAACAAGCTCGGCGTCGGTCGGCGAGAGCAGAAGCGGAAACCCGCACGTCTGATCGTGGCCCATTTTTGTGGTGGTCGTCGCGATCCGCCGACCAGACAACTGTTCGGCCAAGGCATACATCGTGGTGGTCTTGCCGCCCCCGCCGACTATGGCGACCATCTCGTGGGAACCGAGGCCGAGGCAGGCCGCCAACTCGTCGAGGGCAATCGGATCAAGCGTCATGATCTCCTGTCCGGGTCGGTGAACACCGCTTCAAGAACACCACCGCCGACGGCGAGGGCCTTGTCGCTTATCTCATCGCAGTCGACATCGATCCGGGGATCGATGTCGCCGATCTTCAGCCCTTTCGGGACGTCGGTTCCTGACCGGATGAGACCTCGAACCACCCCGTCGAACGGGGCAAACAATTCGTGGCCGTCGACCGCGCCGATGATCGTGCCCTCGGCGACCCGATCGCCGATCGAGACCGTCCAGCCAACCGACCCCGCCGCCGCGGCCCGCAACACACGTTGTCGACCACGGCCACCGACCAAGCCCGGCGTGCCCGTGTTTGGTTTGGCCGAACCCGACCAGAGGACCCGGCCAAGCCGAGGACCCCGCATCGTTTCGATGACGGCATGACAGTCGACGCCGGCCCCGAATCCAGGACCAAGTGCGATCACGAGCGGTGCCTGTTCAATCGATGTGTCGAGGTTGCGCTTAGCCAGCCGGGCATCAACGATTACATCGGCCTCAATCGGTGGCATGTCTGGCGAAACCAGCACCGGCACCTCACCGTTCGACAAACTGGTCAGGGCATCGGTGATCGAGTTGACTCGACAAGCCGTCATTCCTTCAACCGTTGTCCGCCCATCGGCGATGGCGCTCGACACCGCTACCGTGCGGCGAACGGTGAGCGGCTCGGCCAGTTCGGTCACCACAACGCCACAGCCGGCGCGGTTCAAACGCCAGACCACGCCGGTGGCGAGATCGCCCCCGCCGCGGACAACCACGAGGCCGACCGGGCCGTAGCCCGGACCGGGCGACCGCTCAGCCGCCACGTTCGTGACCGATCACCTCAGCCATGATCGAGACCGCTATCTCCGAGGGCGTCTCGGCCGAGATCTCAACCCCGATCGGAGCGGCGACCCGCGCCAGATCTGCATCCCCGACACCGGCCTCCCGTAACTTGGCCCTGGTCGTCTTCCATCGTCGTTCGCTACCCATCAGGCCGATGTAGGGGGCAGGAGTGGCCAACAAAACAGGCAGCACCTCGACGTCGAGACCAACGTTGCGGGTGACCATCACAATCCGACAGTGCTCGTCAAGCGGTTCTGATACCAGCGCCTCAGCGATCGGGCCGCTAAGCGTAGTCACCTCCGCTTCGGCGGCCGGCACATTGATCTCGGACCCGGCTTCAGGTCGATCGTCCCAAGCAACGACCCGGTAACCCAGCCAGGCGGCCAGCTCAATGACGGCTCGTCCGACGTGTCCGATACCGACGACAAAAATTGTGGTCTGAGGCATGTAAGGCTCCAGGTAAAGCTCGACATCACCGCCGCAGACACCGGGGTCTCCGGTCGACGGGTCGAGTAATGAATAGCTGACTCGACGGGGCCGACGGTCTGATAAGGCGTTGAGCGCCTCGGTGATGGCACGGGCCTCCATCTCGCCGCCACCGATCGTGCCGGAGATAGTGCCGTCGGCGTTGACCAGCATCTTGGACCCGGCTCGGCGGGGTACCGACCGGGCGGAGTCGACCACGGTGACCAGTACCACTGGTCGACGGTCATCGATGGCGGCCAGTAGCTCGATGTGAATGCTTCTCATGGGCCGGCCCACAACCGCAGCGCCTGTTCCTGAACCTTGGCCCGCATCGCATCGAGGTCGGCGCCGAGTACCTCGCCGTTGCGGACCCGCCATGTGCCGTTGACCATCACGTCGCTCACGTGAGCGTGATTGCGCCACAACACGAGCTGCTCAAGAAGGTTGTGGGGAGTTAGGGGTGTCGGAAAGGCAGCGTCGACCAGTTGCAGGTCGGCCCGATATCCGGGATCGAGACGTCCGACGTCGCTCATGCCGAGAGCCCGGGCCCCGCCAACTGTCGCCATGTGCACGACGGTGGCAGCCGGCATGGCTCCGGGATCGAGCAGTCGGGCCTTGTGGAGGAGGAAGGCCCCTCTCATTACCTCGTAGAAGTCGTTGAGGTAGCCATCGCTCCCCAACCCGACCGTCACTCCGGCGTCGATCAGCTCCGGGACGGGAGCGATGCCTCCACCGACCTCGCAGTTTGCCAACGGCATGTGGGTCACCCGCACCCCACGCTCGGCGATGATGGCCTGTTCTCGTTCCGAAAGCTGCACGCACTGGCTGGCCAGAAAACGGGGGCCGGCAACACCAAGCTCGTCGTAGTACTCCAAGGTTCGCTTGCCGTGGTGCTTCTGGCACCAATCGGGTTCGTGGACGCCCTCGTTGCAGTGGGCGTGACACAGCACATCGTGTTCGGCCGCAAGCTCAAAGGCCCGTCGGATGTAGTCGGACGAGCAGGTGAAGGTGGTGTGGTAGCTCATCAATCCCGACACCAGTTCGTTGCTTCGGCAGGCCTCGATCAAGTTGACGTTTTCGACCAGGCCGGCCTCGGCGATGGCAGGGCCGGCCCGCTCGGTGGCCTCGAAACTGAGCACCGTACGGATTCCCCGACGTTCGGCCACTTCCTTCTCGGCCAGAAGAGCATCGGGCAGAGCGTTCGGGGCTTCCAAGATGTCGTAGAAGGTGGTCGTGCCGGAGCGGAGCATTTCGGCGCAGACCCAATCGGCGGCAACAGCGATCATGTCGACATCGAGCACGTCCTCGACCTTGGGCCACCAGTAGTCGTCGAGGAAGCTCCAAAACCCGTCGGGGGCGGCGTCGACGGGAATGCCATGGGCCAGGACGCCATAGAGATGAACATGGGCGTTTACGAATCCGGGCATCAGGACACGGCCGGGCGCCAGGACCACGTCATCGTCTGGGTGGTCGTTGGTCAAGGTTTCGTGGCGGCCGACGGCGGTCACGACGCCGTCTTGGACCCGGATCCCCGCAGATGCCATGGGGGTCTGATCGGCCGAAGTCACCAACCAGTCGGCCAGAATCAGCATCGGAGGTCCTGTTTCACCATCGGTTGCCAGTGTGCCACCGTAGAGCGGCCTTGGCAGGCCCGGCACCGGGCTTGGCTCAGGACATTGACCGTTTAGGCCAGGAAGACCACGGTCTGGCGGCAACGGGCCAGCTCGGTGCCATCGTCGGCCAGGAAGACCGCGTCGGTTGTCGACCATTGACGACCCTTTTTGACCCAGCTCCGGGTCCATCGACCGGCAACTACGACGGTTTGTCCGGCATGTATGGGCGCAAGGTGTTGGATCCGACCGGAGGCGTGTACCCCGATCCCGAATCGATAGCTATGTCGGATCAACGGAGTCATCTGCCCGGGAACCCATGAAGGGTGGACGATGGGTGTCTCGCCGTCGACATAGCGGGGATCGTTGTCGCCGAGGCGAACCTGGGCCCACTCGATGGCGAGATCGCGACCGAGGTCGATCCGCATCGGCGGGTAGTCCTCATCGCTCGGGACCTGCGACGGGTCGAGTGGCGGTGGCTTCACCACTGCCGGCACCGGGTCGCGCCGGGTCGGCAGCTCGAACTCGTCGGCCCAGGGAGCCAGGCCAAGGCCACAGGTCCCCGTCACGGTCTCGCCTTTGGCGTTGCTCTGCTCGATGGTCCAGGTCGTGTCGTCGACGGAGGTCACCGTTGAGGTGAGTTCGTCGTCGACGTAGACACCGGCCCGGTAAAAGGTTTCCGACCAGCCAACATCGAGCCAGCTCTCGCCGAGTTCGGCGATGATTGCAGCGGCTGCCCAACCGTAAGTTGAGATCCCGGCCACGATGGCGCCGTCGTAGCCGAACCGCTTGCCTGCCTCGCCGTGGATCGGGTTGGCCTTGGCGATCTCGGGCGGATCGGCTAATGCGATGAAGGTGGTGGTCGTTGTCATGGTGAACAACTCTGCCTCGCCGGGCCCGTTGCTGGCCAACGCACGCAACCCACGCACCAGAAGATGAAGCAGAGTTGCTCAGTCATCTGAATCAGCAACGGGCCTCCCGGCCGCAGCCACTAGAATTTGCCGCCGATGAGGCTCTTACATTCGGTGCGGCACGGGACGTTGTTGGTCGGGTTTGCAGCAATGGCGGTAACCGCCTGTTCTGGCGGTTCGGGTGACGACGCAGCCAGTGCGGGCGACGAGACGACCGAAGAGGCGGCTGAGTCTTCAACAACCATCACCGAGCCGACGACCACCGCGCCGGCGATCCCCACGTTGCCGATCATGACCGGCTTCTGTGCCGACCTTCCATTGACCGAAGTGGTTGCACTTTTTGAGGGAGTGGCCATCGAAGAGACGGTTGGAAACGCCAACCCCGAGGCCTGCGCGGTGGAACTGAAGTCGGCATCGGGGACAACCATCGCGTCGTTCAATATCGGCGTGATCACCGACGTGGCACCTGGCGGCTTCGAGGAATCACAGGACGGGCTCTTCGCAGCCAACCGTAAGGTCGAGGAGGAGAACGATTCAGCGTCCCGACCTTTCCGGGAGGCGTTTTTGCTCGGTGATCAGGCCGAGATCATCACGGGCGCCATCAGCCAGCTATCGATTCTCGACGGCGACCGCATCTGGTATGTGCAGCAGAGTGAGAACGATGAGCCGTTCAGCATCGAGCAATTCGTCGAGGTCGGTCAGCTCGTCCTCGACAACGCCCCGGCTCTGTAGAGGCGCCAGCGCCACCGGTCGGCCGCCGAGGGTGTGAACAAACGATTAACGAGGTGGTCGATCGGGACGTTGCCCGTCGGGACGCCAGTTCCCTCTTTCATCGCCCGAGATCGGGCAAACCAGATCTGCAAGATTGATGAGATCTGCGTGACGTGAAAGGAACGATCGTGAGCAACGAAGCTAAACAAGGCGATCCCTCAGAAACGAAGACCGGCCGTCGCAAGCGGATGGCGGCCTTACTCCTCGGCTTTAGCCTCCTGGCCGCCGCCTGCGGAGCCGACGACACATCGACCGCGGCAGCCGAGGGCGACGACACCGCAACCACCGCCCCCGCCGAAGAAGCCATGGAAGACGAAGACGCCATGGAAGACGAAGACGCCATGGAAGATGATGGCCGCCCGATCCTCAACGTGAGCTTCGACGGGCTGGAGCCCTTGGGCGACGACTTCGAATACGAGGCCTGGAGCATCGTCGACGACACCCCGCTCAGCGGCGGAATCTTCGACGTGGCCGAGGACGGATCGCTCGAGATCAGCACCGGCGACCACCTCTACGGCGATCCCGAGGCGGCGGCCATCGTGATCACGATCGAGCCTGCCGTCGGCGACGACCCGGCCCCGGCCGATACCCATGTGCTTGCCGGCGACGTGACCGACGGTGCCTTCGAACTCTCGATCGACCACCCTGCGGCGCTCGGCACCGACTTCTCAGACGCGTCGGGAAGTTTCATTCTCGGCACGCCGACCAACGATCCCGATGCCGATGAACTCTCGGGTGTCTGGTTCCTGAGTGTGCCAGGACCCGAGGTCAGCCTTGAACTGCCAACGCTGCCCGTCGGCTGGGCCTACGAAGGTTGGGCTGTGATCAACGGTCAGCCGATTTCGACCGGCCGTTTCCTGACCGGGGCCGAGGCCGATGACTTCAACGGTTTCTCCGGCTCCAACGATGGGCCGAACCATCCCGGCGAGGATTTCATCGTGAACGCCCCAGACGGCCTCTCCTTCCCGACTGATCTCACCGCCTCAACAATCGTGATCAGCGTCGAGCCCGACGCCGACAACAGCCCGGCACCGTTCGCCCTGAAGCCCTTGTTGGCCGAGGTGCCTGCAGGGACCGGCGACCACGAGAACGTCGATCTCGGCGCCGGGCCGACGGCCGTGAGCGGCTCCGGCTCGATCGTCGGCTGACGCTGCACGACAAGAGCTGTCAGGCGGACCGGGCGGCCGACACACGGGACCGACCCCTCCGAATGACATCCCGCTACCGGTACCGACCCCTCTCGGTGCCGGTGGCGGATGCCCGATTCGCCCACCGGGTACCAACGACCGTCTCTGCCCTCTCTCCCAGGGCTGGGGCGGTCGTTTCGCGCTGCGATTAACGTGGCGATCATGGACGAAGCGACACGGCCCGAGCTGGCCATCGATGACCACAATATGGAGGTGGCTGCGGCACTGGCTGTAGCCCAGAATTTTGTGGAGGCGTTCAGCGCTCGGGACTGGGAGACGTTGGCCTCGGCGCTCAACTACCCGCATGTGCGACTGGCCGAGGGCGGATTCAACACGTTCGACAACCGGGACCAGTTCATCCGTCGCAACATCGAAAACAACCACCGTCTCGATGCTCAGGGATTCGACCATTCGGTGCTGCGTGAAATCAACGCCTTCCAGGCCGGACCCGACAAGGTGCACCTCGCCATCGTCAACGATCGGTGCCGAGCCGATGGCCAGATGTACCTGGCCTTCAACACGCTTTGGATCGCGACACGCCAGGACGGACATTGGGGCATCAAGTTTCGGTCGAGCTACCTCATCAACAGCCAGAGCTGGCTCGAACGACCTAGCGGTTGAGAGCCGACCACACCCGCTCGGGCGTGAACGGCAGATCGTCGATGGCTACACCGGTGGCATTGAGGATCGCGTTGCGAATAGCGGGCGCCACCCCGTCTTTCGGGATTTCGGCAACGGCCTTCGCCCCGAACGGGCCTGAGTCCTCCATGGTCTGGACGAGAAACACCACCGTCTCCGGCATCTCATCGGCCCGGTAGATCTTGTATGGGCCAAACGACGGATTCACCATGTGGCCTTCGTCGTCGAAGGCCATCTCCTCACAATGGGCATAGCCAAGCGCCTGGATCATTCCGCCTTCGACCTGGCCCGATGCGGTGACCGGATTGATGGCTACACCACAGTCCACAGCCATGACCAACTTCGTCACCGTGACCTGACCCGTGTCGACATCAACCTCGATCTCGGCCAACTGGGCCGCAAAGGGCGGCGGGCAGTCCGGCGAAACGTGCGAAGCCGTTCCCATAATCTGCTCCTGGTCCTGCCAGTGCAGCGAATCGAGAGCGATGTCCTCCAGGCTGACCGAACTGCCGTCAGGCGCGTAGGCACGCCGGTCACGAAGCTCGATCGAGCATGGCTGATCCACGTTGAGCAGCATGGCCGCCCGTTCCTTGAGCCGGTCCCGCACGACCTTGGCCGCTCGCATTGCCGCGGTCCCCGAAATGAACGTGGTCGAGCTGGCGTAGGCTCCGGTGTCGAACGGCGTCATGTCGGTATCCGACGAGTAGACCTTGATGTCCTCCAGCGGCACCCCGAGCACCTCGGCCGCGATCTGGCCGAGCACGGTGTCGGCCCCGGTGCCGAGATCGGTTGCACCGACCAACATGTTGAACGAGCCGTCGTCGTTGAGCTTGATCGAGCAGCCACCCATATCGAGGAAGGGGATGGCGGTGCCGTGCATACAAAAGGCAAACCCGAGTCCCCGGCGAATGTTCGGCCGATCGGCGGGCGCCCGCCACACCTCGTCGTCTCGTCTATGCCAGCCGATCTCGCGCAGGCTCTGGGCCACACACTCCTCGATACCCGACGACATGACCTTCGGATACTCGTCGAGCTCGCCCTCCACCACGGCCCGCTCCCCCAGATGGGGTGCGATATCGATCTCCGAACCGACCTTCACCCAGTTACGGCGCTTGAATTCAATCACGTCCATGCCGAGGGCGATGGCCACATCCTCCAGGTGTGCTTCGAGGGCGAACTCGGCCTGCGGGGCCCCGTAACCCCGATAGGCGCCCGGCACGGGGATGTTGGTGTAGACCACATCGCAGGCGAAACGTTTGTTCGGAGCGTCATACGACGTCAGCCCCCGCAAACCCGAGACGGTCTGCACCGTGTAGCCGTGAGTGCCGTAGGGCCCGGTGTTTCCGATCAGGTACATGTCCTGGGCAATCAGATTGCCCTCGTTGTCGACTCCGGTTCGGTACGTGATGGTCTGAGGGTGGCGGGTCCGGCTGGAAACGAACTCCTCCTCCCGACTCAGCTCAAGCTTCACCGGCCTGCGGGTTGCGATGGCCAGGTGGCCGACGATGTCCTCGATCAGCATCTCCTGTTTGGCCCCGAAACCTCCGCCGATTCGGGGCTTGATGACACGCACATCCTTGACGTCCATACCGAGAAGCGGCGCAACCATCCTGCGGGTGTGGAACGGAACCTGAGTAGCGGTCCTGATCACCATGCGCTCGTCTTCGTCGAGCCAGGCAATCGAGATGTGGGGCTCGATAGGGCACTGCTGGACCTGATGCACCCGGAAGGTCTGCTCAAAAACATGGTCGGACGAAGCCAACGCGGCCTCCACGTCGCCCCGCTGGGCGCCGATGTGATGGACGATGTTTCGCTGGGCCTCGTGAATCTCCTCGGTGTCATCCTCGTCGTGGATCACGGGTGCACCGTCGGCCATGGCCTCGCGTTCGTCGAACACGGCCGGCAGCACCTCGTAGGTGACGTCGATCAGGCGGACGGCCTCCTCGGCGATCGCCTCGGTCTCGGCCGCCACCACGGCAACTCGGTCGCCGACGTGGCGGACCTTGTTGTCGAAACTGACCTGATCGTGAGGATGGGGATTGGGCCAGCTCTGCCCGCCAGAGGCGTACTTGATCCGAGCAACGTTTCCGTGATGCAACACGGCGTGGACACCTGCCAGCGCCACAGCCTTCGAATCGTCGATGGCCACGATCCGGGCGTGAGCGTGGGGGCTGGTCAGCAGCTTGGCAACCAACATGCCCCGCAACTCGATGTCGTCGGTGAAGGCCGCATTGCCCTTCACCAGGCGAACGGCATCGACCTTGACCTCCGGCTTGCCGACTACGGCCATGTCTGGCACATCGCGCGACGGGATGAGGCGGGGTACCGCCAGCGACGCCTCCGGACGAGGATCGGCCGGATCGTAGGGAGCGGCGTTGACCCCGTCGGTCATCGGTTCCACGATCAGTGGGCCGAAGGGCTCGGTCGACTCGCCTCGCAGCACGGCCGCCGACCGGAGCACGGCCTCCACCGGTTTCACGTAGGCGGTCTCCCGGTCGAGAATGCCAGACAACATGTCGCGAACGTCGGCCTCGCTCGGATTCGGGTTTTCCTCAAGCAGCGCCATGGTGCCGAGCACCATGGCCCCAACCGAGTAGCCAGACTGCATGGCGCCGGTAGCGGCGAAGGCCGTCTGGATCGGGTGCAGTTCTGGCGCGACGTTTAACGACTCCACGGTGGTCACATCGTGGCCGCCAAGTTGGGCGGCCAGGAGGTTGTCCGTGCTGGTTAGTCGACCGTCGATCAAGACCGCCGATGCCCCCGTCTCCCCTGTGTTCGACCCAAAGCGCACGCTGGCCAGGCCCTGGTCCCGCAGAGCGGCCAGGGCGGTCTCGTGGGGTTCGGCCTCGATGGTGGTCGCCGCGCCGTTCAGGCTGAAGCTGATCTCGATGGGTCCGATAGTGGTGTTGGCCGATGTCATCGCGCCACCTCCCGAACCTCGTCGAGTACCCGGGATGACAGCACGCCGGCCAGATGTATCCGGTACTCAGAAGAACCACGGAAGTCGCCGAGCGGTTCGAGCCCGCCAGTCGGATCGTCGACCGCCACCTCGATCGGAGACGGGGCAACGCCGGTAAGGGCAAGCCTCACGGTGCCGTCGTCGGACCGTCTGGCCACGGCGGCCACGATCGGTTCGTCGGCCGGTGTGCGGCCGGTGGCGGCAATCGCTCCCCGACCGGACGGGTCGAGATTCACCGCGGTGACGATCCGCTGGCCAACGCACTCGGCGATCGATTGGCCAAGAGGTCGGGGTTCGGCTCCGTGGAGTTCGACGACGGCGTCGTGGACGAGCAGCCCGGCGACCAACACACTGTCGGGATCGGCGAGGGCAACGGTGCCACCGATCGTCGCCTGATGACGCAAGGTGCTCGGCAGCTCCCGGCGGGCCAGCTCGATCAGGAGATCAGGTGTCCGCCGATCAGCCATCAGTTCACCGATCCGGCTCATGGCTCCCAGAATCAGTCGGCCATCGCGCTCAGCCAAGTCGGCCAAGGGGAGATCCTGCAGGTCGACAACCTCAACACCCACCGGTCGAACCTTGCGGGCATCGGGGACCGCCACGGTGCCGCCGCCGATGGCCCGACGGTTTGGATCGGCCAGGAGCTCGGCGGCCTCCTCCAGGCTTGATGGTCTGTGGTAGGCGACGACGCTTGGCATGCGCAAAAGATAGCCGAGCCTTGCTCTTCGACGACCGGCCAGCCACAACAGTGGTCATGAATTGCTGATCCCGGCTCTGGCCATCAGCCGTTTGGCTGAAGCCTGGGCCGCGGCAACCAGGGCCCGCTCGTCGAGCATCGTCAGGCGGCCCTCGTCGAGGAGAATCCGGCCGTCTACAAGCACGTGCGACAGATTGATCGGGCCGGCGGTGAAGACGAGCGCACTGGCAACCCGGTGAACGGGGGCGGTAAATACCGACCGCAGATCGACCAGCAACAGGTCGGCCTTACGACCGGCCTCGACGGCCCCGATCCGATCGGGCTGACCAAAGGCCTGTGCTCCTCCACGGCAGGCCATCGCCAATACATCCTCGGGCTGCACGGCAACCGGATCGAGGTGGTGCACCTTCTGCAGCAGGGCCGTGGCTTTGAGCACCTCGAACAGATCCTGACGGTTGTTGCTGCCGGGTCCGTCGCTGGCCAGGGCGATCGGGATCCCCCGTTTGCGCATATCGAGGATCCTCGGTACCCCGGAGGCGAGATACATGTTCGACACCGGGCAGTGAACAACGACGGCGCCCCGCTCTGCGATCAGATCAAGTTCGGCATCGTCGAGCCAAACGCTGTGTGCGAGCTGGGTGTCGGGCCCAAGGGCGCCCAACTTGTCGAGCCAGTGCACATGCCGCAGCCCATGTTCCTCCAGGCTCATCTCAACCTCGACCGCGGTCTCGGCGCAGTGGATGTGCATGCCGGCATCCCACGAGGCTGCCGAGTTGGCGGTAAGACGCATTGCATCGTCGGAACAGCCCCACGGGATGAGGGGTGCCATTTCGATCCGGATCCTGTCGTCGTCGTAGCCGTGCCATTGGCGGCGAACCCGTTCGGTTCGGTCGACGATCACATCGGCCGTCTCGGTCATCTTCGGTTCGTAGTTGCGATCGGCCCACCCCCGGGCCAAGAGGAAACGCAGGCCGACCTCCTCGGCCGCTCGGCAAACGGCGTCGTCAACGCCGGTCCCATCGCCGACATCGTCGAGGTGGATGTATTGGTGATCGAGCACGGATGTGGCCCCGCCTCTGATGTTCTCCACCATGCCGACCAGGCTCGCCAGCCGGGCCGACTCGGCGTCGAGATGGACCGCCCCGGGCCAGATGCAATCACGGATCCAATCAAGCAACGCCTTGTCATCGGCAAGGCCACGAAAGAACGTCTGGAACAGGTGGGTGTGACCGTTGATCATGCCAGGCATGACCGCACAGCCCGAACCATCGATAACCCGCGCCACCGACCCGGCCAGCCCGGGCGGTGCCTCCCCTGGGCCAACCCCGACGATCAGGTCCGCTTGCACGTGCACCCAACCCGGCTCGTGGATGGAGAATTCATCATCGACGGTGACGACGGCTCCTCCCTCGATGAGCGTCGAGTTCGGCCTTGGCTGCGGACGAACCTCGACCTCGCCGTTCCCTGAATCGATGGCCGTCATCCGATAACTCTCACGTCGCCTGTTCCCATGTCGCGTGTTCCCATATCAGGGCGTCCAGTTTGAGAAGGCGTCGATCACGGGCTTGATGTCATCCATCATCGGATAGAGAATCGGGCAGGTCACCCCGGCCTCGATGTACCGAGCTACGGTTTCGCGGCACTGCTCAGCCGTGCCGACCGCCATCAGTCGGGTAACCAATTCGTCGGGAATCAAATGGGCAGCCTTGCGGTAGTCGGCCTCGGTGGCCGGCCAACCAACCACTTCCTTCACCCGCTCGACGAGACCGGGATCAGCACCCGATGCCTTCATGATGTGGGGCTCGGTGCCGAGGTAGTAGGCCACAAGCGACTTGCCGGTCATCATGGCTTCGGCCGGATCGTCATCGGAGAGAGAGCAGACCAACAGCTCGGGCCGATCGACCTCCTCGATCGACTTGCCAGCCCTGGCGGCGCCAACGGCCACTCGCTCAACGGCGTCACGGATGTAGTCGGTCGGGACCACATAGTTGAGCACCGGCCCGTCGCAGATCTCGCCGGACAGCTCCAGCATCTTGGGGCCGGTCGCTCCGATGTAGATGGGGATGTCACGGGGAGATTGGTCGCCGTAGGCAACGTCGAGACGAACCCGATCGAGGTGGACGAACTCGCCCTCGTAGGTGACCTCCTCCATCGTGAACAGAGCCCGGATGGCCTCGATGTTTTCCATCATGGCGGTTAGCGGTTTTCGACGATCGGCCCCTACCCGACCGGCGATCGGCTCCCACCAGGCCCCGAGGCCGAGCATGACCCGGCTTTCGCCTTCGGGAGTGAGCCCTCCGAGCTCCCACATCGTGCTCCAGGTGGCCGCGATCACCGCAGCATTGCGGGTGTAGATCGGGAGCACACCGCTGCCGATCCGCAATCGGCTTGTGCGGGCCAACAGTGCCGACATGAGCACGACACAATCCCGAGCGAGTCGGGTGTCGGCCTGCCATATCTCGCTGAAACCCTGCTCCTCCGCATAGCACGCCACCTCCAGCTCGTAGCCGATGTCGTGCTTGTCCTGAAGGTAGAGGGCCATGCGCTGGGCCCCATCGTTGACCATGTCCCCGACCCTAACGGAGGCTACTGGGACCTCGGTCGCCCCGCAGCACTACGCTGATGCCGATGGACGTACTGGTGGTGAACGGGTTCGCCGTCGGAGAGTCGTCGAGGGTGGTCGAGCGGCTGGAAGCCACGCTGACCGAGGGTGGCCACGAGCTGATCCGCTGCAACCTGGCAGCCGAGGGTTTCGACACGTTCATGTCGGCCGAGGAGCGGGCCGTGTACCACTCAGATGAACCGCTGCTAACCGCCGAGGCTGCCGCAGCAGCGGCCGCCGTACAGCGCGCCGATGCCCTCGTGCTCGCCTATCCGGTCAGCCACCGGAGCGGTCCGCCCCGCGTCAAGAGTTGGCAGGAGCGGGTATTCGTGCTCGGTGTCGGCTTCGAGTTCAAACCGTCTGGCAAGATCACGGGCGCCCTCGACCTGAGGCGAGCTTGTGTGGTTGGTGTTTCAGCCAGTGGCGGGAGCCGGCGGGAGCTTGGCAAAGGTCGCAACGACCACGGGCCGTGTCTGGCCAGGTCGTTCTTCCTAAGTTCGAATCGGACCTGCCGTAGCCGTTACGTCTCGGTGATCGGCGACGATCTATCGCCGGCCGAAAGGGTTATCGGTCGCTGGTAGCCAGCCTCCTGGTTGGTCGGCTGCTTTAGTTGCTCCTCCCGCCCAAAACGGTCCCGCGGGACCGTTTTCTGATCCAAGCCCCACTAGCTCTTGTCCAGGCCTTGGCTACTTCCGGGCGATGAGCTGTGCCAGACGATCGAGATGGGCTGCGGTCTCGGCCCTGCTGCAACGGTCGATCTTGTAGAGCGGCAGCCAGCGAAAGCGGGCGCTCTGTCGGCAATGGGCCAGCAGCGACCGCCTAAGGTACCTTTTGCCCCACTCACCCTGCACGTTGTTGACAAGGCGGGACGAGCCACACGTTGTAAGCGCCGTCACCTCGGCCACATTGCTCAACGCCATCGGTTCGGCCAGCACCTCGTGAATCCAGTGGAGCAGGATGGCGGGCAGTCCACCCGACCACGTCGGGTATACGAGGAACAGGCGCGTGGCATCGACGAGGTCGTCGAGGTCTGGGCGTTCGCCCTGTCCAAGTCGGAAGCACTCGAATGGCAGCCGCTGCTCTTCGAGAACCTCGATCAACTGCTGTCGAAGCGCGGCGTTGTAACTGTCTTCGAGGGGATGGGCCTGGATGATCAGCGACGTCATCAGCCGAGCTGGGGAACCACGTCTCCGGCCAGACGATGGAGTTGCTCGTCGACCTTGTCGTAGCTGTCGCCGGGCATGCCGGGAAACAGGATGAGGTTCTCGACGCCGCCAAGATAATCGCAGTACCAACGAAGCTGTTCGGCGACATCGTCGGCCGTGCCGACCAGCCAAACCTTGTTTTCGATCGACTCCTCCAGGGTCGGAATCAGACCGGCGGGAGACGGTTTGCCGTCAGGGCCCATGTAGCCCTTGCTCCAGCCGTAGGGGCCGAGGAACTTCCAGAACTCGTCGTGGCCGTCACGGACCGATGCCAGCGCCCCTTCGTGGGTTTCGCCAACACAGGTGTTGACAACGAGCGAGCGCTTCTCACCCGCAGCCAGGGCCACCCCGTGCGTCTCGTCGTAGATCTCAGCGAAACGATCCCAGAACTGCTTCATGAACCTGTGGTGCTTGAGCCACATCACGCCACCCCAGCCGTTGCCTGGCACCGCCTCAAGCGTCGGTGGCGAGGTGATGGCCTGCCAGATCTCATACGGGTAGAGCGGTCGGGGAAGCAGGCTCAGCTCCTCAACGAAACCCCCACGATCGGGAATGCCTGGGGGCGGGAAGTCGTAGACGTCGCCGTGGAAGGAGAACCTCTCGTTGTCGAGGGCGAGACGAATCACCTCCACCGCTTCGGCGAACTGTTTGCGGTTGGCCTCATCGGCCTCGGCCTGGTCGGGATTGTCGAAACTCCCGATCATCGAACCAAGCGATTCGGCCTCACGGGGCACGGTTCCCCGCCCGATGCCCAGGATGGCCCGACCCTTTGAAATGTTGTGGAGCGTTGAGAAGTCTTCGGCCAGTCGAAGGGGATGCCACTGCCCAACAATGTTGAACATGGTGCCGATCCGTATGTTCTCGGTCCGTTCGGCCAGGATCGCCCCCGTCATCAGCCCATTCGGCACCACCTCATAGCCTTCGTACTGAAAGTGGTGCTCGGTCAACCAGAAGCTGTCGAAGCCGAGCTGGTCGCACAACACACCTGATTGAAGGATGCGCTCGGTCGTCGCCCACGCCGTTTTGGCGTCGTAGCGCCGATCGGTGGGAGCAGGTAGACCGGCCCCGGCGTCGTCCATCTCGACGCCACCGAATAAGAAGATCCCAGTACGCATCGTCCAACTGTAGAAGCGCTCCCGACCATCTGCAGAACCAAATCGATTCTGCCAAGGCTGCGGCCTCAGATAACGGCCAAGCCAAGCGTCAGGACGCCGATGGCGGACTGCACACCTCCGGCCCGCATCGCCATGGCGGCCAAGCGGGCGTCGATCGTGCCGCAATCCGCGTCGGCCTTCGCTTTGTGGGCTGACGCGAAGGCCAGCAGTGCAATGGCCATGAGCGCCAGGAGCTGAGCCCCATTGGCGCCACCTGATTGCCAGGCGATGACACGGCCGACAATTGCCGAGGCGATAAGAGCGCCAGCGACAACCGTCGCGGTCGACAGGACAGGCTCGGCGATCCTGCTTTGGCCGATCGGCGGCGCCAAGTAGGAGGGCGATGCCAGGCTCAGCCGTGATCGCAGGGTGGTGTCGGTCGAAACGGTTTGGCTGAACATACCCCCTACTTTCGGGCTGATTTGGGCCCGAAACGATCCAGGAAGACCCCCAAAACCCCCTAGGGGGTCTCGGCCGGATGGACCACGGCGGGAACTCCGAATCCCTGCTCGATGAATTGTGCGGCGGCTTCAGCCTGTGCCAGCGAGGGTTTGTACGTACCGGAGTTGTTGTTGAGATGGACCACTCGCCCCTCGGACTCCTCGGTCACCCAGAACTCACCGGCGAATCGAATGTCGGGGTCGTAGCCGGCGATCAGTACGTGTTTGGCCAGCAGCCAGTTGGCCCGGCCCACATCTTTGTCAGTGCGGTTTTCGAGGCGAGCGACACGAAGCGCTCCCCCGCTAACCACGGCGTTGTACATGAACGGGTTGTCGTGAGGGCCGATCTGCAGCATGGCGGTGAGCGTATGTCCGGAATGTACGCCCATCGACTGCATGTCCTGGGCCAGTTGCCTGCGGATCACGCGAACCGGCGTCGGGGCAAACAGCAGATACTTCTTGAGCCGAGTGGCCAGGTCTAGGCGGCCGGGATAGGCGGGCAGCGGTTCGTTCAGCTCGGCGAACTCCGGTCCATCCAGGTCGACAAGTTTCTTGTCCGGGATTGCCTCGAAGATCGGATGGTCACCGATATAGGAACCTAGGACGGCGCCGAGGCGGCTCGGTCTTCCCATACGAAGGTCAGCCGACCGGGACTCGTCACCCGT
Organism: Phascolosoma agassizii; assembly: GCA_035593235.1. Taxonomy (NCBI): domain Eukaryota; kingdom Metazoa; phylum Annelida; class Sipuncula; order Phascolosomatiformes; family Phascolosomatidae; genus Phascolosoma; species Phascolosoma agassizii. Next base: position 204,089 of record JAVJHY010318121.1, on the reverse strand, counting down.
TTCGAGCGCGGCCGGTGGCAGTGGTCGGGGCTCGATGGTTGGGGCCGAGCCTTGTTGGCGACGGCTGACCTTTGCCATCTGCTTCCTTGCCAACCGGCCGACACTTGTGGATTCCTTACGGATGACCCTGACAAAATGATCGGATACCGATTCGCCGCCGGTTCTGATGACCCGCAACGGGATCGGCTCGCCCTGCAGTTCCAACCCGTGTTCCCAAATCTGGCGGGCCAGCGTCATCGGCCTTACGAATCGACGGAGCGACCGGCCACCCGATGTGAATCCCGCCGTGTGGAGCACCAGTGCGTTTGCTCTGGCACAGGTGATGCTGCGACGACCCGATTTAGTGTGCATCGCGTTACGTAACTCTTCGGTCGCGGCCTCATCGAGATCACAAAGCTGGACCAGCATGCCGCCCTGGACCCTGCCCTTCGTGTCGGCGACAAAGGACGGTTCACGCCAGAACATTGTTGCCGCGTACTTGTCCCATCCGTTCTCCCCGGGAACCGCCAGATACACGTTCGGCACCCCGAAGCCGAGGAACACGGCGCTGGAATCGCTGAACACCTCTGCGACGGGGAGGAGCGAGAGGCCCTCATGGCCGACGGTTTGCACGTGGGACGAATCCACGACGAGGCGTTGACCGCGGCTGAACAGTCCGTCGGGTACGAGGCTGGCTCCTGCGGTCAGCCCTGCGAGCGGGTCGGGCGAGGCCTGGCCGGTTGCGCTCGGGCGGCTTGGATGATGCGAGTCGGTGAGTCCCATGGTCGTCACTGAACAGTATCGGCGCAAACGGCACCGACTTTCAGTACGCCCTTACAACAGCGGCTGATCCGTCATCACGAACCCGTTGCTCGCCCGGTTCCCCTCAGCCAAACCAGTGCAGTCACCGGGCGGGTCATCTCCTGAATCGATCGCACCGATCGATCCGCCAGCGCCGGTGTCGCTTGTTAAAAGTTCGTCACGGCTGTGCGAACACTCGTCTACAGCATTGGCCCGAGCGTGATACGTGAGCGCGCCGAGGCTAACGTTCTGGAGGTTATGGCCGACACCTCCCTCACATTCGACGGCATCGGCATGGTCTTTCCCGATGGAACAGAAACCCTCATCGACATTTCGTTCTCGGTTGACCGCGGTGAGTTCGTCACCATCGTCGGTCCCTCAGGCTGCGGGAAGTCGACCCTGCTGAAGATCGCATCCGGGCTCCTGGAACCAACCGCGGGAAGCGTCACCGTCGACCGGGACCGGCTTGGCTACGTCTTCCAGGACGCAACGCTGCTCCAATGGCGAACGGTTCGCCAGAACGTCGAGCTTCTGGCCGAGCTTCACGGCATGCCGAAGGATCAACGGTCCGAACTTTCGCAGGCCGCCATCGACACCGTTGGGCTTAGCGGGTTCGAAGACCACTATCCGAAGTCGTTGTCCGGTGGCATGAAGATGCGGGCCTCCCTGGCTCGCACCCTCACCCTGAAGCCTCCCGTCTTCCTGTTCGATGAGCCGTTCGGGGCCGTCGATGAGATCACGCGTGAACACCTCAACGAAGAAGCCCAGCAGCTGTTTCAAAGCGAGGGTTTCGCCGGTCTGTTCATCACTCACTCAATCAGTGAGGCGGTGTTCATGAGCACCAAGGTGATGGTGATGTCGGCCCGTCCGGGCCGGATCGTTTCCGAGTACGAGGTTCCCTTCGACTATCCCCGAGCCCCCGACCTGCGCTTCGAACCGGAGTTCGCAAAGCTCAGCGGCGAGGTCTCCCTCGCCCTACGAGGAGCCCACACATGACCGACCTGGTCGATGACGTGAACGACGCCGGCGACACCGGTGGTGTCGAGGGTCTGGCCGGTGGGGTCGTTGGCCACGACGCCCCTCGCCCCCTGCCTGGCGCAAGCCGGTCGAGTCTGGCCGTAAGCAGACTCGTGCCGCCGTTCCTGTTCGGCATGGTGATCATTGCCTTCTGGTACTTCGTCTCCTACTTCCTCCTCGACCCCAATCGCCGTTTCCTGCTCCGGCCTCCCCATCAGGTCATCACGGTCGGCTTCCGTACGGCCGACGGGAACCTGTCGGAGATGCTGAGCGCGTTGGCGTCGAGCGCCCGGGTGGCCGCCATCGGTCTGGCCATCGCCATCACCATCGGATTCGTCCTTGCCATCATGATGAGCCAGGCCAAGTTCGCCGAACGGGCGATGTTCCCCTACTTGGTGACGCTGCAGGCCATCCCCATCCTGGCCATCGTGCCACTGATCTCGTTCTGGTTCGGCACCGGTCAGACCTCACGCCTGGTTGTCTGTGTGATCATCGCCCTCTTCCCGATCATCGTGAACACCCTGTTCGGACTGCAGTCGGCCGAACGCGGCATGCATGATCTGTTCACGCTGCACCAGGCCGGTCGCCTGACCCGGCTCAGGAAGCTCATGTTCCCGGCAGCCATGCCAGCGATCTTCGCCGGCCTGCGGATCTCGGCCGGGCTTTCAGTGATCGGCGCCATCGTCGGCGACTTCTTCTTTGGTAAGGGCGACACCGGCATCGGCCAGTTACTGCGCCGCTACGCCAACCAACTCCAAGGCGAAGAACTTCTCGCCGCCGTCATCCTGTCATCCACCCTCGGGGTTACCGTGTTCCTGCTGTTCGGCTGGATCCAGAACCGAGCCATCGGAAAGTGGTACGAGGGGTCGTAGAGACCAACGTCGTCGAGCTGAAACACAAGCCCGCCGTTAGGGACAGAAACGCAAAATGATCGCGTGCGTCGAGTGTCGCATGTTGAAAATGGAATCCGTTCCGGGGAGGAACCTATGAAACCCACAACCTTAAGAAAGTTATTGGGCCTGCTCTTTGCCTTCGGGCTGGTCGCAGCCGCCTGCGGTGGTGATTCCGATGAGGACACCGGCACCGATGGCGGCGAAAGCGTCAGCGCCGAAGCCACCGAGGACGAGGCCTCCGACGAAGAAGGCGAAGCCATGGACGAGGAGGAGGGCGAGGCAATGGACGACGAGTCCGCTGCTCACAGCCTCGCCGACGTCTGTCCAAGCCCACTCGTGCTCCAGACCGACTGGTTCCCGGAGGCCGAGCACGGCGCCGTGTACGAGATGATCGGTGACGACTACGTCGTCGACGTCGACAACAAGGTCGTTCGCGGCAGTTTGGTCGATGGTGGCATCGAAACCGGCATCGAGTGGGAGGTTCGGACCGGTGGCCCCGCTATCGGCTTCGCCCCCGTGGCCAGCCACCTCTACACCGACGACAGCATCCACCTGGCCTACCAGAACACCGAGGCCCAGGTGCTGGGCTTTACCGATGTTCCGACGCTCGCCGTCGTGGCACCGCTTGAGAAGAACCCGCAGATGATCATGTGGGATCCCGAGACCTATCCTGAGGTCGAGACCCTGGCCGACCTCAAGGACGCTGGTGTAACCGTCAATGTCTTCGGTGGTGGTGTGTTCTCCCAGGTCTTCGTTGCTCAGGGCATCTGGGACGAAGCTCAGGTCGACCCGTCCTACGACGGCTCGCCTGCTGCCTTCATCGCAGCCAATGGAGAGATCGCCCAGCAGGGCTTCGCCTCGGCCGAACCTCACAACTACGCCAACGTATTCGAGGAGTGGGGCAAGCCGGTTGCCTACCAGCTGCTTCACGATTCGGGCTTCGAGGTCTACAGCCAGACGATCGCCATTCGGCCAACCGACCAGGGCGCCCTCGACGACTGCCTGAAGGAGGTCGTTCCGATCATCCAGCGCGCCGTGATCAGCTATGGCGACGATCCAAAGCGGGCCAACGGCATCATCATCGACGCCGTTGACCAGTACGCCGACTTCTGGGTCTACGACGAGGCCTTGGCCGAGTATTCCGTGGCCACTCAGGCTGAGCTTGAGGTCTTCGGCAACGGCCCGAACAGCACCGTTGGCGACATGGAAGGCGACCGGATCCAGGGCGTCATCGATCTCATGACCGACGCCGGCATGGATGTGCCGCAGGTCATCGCCGACGACCTGTTCACCAACGAGTACATCGACGACACCATCGGTTTCTGACCGGGGTTGGTTTTTCCATCGGGACTGCGGTCCCGACGAACAGCTGCAGGCGAGAGCCGGCACCACTTCGGTGCCGGCTCTCGCCGCGTTCAAGCTCGACGATCAACCATTGCTTTCAGGAGGGCGCGGGTGTCCATGCCATCGCCTTCACCCTCGCCACGGGTTGGCCGGTTGATCGCGCTCAGCGGCAGATCGAACTTGAAGTCGAGCGACTGTGGCAGCCCGCAGACCTCGTCGTCACATGCCTGCCATCGAACCCGGCCCGCGATCGTCAGGCCAGGGGTCTCACCATCGCCAGGCCGATCCGAAAGGGCGCCGCTGTAGGTGATCGGCACCCGCAACGTCACATCGCCATCCCAAACATTGAGCGTCTCGCCGGTCCCGGCCAAGATGTGCGGCCTGGTCGGCGGAGCCTGCGTGTCGAGAACGATGAGACCGGCAACCTCATCGAACTCCACCGAAGTGGCGACCATGCCATCGGGCACCGGGCCGCCATACAGGTGCTGGCCCGGTGGTACCCGCAGCTCGACGGTGAGCTCCCGCAGTGTCCCAGGTGCTGTTGCCGCGCCATCAAGCTCGACCCGACAGGTCACCGATTCCACCGGCTCGGCCGGGCGCTCGCCCAGTTCAGCGTGGATGTCTTCACCCCGTAGTGCCCGGACTAGCTGGTCGCAACCGGGCCGCAGGGCCAAGTGGCTCTCGAAGAACTTGCCGGTGACGATGCCGTTCGAATCGGTGACGTAGACCCCGGGAAACGGGATCCCGTACCAAGGGTGGTCGTCCTCGGCGATGAGCGTGTTGAGGATGCCAAAGGAGCGGATGATTTCGCTTTCGGGGTCGGAGAGGAGGGGAAAGGTGATCCCGTTGCCTTCGGCGAAGGCAGCCAGGGCATCGGGTTCGTCGTAGCTGAGGGCGATCAGCGTCGCCCCTGCGTCTTGCATCCTTGCCAGACCTGATTGCAGCTCAACGAGCTGCGAGCGGCAGGGCGGTCACCACACCGCCGACCGGTAGAAGACCATGACCAGCGGGCCGTTGCCCCGTTCGTGGTGAACATCGACGATACGACCGTGCTGATCGGGAGCCACGATCGGGGGCAGTCGTTCACCAATCTCAGGACCGGTTGGTTGCCCCCCGGTAGGGTCCGAACGGGGGCCTACTCCCGGTCGGAAGGGCCCGGCAAAACCGAGGTGGTCCCGCCACCCCTTGCCGTTTTCCAACGGTGTCGTTCTTGTTTCGAGTTCCATTTGACGCTCCTGCTCTCAGAGGGTGGTGTCGTCCCGCTCACCGAAAACCGGCGATGCGGTCCTCGGTGTCGGCGATGTCGTAGTCGGTTGAGGCCTCATAGTCGAGGCCGCTGCGTAGACCGTTGTCTTCGGCGGCCCGGTACAGATCCTTGTAGGCGGCGAGAGAGTCAACGCTGTTTGCGACGATCTCGGACATGAGTGCATCGACCGCAGCGTCGAGCGCGGCGGCCGGATGTGACTGCGCAGCCAGGCCGTAGGCCACCGCGTCGACGCCGTTGAACTGGCGGGCGGTGAGCGACAGCTCGCGGGCCCGCGTCATCCCGACCAGGTGTGGAAGCCGTTGACTCATACCCCAGGTTGGACGGAGACCGAATTTGGCGTGGGTGTCGCCAAGTCGGGCCTCGTTGGCGGCAACGATCAGATCGCAGGCCAGCGCCAGTTCGAGAGCACCGGTGAAGCAGAATCCGTTGACCTTGGCAACGACTATCTTCGGCATGGTCGAGATCAGCCCGGTCAGGCGCCTTGCCGGAAGGTCGAGGAGATCACCGACCTTGCCACCGTCGAGCCGCCGCTCACCCAGCGCCTTGAGATCGACACCGGCGCTAAAGGCTCGCCCGGCTCCCGTCAGCACGACGGCGTTGACCGAACCATCGACGGCCACTCGATCGAAGACCTCATTGAGTTCCGCCAGCATCGTCGGGGTGATGGCGTTCAGTGCGTCTGGCCGGTTCATGGTGATGGTTGCCACTTCTGCGGCCACAACCAGCTCGACGGTTTCGTACTGCGACATCGGTCTCCTCTACACCTGGATCGGTCGGCCCATTGTCGCCCCGACCTGGGTTGGCAGCCAATGCAATCGGTTTAGCGCCTCCAACGGCGGGTCTGGAAGACTCGCACGATGGCTAGCGAAACCGAGCTCGACGACGGCCGGGCCTACGGTCTTACAACAGGCACCTGGGACCCGGAACTGACCGAGGTGGGCGCCGGAACACCGGCCGGTGAACTTCTACGCCGCTACTGGCATCCGGTAGCTCGTTCGTCGGAGGCCACAACCATTCCCTGCGACGTCCGCATCCTCGGTGAGGACCTCGTCCTCTTCCGGACAACGGCTGGGGAGCCGGGGCTCGTCACCCCCCGTTGCTGCCACCGAGGTACCACGCTGTTCTTCGGCAAGGTGGAGGACACCGGTATCCGCTGCCCATACCACGGTTGGTTGTTCGCCCCCGACGGTCTCTGTGTCGACCAGCCATGCGAGCCCGACCGTGGCCGCAATCTCGGGCGTTACCGCCAGCCCTGGTATCCGGTTGTCGACTATCACGGCCTCGTCTTCGCGTACCTCGGCCCGGCCGACAAGCAGCCCGTATTCCCCCGTTACGACATCTTCGAGGATCTCGGCGACAACGAGGAGATCGTCATCATCGATCACTTCGCTTTTGGCGGACCGAGCGATGCACCATGCAACTGGTTCCAGACCCACGAGAACTCGATGGACGCCTACCACGTGTTCATCCTTCACAACACCATCAGCGGAAACCAGTTCGACCCCCGTTTGGAGATCTGGCCGAAAATCGATTGGGAGCGCCATGACTGGGGGATCTCAAGCGCGCAGGATCGTGACCTGCCGGACGGCACGTTGCTCCATCGGGTTACCGAGGTTCGGGTGCCGACGATCCGGGTCATACCGACGCCAACGCTGAGCGTGCTCGGCAAGACAAACAACATGAGTTGGACGCTACCGATCGACGACACCAACACCCGGGTCTACGCCATGGTCCGCAAATCGAAGGCAGAGCAAGCGCAGGGCTCGCCAACCTACGCCGAGGGCAAGACCTGGTTCGACCTGACCGACGAGGAGCACCAGCTCTATCCCGGCGACTACGAGACGCAGGTGGGTCAGGGCCCGATAACGCTCCACAGTGAGGAACGGTTGGCCACATCGGATCGAGGGGTCTCGCTGGTTCGCCGGCAATTCAAAGAGCAGGTGCAGATCGTGGCCGAAGGCGGCGACCCCATTGGTGTGTCATTCGATCCCGACGCTCCGCCCGTTTCCCTCATCGCTGGCAACTACATTGTCGAACCCTCCGACTGAGCGGCCCACAACGGCCGCGACCAAAACCGGGGGTGCCACTGCTCTAGGTTGAGTAGCGGTGAAGGACTACGGAAACTCCGTGTTCGTCGAGCCTTATGCAGGTGGCGACGGAGGCAGGCACCTCCGGGTCGCGTTTGCGGTGCTCGGCGTGATGCTGGTGGCCGGCGGATGCACCTCGTCTCAAACCCCCGACGTTGCGGTCCCCACCAGCTCCGAGACCACAATCTCCGAGAGCTCCACCACAACTACCTCCACGCAGACCACGACCTCGGCGAGTACGACGACCACCGAAGGAGGAGCGCTGATCAATCAGGCAGAACAGGACCTGCGCTTCGACTACGGGGAACTCGTGCGCCACGAGCTGGTCGACGGCGTCGACTGGATCTGGTTCGATCGCTACAGCTCCGCCGACAGCCAAGGGACCGAACTCAGCGAAGAGCCACGCTGGGAGATGGCCACCGACTGGCATGGGGGCGCAAACGTCAACCCCCGTCTACGCAGCTACCCGCTCGCTGCCAACGCAAGGACGTTGGAGATAGATCCTGTCGACTTCGAGTCGGCCTGCGGCGATCTCGATCTCACGTGGGACTTCATCGACTCCGACGTTCCAGCGTTGCTGGCCAACAGCACGCCCCCTCTCGCCTCGCTCACGTTCGATGCCGACCACCGGGTCGTACTCATCCGAGATCAACGAGGTTGCTGAAGAGCCTGCCCTCGAACTAGGACCGGCCGACCTAGGGCCGGTGGATCGAGGTCTGCTGATCGGCCGAGGCCACAAGCACACCACGACGAAAGACCCGCCGCGACATCGGCGCGTCGGCCATCGCCCCTCGAACCGATGGAGCATCGATGGCGACGATGTCGGCTGGATCCCCGACGGCGAAGGTCACCGGCGCCAACCCCAAAACCGACCGGGGCGCCTTCGAAACCAGCTCAAAGGCAGTGTCTGGCAGCTGGTGGCCGGCCATCACGAGGAGGGAGGCCGTCTCCAACGGATCACTCCGGCCGACGAGGTTGAACGGATCCTGTACGTTGTCGGCTCCGGCGGCCACCGTCACCCCTGCGTCCTGCAGTGCCTTGATGGCGGTCAATCCTCTCGGGGTTGCCGTCGGATGGTCGCGACCCTGTAGGAACAGATTGGTCTGGGGCAGGGAGATCACCGAGATTCCGGCCTCGGCCACCTCGGCTGCCACCGCCGCCTGGGTGTCCGGGGTCTGCATTCCGAGGGTCACGCAGTGGCTGGCTGTCACCGACTGCTCGAATCCGGTGTCGATGATCTGGCGGGCCAGGTCCCGAAGCGTCAGCATGGCGGGGTCGAGCATTTCGTCGACATGAAGGTCGATCCCGATTCCGGCTTCCGTCGCCACTTCGATGGCGAACGCGATCGATTGGGCCTCGGTTCCCTCGGGCTGGAGGTGCGGAGTTCCGCCGACGAGGTCGACGCCAACCTCCAAGGCCTCGGCCAGGGCTCGGCGCCCCGGTGCTCCGTCGGGCCCGATGATGGGCATACCGGTCAGGGCAACGATCTGCACGTCGATCAGATCGCGGAAACGATCGGCGGCCTCACGAACCGCGATCACCGCGCTGGCTCCCGTGCTGGCGAGCACGTTGGCGTGGGACCGTACGGCGGTCACCCCGTGAACAAGGAGCAGTTCGATGGCGGCCGACGCCCGCTCAACAATTGCCTCGTGGGTGATCGTGCCGGCAGTAGCAGCTGCATTCCAGGCGTTGATGGCGCCCATGAGATCACCGGTCGGGTTTGGTACGGCCTCAGCCGTCAAAGCCTTGTCGAGGTGGGCGTGGGGCTCGGCCATCGCGGCCACAACCAACCAACCACGAAGGTCGTGACGCTCGACGCCAGACCCAGAATGCTCCGACGGTCCCTGGCCCTCGGCGATGGTCGAGGCGGAGGCAGGCCGACCGACCGGGGTCACCGAGGCGATAAGCCCGCCGACGACCTCGATGTCGACAATGCGGCCGTCGACAAGTCGAGCATTGGCCAGGATCACCGTCACCCGGCCAAGCTATCCACCGATCACGTTGGCGGCATCGCTGCGCTCTAACCTCAACCCATGACCGTGACCGATCTCCGGAGCTACATCGAAGCACTCGACCACGCCGGTCAGCTGGCCCGCATCAAGCGCGAGGTCTCCCAAACCCACGAACTGGCCGATGTGGCGGCGGCATTGGCCCGCAACGACGTTGGTGCCGGCCTGTTCGAGAACGTGACAGACAGTCGGTGGCCGATCTTCGCCGGCGGGGTGACATCGCACCGTCGGGCCGCCATCGCCCTCGGCTGCCAACCCGACGAGATCATCGACCGTATGGGCGACGCCCTCGAACTCTCGAACGGAGTAGCCACGACCCAGGTTGAAACAGCGGCCTGGCATGACAACGCCGTCACCGGCGAAGACCTCGACGTGTCGATGCTGCCCATCCCAACCCACAGCCGGGGCGATGGCGGGGCCTTCATCACCGGAGCGGTGACGGTCACCAAGGACCCGGTCGGGGGACGGGGCAACCTGTCGTACAACCGCATGTTGAAGATCGACGAGCGGACGTTCGGCTTCAACGTCAACGAATGGCGCGATGTCGGCACCTTCATGCGAAGCCGGCCCGACCCCGAGGCGCCGTTCCCGGTGGCCCTTGCCATCGGGCTCGACCCGGCGATCATGATCGCAGCCGGGGTTCGGACCACGGCCGATGAGTTGTTGATCGCCGGCGCGTTGCGTGGCCGTGGCATTGAGGTATGCCGCGGACTGACCGTCGACATCGACATCCCCGCCGCCGCCGAGGTGGTCATCGAGGGTCAGATCCGTCCTGCCGAACGGGCACCGGAGGGCCCGCTTGCGGAATTCCACGGATACCACGGTGAACCCTGGAACTCCCCGACTCTGGTAGTGACCGCCATCTCGTGGCGCAACGATCCGATCTATCAGACGATCATCCCAGGCTGGTACGAGCACATCTATATCGGCAACGTCCTGCCACGCGAACCGCTACTGCGTCGCTTCATCCGCCATCTCGACGTCAACGCCGATGTGCACATCCCGCCATACGGAAACGGCTTCCTGGCAGTCGTTCAGATCGACCGCGACAACCCGGGAACACCGAAGAACCTGGCGATGGCGGCCATGACCGCTCACATCAACATCCGCAATGTGATCGTTGTCGATCGAGACATTGACATTCGCGATGCAGCCGAAGTCTCGTGGGCGCTGACAAACCGGGTCGATTGGAGCACAGACACCTTCACCGTTCCCGGCGCCCAGGGCCATGAAATGGATCCAACCGCCAACACCAGGGGGATCAGCACCAAGCTCGGTGTCGACGCGACCTACAAGCGCGAGCGCCGGGAGTACGGCGAGAGAGTCGCCTATCCGGCCATCGACCTCGGGCCCTACCTTTCATGAACACCGACGCCGCCGCCCAAAGCGGTAGCCACGATCATGCCGAAGCCAGGCCCGACCGGGTGGTAGTGGCCATCACGGGAGCCAGCGGATCGATCTATGGAATTCGAGCGCTGCAACTCCTGCGGGAACTAGCAGACATCGAGGTCCACCTGCTCATGACCGCACCAGCCCGAACCACGCTGGCCGTCGAGACCGATTGGGCGCCGGGTGACGTCGAGGCACTCGCCGACGAGGTTCATTCGCTACGGGACATGGCGGCCACCATCGCCAGCGGATCGTTCGCAACCAGGGGAATGATCGTTGCGCCCTGTTCGATCAAGACCCTCTCGGCCATCGCCAACTCCTACAGCGCCGAACTCGTGGCCCGTGCGGCCGACGTTACCCTCAAGGAACGACGGCCCCTGGTACTCATGGTTCGGGAGACACCGTTCCACCTCGGACACCTCCGATTGATGACACAGGTGGCCGAGATGGGTGGCATCATCCAGCCACCGGTGCCCGCCTTCTACAACCAGCCCGAAACCATCGCCGATCTGGTTGATCATTCGGTCGGTCGTGCCCTGGAACACCTCGGCCTCGACATCCCCGATCTCAAGCGATGGGACGGGCGCTGACCCGATCGATGGGGCGTCTGCTGCCTCGATCCGAAACGACACCGGCCAGCGCAACAACTCGTCGCCCAGTCGAATCAGGGCTCGGGCCCGGCCGTGAGCCTTCGGTACAGCTCAACGGTCAGCCGCCCGTGAGGACAGCGGCCATCGATTCGATCACGGCCTCTCCCCCGTCGAGATTCGAGATCGGTACCTGGAACTCATCGATGCCGTTGTCGACAAGAAGAGAACGAAGGCGGGCGCCGGCCTCGGCCGGGGTGCCAGTGATCACGAACTCCGGGACCCACTCGGGTTTCACGTGAACGGCGGCAGAAGCCGGGCCGCCATCGGCCAGGGCCCGCCGGAGTGCCCCCCTTTCGGCTTCAGTCATGCCGAGCAGCGAACGGACCTCGTCTGGCGAGTCGACCAGCCGGAAGGTGAGCTGGGTACGGGCCGCCTCAAGATCCTCTTCCGTGGTGGCGACCATTGTGGAGTACACGATGGTAAAGGGTCGCCCCCGATCGGGGTTGGCAGCCCTGAGTTCGGCCACGGCCGGACTCAGCAACTTCCGATGGAGGTATCCGAGGTAGAAGCCATCGGCGATCCTGCCTCCGAGTTCGAGCATTCTCGGCCCCCGTCCGGCGAGGATGACCTCGATGTCTGGACGGCCATAGGCGAGCTTGGCCCGATCGAAGGAAAACAGTTCACCGCGGTGACTGACGGTTTCGCCTGCCCACAACTGCTTCACCGTCGTCACCATTTCGGAAACCGCAAGCAACGGCCGTCGTCGTTCGATGGCAAGCGGATCCAGCGTCAGCCCGCCACCGGCTCCGAGGCCGAGAAAGGCGCGTCCTCCGCTCAGCTCATCGAGTGAGGCAATGGCGGCCGCGGTTGCGCCAGGATGGCGGACATAGGGGTTGGTGATGCCCGGTCCGATCAGGATGTGATCCGTTGCCTCGGCGATGGCGGCCAAGGTCACGTAGACATCGCGGGTCACGAGCCCTTCGTCGTAGACCCAGCAACGGGCGAAACCTCGCTGCTCAGCCAGCTTCGCCAACTCCACCACCTGAGCGATCGGTCCGGTAGGCATCAGGTTGACGCTCATCGCCGGAGGCCGAGCGTCGGTGATCAGATCTGACGTCATCGTCGACGACGATAGTTCAACGCAAAGACGCTGAGCTCCGGACCTCGTGTAGGCGGCGCCGAAGCGGCCTACGCAGATCACCCAAGACGGTATGGGCCGCATTGCGCCCGGATGCCCCGAAAATACCTGCGCCCGGATACGTCCCGGCCCCCGACAGGTAGAGCCCAGAGATCGGCGTTCGGTAGCGGCTCAACTCACGATTTCGGCCGACCAGGCTCACCAGGAGTGAGCCCGAGTAGGCCGGGGTGTGACCTCGATGCATCGAGAACTCCTTCTCGTAGCGATCCGGGGTCATGACCCGCCACCGATCGACCGTTTGAGCGAAACCCGGTTGGGCCAAGCCGGCCAAAAGGTCGAGCCAACGTTTGGGTTCCGGCGATGACGGCCAGCCCCCCTCGATGGCATAGGGGGTGAACAAGGTTTCCAGGCTGAGCACGTGCTGCCCGGGCCCGGGTGCCATCGACGGGTCGAGAATTGAGGGCGCGTTCACCAATAGCGTCGGGTGGTCGGCGACCCGGCCGAGGAGGCGAAGCCGATGAGCTTCGGCCAATTCTAATGGCGTCGGGCTGACGACCGCTGTCGGAGCCAGTAGGTCGACATCGGGAAACAGGGACTGGAGATCCTGCAGACCGGCGAAGCCCGGGGGCGCTGTCAACACGGCATCGATCTTCGACTCGTACCCGTCCTCGACGGGCTGCTGCTGCCATCGCCTGATCGTTCGGCGGGCTGCAGCCGGCGGTTCGGCCAACCAGTCGACAAGAACCCGGCGAGGGTCGCAGGCCGCGACCACACATCGGGCCCTTAGCTCAGTGCCGTCTTGTAGACGAACCCCGTGAACGGCTCCGTCGTCGACCACCAGTGATTCGACGGTTGCCGTGCACTGCACAACCCCGCCGGCGCGCTCGAAGGAGGCACCGATTGCGTCGGTAAGCGAACCGCTACCGCCCTCGGGACGACCGGTCTTCACGAGGTGGCGGATCGCGTAGCTGAGGGCGGCAAGCCCGGTACCCGGAGTGTCTGGAGCAACACCCCAAACGGTCGGCCCGGTACCGATCGACGGCAGCGACACCCGCCAGTCGTCGAAATAGTCGGCAAAGACGTCGTTGACGCTGCGGCGGCTCCAGCTGATGAGACGTCGGGCTGTGGCGGCCCGCCGACCGCCCCGCGAAAGCGCGGTACTTAGCATGCGCGGCGTCGTCGGGTAGGTGGAGGCCATGTCGACGACCATGCGGGCCACCGGCAGGGCATCGTCGACATAGCGTCGATAACCAGCGACCTGTTTCGGATAGGTGGCGTTCAAGCCGTCGATGGTGCGTTCGACCTCGTGAAACAGCACCCACGGATCGCTGCCATCGTGGAACAGGTGGACGTTGCTGGCATCGGGCTCCAAATAGTTGAGTCCGTGCCCTTCCAGGCCGAGGTCGTCGATCACGGGCAGAGCCCGGATCATCGTGTGATCGCAGTGGCAGATGTTGAAGCGGGCGTCGAGGTCGGAAACCGTCGACGCACAGCCACCAACGTTTGGCCGAGATTCCAGCAGCAGGGTCTCGATGCCGGCTTGGGCGAGGTAGGCGGCGCAGATCAATCCGTTATGACCGCCGCCAACCACAATTACGTCCCGATCAACCATTTCCGACCCTCCGCCGCAAAGGGTAGCCCGCAACTATCCTCCACCTTCGTGCCCCAAGCCACAGACCCGACTACCGCTGTTCCGGCCGATGAGATCGTCAACGACGCCCGTCTCGATCAGCTCCTCACCGACTACAGCGCTGCGCTGACACCACTCCTCCCCTTCCCGAAACTGACCGAACCAGACGAGCAACCTCGGGTCGAGATCCGATCGATCGAGCCATTGGTTGCCGTTGAGCACGAGCGGATCGTCACCCTCGACTCCTATCGGGCAGCGGGATGGCACAATGTCGAGCCGGGAACCTGGCTCCGCCGAGCGGTGGCCGATCGTGTCCATCGCTCAGCCGAGTCGCTACCGGAACCTTGGGGTCTCGCCGTATTCGATGGCTGGCGCTCACTGGCCCTGCAGACCGAGCTGTTTCACCACACCTACCTCAATCCTTCGGCCGCTCCTGAAGGCTTCCTGGCCGAGCCCTGCAACGACCGGGCCGAGCCCCCTCCCCACACCTCCGGGGGATCGGTCGATCTCACGCTGACCTACGACGGCACCGCGCTCCAGCTCGGCACTGACTTCGACGCCTTCACCGACCTGGCCATCACCGCAGCCTTCGAACGAACCGAGGGCGTTGTGCGCACGCTACGGCGTCTTCTCTACTGGACCATGCGAGCCAACGGGTTTGTGGTACTCGACCAGGAATGGTGGCACTTCGAGCACGGCACTCGACTGTGGGCCGCCCTCACAAACAACAGGCCGTGCTACGACCGGGCCGATGGGCCGCCCACCCGCTGAAACCGGTACGACTAGTGCACGGGTACGACTAACGCACGGGTACGACGATGGAGTTGGAAACCTTGTCGTGCAGGGTCTGGCTGTTGTCGTCCCAGAGCATCCAGAGATAGCCGATGTACATGAAGCCGGAGATGAAGCTGGCGAACAGGTATCGGCCGAAGGCTCGACCGGTTGAGATCAGCTGACCGGTCTGGGCGTCGACCACCCGGATGTCCATGGTCCGACGACCGATCGTCTGGCCGGTCTTGGCAACCGGTCGGATCAGCAGGAAGTAGACGATGGCCAGGTAGCCAAAGAACCAGATCGCTCCGAGCAACAACCAGAGGCCGACCGTGGCAGCGGTCGGTACCTCACAGATCCCATTGGGGTTGGCGTTGGTCGGTGTGCAGGCCTGCTCTTCCAGGCTGGAACCCAGCACCCCGACGATCACCAGGGGGGTGGCCAACACCGTCATCGCCAGCGAGGCCACAAGCCCGTCGATGATGAGACTGGCCGCCCGTTGCCAGAACGTTGCTCGGCCAGGAGCGTTTCCGCCGTACCACGGTCCGCCGCCGGGCGGCTGATAGCCGCCGCCCTGTCCGCCATAGGGCCCAGGAGGTGGGCTCTGTTGCCAATCACTCATGACCAACGATGTTACGGCCTGGAGCTGGGCTTGGCGGGGTGGGATCGATCCCACCCCGCCGAGCCGGGACTGGTCAGTCGGCCGTCGCCGTGATGGTTCCAGCGCCAACCGTGCGGTTGCCTTCACGAACGGCGAAGTCCAGACCGACATCGAGTGCAACCGGACGCACCAGTTTGACTTCCATCTCGGCATGGCTGCCGGGAAGAACCGTGGCATCGTCCGACACCGAGATGGTGCCGGTGACGCCGGCGGTAAGGAAGAAGAACTGTGGTGCGTAGCCCGAAGAGAAGGGTCGATGTCGACCCCCTTCATCGGGCCCCAGAGCGTACATCCTGGCCATGAACCGTTGCTTGGGAACGATCGAACCAGGGGCAGCAACCACCATCCCCCGCTCCACACCGTCCTTGTCGACACCGCGAAGCAGGAGACCGACATTGTCGCCGGCCTCGGTCTCGGTCATGGTCCGACGAAACGATTCGATCCCGGTGACCACGGCCTCGACCGGATCTCGAAGACCTACGAGTTCCACCTGATCACCGACCGAGAGTTTGCCCCGGGTTACGAGACCGGTAACCACCGTTCCCCGACCCGTGATCGACTGCACCCCCTCAACCGCGAGGAGGAAGGGCTCGTCGATGGCCCGATCGGGATCCGGAACGGTCTCGTCGACCGCCGCCATCAGCGCCAGCACCGACTGCACCCAACCGGGATCTCCAGCCAGGGCACCGGTCGCAGACACTGCGATCATCGGCACGGCATCGCCGTCGTAGCCGTAGGAACTCAGAAGCTCCCGTAGCTCAAGCTCGACCAGTTGGATGAGCTCCGGATCGGCGAGGTCGACCTTGTTGATCGCAACCACCAAGTGCTCCACCCCAACCTGGCGAGCCAGGATGATGTGCTCTCGGGTCTGGGGAGCGGGACCGTCGGCCGCCGAGACGACCAGGATCGCGCCGTCGACCTGGGCCGCGCCGGTGATCATGTTCTTGATGAAGTCGGCGTGACCGGGCATGTCGATGTGGGCGTAGTGGCGATTCACCGTCTCGTACTCCACGTGCGAGATGTTGATGGTGATTCCCCGCTCCACCTCCTCCGGGGCGCGATCGATCTCCTCGAACGACACCTCGGTACCGGTGCCGTTCGCCTCAGCCAGCACCTTGGTGATGGCTGAAGTGAGCGTCGTCTTGCCATGGTCGACGTGGCCCATGGTTCCGATGTTGATATGCGTCTTGTTTCGCACGAAGGCCTCCTTGGCCATGAGCGTGCTACCTCCTCGTGTGGCGGGCCTCAGCCCGCGTCGAATCCTGACCGCACCTCAAGACCCGTTTCGGCATCCCTGAGTGTGTATCGCTGAGTGATGGAACGGGCGGCTGCGTTTCTCGGAACCCTTGAGCCGTCTAGTACGACGGGTGGTCGGGTCTCCCCCTTCCCGGGGCTCCGACGAGGCAGGAAGGGGTCAGATTCGCTGGCCGCCGCTGAGCGCGACGACGTCGGCCAGGAGATCCCAGCCGACGTGTGCCGTGGAGAAGAGGAGGCCGCGCATGCAACCATGGTCGACGCTGAGCCTGCCAGCGGCAACCGAATTAGATCAGCTTGCGAAGAGCGACTCGCCGGAAACCACCTCGTCGGCCGGGGGAGGCGCTATGCCCTGTTCCTGGCCGTAGTCGAAGAAGTCGAAGCGCATCGTCGACGACTGGAGCTCGCCAGCAGCATCGTCGAAGAACGCCTCGCTGGAAAGATCGAGGACGTAGCGGTAGATGAGGCCGTCGTCGACACCGATCCAGACATCGATCGGGAACTCCGTGGCGGTGAGGTCCCCGAACTGGGCTTCGAGTTCGGCCCGCTCCTCAGGGCTGGCCTCGGCCGAGAGCTGTTCAAGGTCGACCAGGGCACGCCAGTGGCGGGCCGAAACACCGTTGACCGCTTCGACACCGAGGTCTTCGACAGAGGCGTTGGCCTCGGATAGAGCATCGAGCATCTCGGTTGGGTCACCGGTCGTGGTCGAGAATCCGAAACCCTCGGTGGTGTCACCAACCTCTTCGGCAGGCAGTTCCAGCCAGACATCGGATTCACCGAGGAACATCGTGAGGATGCCCCACTTGAGCCACCCCTGTTCGCCGATCATGATGACCTGCAGCGGGTCGCTGAAGAATTCCTCCATGCCGGGCGGCACCTGATCGCTGTCGGCAATGGCCGCGGCTGCGACCAGCTCGCTCATGTCCATACTCATACGACTGGCGTCGGTTGCCAGGTCGTAGGCGCCCGACACAGTCATGGTCACGGTGCCTGGGAAGTCTGAGCCAGCGTCGCCGGTAACCGAGAACTCGCCCTCGAAGCGGGCCGAGGTAGGGGCGTCTGACGATTCGAGGGTGTCGGCAAAAAGTAGAACGCCGAGGGGGCCCTGCGATTCCTCGACGAGCGACCGATCATCGGATGAACCCGGTTCAGCCTCGCTGGTTCTCTGGTCGGTGGTTTGGCCGGCGCTGCCACCGTCGGCATCGGTCGTGGCATCGGTGGTTGCGTCTTCGATCGGGCTCGATGATCCGCAGGCGGCAACCCAAAGGCAGAGCAGCGCCACGATCAAAAGAAGTTTCTTTGGCAAGACACGCTCCGGAGCGGCAAGGGTTTGAGAAGTGGCCCGACTGTGAACATCTCCACAGACCGGGCACGAACATGATCGGCAACAACACGCAAAACCTGAATGTTCACGTCGCAACCGCAACACCGACCGGGATCAGGGCGTGCGCCAGATGCGCACGATGCCGACCTCGCCAGGGGCCTGTGGCTGTCGATCCTCCTCGCCGAGCAACCGATACCCCAACGATTTTGGTATGGCCCCGCTCACTTGGTTTGCCTTGTCGTGGTGGATCTCCACCCGATCGATCCCTGGGTGGGCGAGAGCAGCCGACGTCAGGGCCCCGGCCACCTCTCCGGCATACCCCCGGCGGAGATGTTCGACATGCATCCAATAGCCGATCTCGACTCCACCCTCGCCGATACGCCGGTGTAGTCCAGTACCCCCAACCACTTCAGGTTCACCGGTGGCTCCGGTCCAACCATCCCCGTCGGGGTTGGTGAAGATTCCGTAGACGGCATCGCCACCGGCGTTCCAATCATCGAGCCACTGTGCAATCAAACCCCGGCGATCAACGACGGTCAGCGGCTCGAAGGCGATCCACGGCATCCATGGTCGCAGGTGATCCGTGCTCACCGTGATGGCTGCGTGCATGGCCTCGACATCGCCAATCGTCCACAGCCGAATGACAAGGCGCGGCGTCTCGACCCGTTCCGGCAACCGGAGGGGTTCTCCAGTGGCCGCTTCAGGCTCGGACCGATCGGGATCGCCCAAGCCTGAACAGCGCGAACCTGAATCAGACGTAGGTGGATCCTTTGACACCCTCGACATCCTTGCGCATCTCGACGTTGACGAGAGCCGGCTTTCCTGAAGCAAACGCCCGTTTAAGGGCAGGCCCGATCTCATCAGGCTCGGTTACATGCTCGCCATGACCACCAAGTGCTTCGACCACAAGGTCGTAGCGGGTGTAGTTGAGCTCGGTTGCGACCAGCCGCTCCGCTCCGTACAACATGGCCTGTGGCCGCATCATCTGACCCCAGGCGGCATCGTTGCCGACGACGCCGACGATGGGCAGTCCGAATCGAACCGCGGTGTCGAACTCGAAACCGTTGAGGCCGAACGAACCGTCGCCGTAGACGATCAATACCCGCTGATCGGGATAAGCCAGCTGGGCCGCCAAGGCGAACGGCATTCCGACACCAAGCGTGCCGAGCGGACCCGGATCCATCCAGGTTCCCTTTGGCGGCACCTTGAGCACCTTGGCCGCCTGGGCCACGATGTCGCCGCCGTCACCGATCACGATCATGGTGTCGTCGCTGGCAACGAAGTTGGCGATCTCCGAGCAGAGGCGGAGTGGGTCGATCGGCACCTCATCGGAACTCAGCTGGGTGGCAAGGGCTGTTTCGGCCTCCACCTCCAAACCACGCAATTCGGCCGACCAATCGCTGAAGTCGAGCGTCTTGTCCGACTCATCGAGCTTGGCAAGCAGGGCATCGAGGTTTGCCCCGAGGTTGCCGACCAACCCGACATCACTTGGACGATTCTGGCCGATCAACGTCTCATCGAGGTCGAGTTGCACGATCTTGGCTTCGGGGGGAATCGACGCGCCGAAGCGCATTCGGAAGTCGAGCGGAGTTCCTGCCAACACCACGACGTCGGCCTGACCAAGAGCATGTTTCCGGCTGCGGTTGAAGAACTGTTCGTGATCCATCGGGAGCTGGCCACGACCCATGCCATTGGTGAAGCACGGCAGCTTCACCGCCTCGACGAAACGCTTCAGCGCCGCCGAGCCCTCCGACCATTTGAGGGCAGTGCCGGCCATGATCATCGGACGCTCGGCTCCCACCAGGAGGCCAAGGGCCTCATCGAGCAGCTCTGCGGAGGCGCTGTTGGAAACCCGATAATCGCGGAAACGGGGCATGGCGACCGCGTCGAGATCGACCGGACCGTGAAGCACGTCCATCGGGATCTCCAGGAAGGCCGGGCCAGGGACCCCGCTGAGGGCGGTCCGCACCGCCTGCTCGATGTACTCCCCAATGCGGGATGTCTCGTAGCAAGCGTCGGCCCACTTGGTGATCGGCTTCATTACCGAGACGTGATCCATCTCCTGCAGCGAGCCCCGCCGGAGATTGTTGAACGGTCCCTGTCCACCGAAGACCAGGATCGGCGAGTTGGCTCGCCAGGCGTTGGCAACACCGGTCACACCGTCGGTCACGCCCGGTCCAGCGGTGAGGATGGCAACACCGACCTTGCCGGGGTTGAGTCTGGCCCAGGCGTCGGCGGCATGGGTCGCCGCTTGTTCGTGGCGTACATCGACGACCTTGATCCCCTCGTCGATGCAGCCGTCGTAGATGCCCATGACGTGGCCACCGGAGAGGGTGAAGACGCACTCGACACCCGCCGCCTTGAGCGCCTTGGCCGCAAGCTTGCCGCCGTGGACCATGTTTGGCGCAGCTTCGGCGCTCACAGAAGAGCCGCCAGCTTGTCGAGCCGGGGCAGGATGTCGTCGGCTTCGTTGGATGGGAGGGCGAACGCGGCGTAGTCGGCGCCGGCCTCGGTGTAGCTGGCCACCGCTTCCTCGGTCGGGGGAATGCCGAACACGCCCCACTTGAACTGGGAGAGATCTCGACCACCGTCGACCCAAGCCTTCTTAACGTCATCGAGCTTTGCCAAGACGTCGTAGCGGCCGTGGATAGGCATCCAACCATCGCAGTACTCGACGATGTCGGCCAGGGTCTTCGGCCCCGGCGCCGCCCCCATGAGGATTGGCGGGTGGGGTTGCTGGGTCGGCTTTGGCCACGACCAGCTCGGCTCATAACTGAAATGCTCGCCGGAGAAGCTGAACTCCTCTTCGGCCCAGATTGCTTTGCAAGCCATCATGTTTTCTCGAACCACCGAACGCCGGTCACGGTAGGCCAGGCCGTGGTTGCGCATCTCCTCCTTGTTCCAGCCGTAGCCGATACCGAGGATGAAGCGGCCACCGGAGATCATGTCGAGACTCGCCACCTCCTTCGACAGCCATAGCGGATCGCGCTGGGCCACCAGGGTGATGCCGGTCGCCAGCTTGATCGTGCGGGTAGCGCCGGCCACCGCGGCGAGAGCGACAAACTGATCGTGGCTACGCCAGTACTCCTCGGGTAGTGGTGGCGCACCCTCCCGACCGCCCCACGGGGTCTCCCGGGACGATGGAATGTGGCTGTGCTCAGGGAACCAGATCGAGGCGAAGCCCCGACTCTCGGCTTCGACTGCCAGCGGTATCGGCTGGATTGCCTTGTCGGTTGGAAACATCATTACGCCGAGTTCCATCACTGCTCCCTTAACTACTGGATACTTATTGCTTGGTGATCGCTGCTTGGTGGTTGATCTTGGTCGCGTTCGCAGGCTCCAACCTAGGATCGGGTGATGGCATGCGTCGAGATCTCCGAACCGAAACCGGGCATTACCCAACTAACGCTCAATCGACCCGAGCGTCTCAATGCCCTCACTTACGAACTGGTCGATGAGCTCCACGCCGCACTCGACACGGTTCACGCCAACCACGACTGTCGGGCCATCGTGCTCACCGGGGCCGGCCGGGGCTTCTGCGCAGGCCTCGACTTGACGGGTTTCGGCGCCATGCCCGGCACCGAGGGCCACGGCCGGCCTCAGCAAGGCATGGCGGTGCAGCAGTTCATTGCCAAGCTTGTGCCCCACATGCGCTCGGTCCGCCAGCCCATCATTTCGGCTATCAACGGTGCGGCAGCCGGCGGTGGGTTCGCCATTGCGCTGGCCAGCGACGTGCGGATCTGTGCCTCGTCTGCCAAGTTCGGCACCGCGTTCGTGCGGCTCGGCATTTCCGGCTGCGACATCGGGGTTTCGTGGATGCTGCCACGCTTGATCGGAGCGTCCAGGGCGTGGGAGCTGATGCTCACCGGACGGGTATTCGGAGCAGAGGAGGCCGACAAGCTGGGCCTCGTGACCCGGGTTGTCGACGACGACGCCGTGATCGACGAGGCGATGATGGTTGCCGAGCAGATCGCAGCAAACAGCCCGATGGGCGTCTGGATGACCAAGGAGGTCATGTGGTCGAACCTTGAGGTCGGCTCGCTCCAGGCTGGAATCGACATGGAGAACCGGACCCAGATCCTGGCCAGTGGGACCAGCGATTCCCAGCGGGCCATGGCCGGCTTCCTAACCCGCGAACCTATTGAATGGGAGAACCGCTGAGCGGTTTATCCAACCCCGGCTACGAGGCGAGAAGACCCTGAACCAAATCGGGGTGCCGCAACAACGCATCCAAAGCACTCAACAACCTGTCAACATCATCATGAGTGTTGGCTGCGGTGAGGCTAAGACGAAAGCCCCCTTGATCCAGAGGCGCAGCCGGATAGGCCGACGGCGTGAACAAAATCCCTTCGTCCCACATGATCTTCGATGCTTCGACAGTTCGATTGACATCCCCAATCGTGAGATTCACGATCGGAAACATCAGTGGGTTGTCGATAGCGAAGCCTCGTTCATCCGCCCCTTGAACCACGCGAGAGGTCAGTTCGTATAGGTGCCGACGACGATCGTCTCCCTCCTTGGAATCCACGACCAGTCCAGCGAGGGCCGATGCAAGGCTGGCCACAGGAACCGGACCGGAGAAAATCGATGTCGACGCCCGCTCGAACAACGAACGTTGTGCGGGCCCGCTGCACGAAACGAAGGCAGCCATCGACGAGAAGGCCTTCGACAAGCCAGCGACGTAGACGACATGGTCGTAGTCCAAGCCGAAATGAACACCCGCCCCGCCTCCACCGACGCCGTAGGGATGCATGGCTCCGCCCGGTCGACCGAGCACGCCGAATCCGTGTGCATCGTCGATGTAGAGTTGGCCACCCCGATCGGCAACAAGACCACATATCTCGCCAAGATCGGGGATGGTCCCCGTCATGGAATAGACACCGTTCACCGCCACCACGGGACGACCTCTGGCCGCTCGAAGCTCACGCTGCAAACCGTCGAGATCGGTGTGGTCGAAGTATCGCAGCGTTGCCCCTCTGGCTGCAGCCAATTCGGCGCCCTCCTTGACCGAATTGTGGGCAGCTCGATCGAGCACCAGCGTGTCGGCCGCAGTAGCAAGTAGGGGAAGAATCCCGATGTGGGCCAACGTGACAGTTGAAAAGACCATGGCGTCGGGAGCCATGATCCGGTCGGCCAGCCGGCGTTCGAGATCCTCATAGGGTGCCGGCGAAGCAACGGCTCTCGTCCAGCTGGGATGAACCCCCCAGGCGTGGAGCATCGGGTCCACCGAGGCGATCACCTCGGGATGGAGGTCGAGACCGAGATAGTTGACGCTAGCGAAATCGGTGATCCAACGGCCATCCACAAGGAGACGCCGCCCCTGCTGTTGCTGAACTCGGCGATACATCTGGGGAATCTCGCGGAAGAGCTGATCAACAGCATGACCTATGCCTCCCCCCTCGCCGGCAACACCAGCCTGATCGATCATCGTGATCAGATCTCCGACGGTCCGCGTCTCGCCGAGCCGGTCCTCCGAGAGAGCGAGCCCCATCGTGGTTTCGATCTCGGCAACCAGTTCAACGACGGCCATCGAATCGAGCCCCAAGTCGTTTGCCAGGTCCTGATGCTCTTCGATCGAAGGACCGGCCCAGCCACGACGCTTGGCGTGAAGCTCAACAACCGGAAACACACGGTCGCCAAGCGCTAATCGATCGAGATCAATCACCCCCGGCGTAGAGAGGGACAGGTCGGATGAGGCTGGTTTCGCCGAGGGCACAGCACCAGCCACGAGCTGCGAAGGGCCAACCGAGATGCGCTCGAGTACCTGCAGCCCCCCGTTTCGCAACGACGCTCGCAACGAGGCGTGTTGCTTCTTGCCGCTCGTGGTTCGAGGAATCCTGTTTCTGTCAACGAGGACCACCTCGTCAATTCCGGCATCGATGTCAATCTCGGCGACGGCCTCCTGGATCGAACGGTGGAAGTCTTCGAACGAACTGTGGCGGGGCAGCTCAAGAACGGCGACCACAAAGTTGTCGGAGACGCCCTGGACGACGGCGCAACGGTCGAGAGCGACGCCGGTTTGCCTGGCGAGATAGCGCTCAATGGAAGCTGCCGAGTAGTTCTGGCCGTGGCGAATCACCAGATTCTTGATTCGCTCGATCAGGTAAAGGTCGCCCTCGTACCGGAAGCCGATGTCGCCGGTCGGACAACGACCATCGGCAAACCGAGCGATCGTGCCGTCCGGGCTCAGGTAACCCGGCGAAACGGCTCCGCCACTCACAACCACCTCCCCGGCTACACCATCGTCGTACACCACAGAGCCATCGACATCGACGATGTTGATTTCCACGTCCTGGCCGGCGTGACCGACCGAAACGACACTGGTGGTCGACGAGTCAAGGAGACTCTCAAAGCCGGCCAACCGGCCGGCTGAGAGTACTTCAACAGGGCCCGAAACAGAGATCGTCTCGGAAGAGATCGTCGCCTGCTTCGGCTGGTCTCCAGTCCTTGGCATCGTGACCAAGAGTGTCGCCTCAGCCAGGCCGTAGGCCGGCTGGACGACCTCGGGTCGGAGCCCATCGGGACCGAACCGCTCAAGGAATGCCGAGATCGTGGCACTGTCGACCGGCTCGCCGCCACAGTAGGCCTTTTCCCATCCGGATAGATCCAACCGCTCGCCATCCGACGACTGCACACGTTCTCGCGTGTAGTCGAAAGCAAAGTTGGGGGCTGAGGTCATGGCCGACGAGGACTGGGCGATGGCACGAAGCCAATTCGTCGGGTCGGCCAGGAAATCAAACGGGCTGAGCAAACGGAGATCTGCTCCAGCGATCAGCGCTGCGAGGGACATGATCAAACCCATGTCGTGGTACAGCGGCAGCCACGAGACGAACTGGTTCTCCGGCCCGATCTCCATGCGCTCGATCAAAGCTGCAGTGCCGGAAACCAAGTTGCCGTCGGTGAGGACAACCGGTTTGAAGTCATCGGTCGAGCCACTGGTGAATTGCAGATGAAACGCGCTGTTCGACGGCAGGCCGGGTCGAGCGAATAGCGCTCCGAGATCACCGGTGGCCTCGCCATTACTCAAACCAATCCATCGCCGATCACCCGGATCGACACAAGGCCCCTTCTCGCTCTGTTGGATGAGCATCAACGATCCAGGCAATCGCCGATCCGACATATCCAGCCGACGTCGCATCTCGTCACCCCGGTCAAGACTCGGGCGAAGCGGCATCAGGACCGGGACCGCTCGAGCGAGGACAGCCGCCAGATAACCCGTCAGGAATCCTTCGGGGGAGGAGGCGACGACCCTGACCGGCACGCCGACGTCCACCCCTGCTTCCAAGAGAGCCTCGGTGCTGGCTGCGGAGCGCCCTAACACTTTTTGAAGGGACAACGTTGTGAAGCCAGCCGTCCGACGGTTGAAGTAACCGACAGTGGGAACTTGCCCCTCAGCACGTTGTTCCAACAGTTCCAAGAAGGTCCTGCTTTGAGTCACTTCGCTGACACTAGCGCCATTGCTGATAGATCAGCTAAACCGATACTAAACACCATTGATGCACAATCATGCAGCTGAATGAGCACAAACCGTGCTTGTCAAGTGACGCTAAGTAGTTGACCGTTAATGGTCGACCGTTAACAGTCGACCGTAAATAGTCGACCTCGACGCCGTTGTTGACGTCAGAGTCGGTGACGGACCCAAACATTCGGCTCCACATACGTACCCAACCCACGGTCGACATCGACCTCGATCGGGGCCAAAGCCTCGCTCACCACGTAGCGCCCGGACTCGGGAAACTCCAAGCCCGTCCACTCCGACCAGTCGGCCAGGGACTCGACAACCACCATCGATTCAGCAGCCACATGCAACACCTCTCCGCCGAGTTGTTCATGCGACCGCACCCAGGAGTCACGTCGAAATCGATCCGGGCGCCGCATAGCGAGATACACGTCCATGGAAAGCAGGGGGTAGCGATGCTTGCCTGCAGGGCGTGCCGGAATCCACAGAGCCTCCAGTCCACGCTGCCGGGCCAACTCCTTCATGGCTTCGATCGCCGTCTGCCCGACACCCGCCGCTCGCAGGTCGGGCCGTACCGTCGCACTCAGTCCGACCAGACAGCGGGGAGGGCGGGCGGCATCGAAGTCCTCACAGCCACGGGAAACCGCGGCGTCCCAGCCTTCGTCACCGCTAAACCACTCGTCGTCCCTCACCGCCACCGGAATTGTCAAGGCGACCGCCGCCAACTCATCCGATCCGTCTTCGAGAACGATCTGGTAGTCGGCGAAGTCGGTTGGAAGGCGTTCTGCTGCCCCCACGGAGTGCTCGCCCTCCATGAGGAAACGAGGCCAATGGCTGGCGACGAAGCCCGCAACGTCGGCCACCAGCGATGGTTCATCCGCCAAGGTGAACTGTCGGAATGCCATGGCCTAACCCTGCCATGGCTTTACCTTGGAGCCAACCGACCTTAGCTGTTCGCCAAGGTCGCCAAGGACTTGCGTTGGGTCAGCTCAGCGTCGATGACTCCAGGTTCTGCCGGTCGAGCGAAGAAGAATCCCTGCGCCGTCTCGCAGCTCATTCGACGAAGTGCATCGGCCTGAGCGCCGGACTCGATACCTTCGGCGACCACCCGCATGTTCGTGGTAGCCGCCATTTCGATAATCGATCGGATCTGGGCCCTGGCTCGGTCCGCTGCCTCGCTCTCCAAACCATTGACCAGGGAACGGTCGATCTTGACACCGGTGAACGGCAAGGACTGCAACGCCGAATAGGAGGCGAAACCCGCACCAAAATCGTCGGCGTAAAGGCCAACTCCGATCGAACGGATTTCATTGAGACGCCGTACAAGATCCGGAGAGTCTTCGACGACGACGCTTTCGGTCAACTCGACGATCACAGCAGAGGGGTCGACACCGGCACGCTCAATCGCCCTCTTGATGTCGGCAGCGATATTGACGTCTTCGAGTTGACGGCCGGAGACGTTGATACTCATCGTCAAAGGTTTGCGGCTCGGGAAACGATCCTGCCATCGGCGGAGTCGGGTCAGAGCCTCATCAAGGAGCCAACGCCCGATCGGAACGATCAGGCCTGTTTCTTCCGCAAGGGGAATGAAGGTAGCGGGACCGACCATCCCTCGAACCGGGTGATCCCATCTCATGAGCGCTTCGAAGCCCGAGATGGCACCCGTCGTCAGGTCGACTACGGGTTGATAGTGCAACAGAAGCTCGCCCCGATCGAGAGCGTGACCAAGATCGGCCTTCAGCTCAAGGCGTTCAAAGGCACCTTCGTGCATGGATTCATCGAAGATGACTACCCGCGACTTTCCGCGGTTCTTGGCGCCGTACATCGCTAGATCGGCGCTGCGCAACATCGTCTCAGGAGTTGCTGAATCCAGGTCGGCCGCGAATGCGACGCCGATCGACGCGTGCAGCGCGATCTCACGCTCCATCAACTCGATCGGCTCTTCGATCGCCTTGAGCAAGCGATTGGCGATCTCCATCACCTCACCACGTTCTGCGGCCGATTCGAGCAACACAGCGAACTCGTCACCACCAAGACGAGCTGCCACATCGACACTTCGTAAGGATCTCTGCAGCCGAGAAGCCAAGACCTGGAGCAGCTCGTCACCGATCGAATGGCCGAGTCCATCGTTGATCGTCTTGAAGTCATCGAGATCGATGACGAGTACGGCCAGCTCATCGCCCTTGCTGGCCAGGCCCTCACCCATTCGTTTACGGAACATCACGCGGTTGGCCATGCCGGTGAGATCATCGTGGAGCGCTTGGTGTCGCAGGCTCTGTTCCAGCAGCTTCCGTTCGGTGACGTCGTGGGCGTTCAACACGAGGCCCTGAACACTGGGTTCACCTAGGAGGTTGGTGATGGTCACTTCCAAGGTTCGCCAACCCGTATCATCGTGCTCGAATCGTAGCTCGATGTTCTGGGCAGGCTCCGCGACCGAGACGTCGGAGATCAGGGCCTGAACCCGGTCCCGGTCGGCCGGGTGGGCAAGGTCGAGAATCGACGTGTCGGCTACCTCGCTCGGGGTTCTTCCCAGAACGGTCGAAACCGACGGCGAGATCCACGAAACGATCGAGTCGGCATCCAGAACGACAACCAGGTCACTGGCGTATTGAACGAGTGAGCGAAATCTCGCCTCGCTTGTTCGCAGATCCTGTTGCGCCTGCTTACGTGCCGAAATCTCGGTGGCCGTAACCACCAGACCTTGAATCTCCGGCTCAGATCTCATGTCGGAGGCGTTCATGGCGAACCAGCGGACATCGCCATCCCCGCCGATGAGTTGTATCTCAACGGTGGCCTCACCGGGATGATCGATGGCTCGGGCCAAACGGTCGAGATGGTCGTCGACCGCGAGCGACGCTATATGCGCTCCCAATAGCTCAGACTCCGGGCGGCACAGGAGGCGAGGACCGGCCGGGCTGACAAACCGCACCAGATCGTCATCGTCGATGACCATGATGATGTCGGCTGAGTTGTTTATCAGGGCCCGGAAGCGCCGCTCGGATCGCTCTCGCCCAAGCTCCTCACGAAGGGCCGCAGATTCGATCGCCTGAGACAAATCGGCAACCAACGACGACAGGCGTCCCAACTCGAACGAATCCGGACGAGTTGGTGCGGCCACCGAGACGACTCCGGTGATGATCTCATCGGCCTGAAAATGAACATCGAAGCGGAAGCCGTCATCGTCAACCTCGGGGTCCTCGGTCATCGGCAAAAGCGGTGCTGTTGCCGTCGGAGTCAACGACATCGGGCCGCTGTACTGCAGACCTTCCCAGCCCGAGCCGGTCCACTGATGCACGGCGGCCGAATTCAGTCCGCTGATGATCTCACCGGCTGCGGACATCACGGCGCTAGTCATTTCCCGCCTGTCCGTTGCTCCGGCCAATGCAGCATCTGCGCCGGCAAGGGCTCGGTCGATCTCTGCGTATCGCTCGCGAGTCTTGGCCAGTGAATACACCCGGCTCATGACCATGATCGAAAGCGCAATCCAAACGACGATAATGAGGACGGTCTCGTAGCCACCGGCGGCGACGGTGGTGTCGAGCAAAAGCGCCGGGGGCACAAGGACGGCGACGGTCATGACAACGAATCGTTTCACCGTCATCTGCGGTGTTGCCTCGAGCGGCGGTTCGGTGAGATCGACCATCGAGGGGTGCAAAGCGCTACACGTGACCATGATCACGGAAACGGCGCTGGCCAGCGTGGCCAGCATTTCCGAGCCGGGTATCGAGACACCCGAAAGCTCCAGCTCGATGAAGAGCTCACCAATGAACGAACCAGCGGTCGCACCAGCCAAGAAATAGTAGGAAATCGGGCGTGCACCAGGTCCGATCGCAATGCGGATGACGGCAAAACCAAGCGAGAGCGAGAGGAAGGTGAACCCGAGTCCAATCCCCTTGCCGAGGGTGGAGAGCGTTTCACTCTGGAGGTAACCAGAGATGATCGTTGCCCACGCCAGAGCGCCGAGACCGCCGACTCCAATGAGGGCGTCCAACGTGATCGTTCGATCGCGATTGGCCAGCCGAGCCCGAGCCATCAAGGTCGCACCAAGAATGAAGCCCGCGTACCCAGCCAGATCGAAACCGCTGCGCCAGCCGAGGTCGAGAGAGACGTCCGCGGGGTCCGCTGGCAGGGTCAAGACCTCGGCGACTCCCCCCGCCAGGAACAGAACCAGGGAACCCGCAAGCAGATACCAAACCTTCGCGGACCGTGGGCGGTAATACCGTGCCGCCTGGATCAGGGCGATCACGCTCAATATGGCAACAACGAAGAACACCATCGACACGGCGTCGATGCCAAGAGGGATCGACAAAACCGACAAGATCCCACTGATGATGAGGAATCGCTTCCAACCGAGACGGACCACGTCTTACGTATCGGTTGAAGTCACCCGCCCCTAAAGCACTCGGCCGCGCAAGCCGCTATTTGAAGCTCTCCTTCGGGGCGACCCGTCAGCTATACATCGCCTCGATCTCCTCGGCGTAGTGGGCGTGGATCCCACGGCGCTTGAGCTTCGAGGTAGGCGTTAGCAACTCGGTGTCGGGGAGCCACTCCTCTCCGAGCACCTTGAGCCTCTTGACCCGCTCGGCGTTATTGAACCCGGACATGACCTCGGTGAGGCCCGATTCGATTTCGGCCACAACCGTCGGGTGCTCGGCGAGCGCTTCGAGCGTTGTGTACTCGATGTCGTTGTTTGCCGCCCACTGGGGAGCCACATCGGGATCGATCACAACAAGCGCGGAGACGAACGGACGGGCGTCGCCAATGGCTATGGCCTGGCCAACCAACGGAATCGCCTTCAACGCCGCTTCGAGGTTCGCCGGTGAGAGGTTCTTGCCTCCGGCAGTCACGATGAGTTCCTTCTTGCGGTCGACGATCTTGAGGTAGCCGTCTTCGTCAATCTCGCCGATGTCACCCGAGCGGAACCAACCGTCGTCATCGAGCACCTCGGCCGTCTTGCCCTCTTGGTTCAGGTATCCCTGGAACACATTGCCACCACGGCAGAGCACTTCACCGTCCTCGTCGAGCTTTACCTCGACTCCAGGACATGCATGACCGACGGAGCCTGGCTTGACCTTGTAGGGCGCCCATGTCATCGGACCTGAGGTCTCCGAGAGGCCGTAGACCTCCGAAAGAGGCACACCGATCGTGCGGAACCAAGCCAACAGATCGGCCGGGATCGGGGCGGCACCGGTAATGGCTGCAACCAACTGATCGAGGCCGACCAGCTCACGGATCGTGGAGAATGCGACAGCGTCGAGGAATTCGTAGGTCTCGATCTCCTCGGGGGTTGCGGTGCCCCAGGTCATCTTCTCGGCGATCGGTCCCGCTGCCTCGACCGCTTCGCGAACGGCCTTCTCCTTCTCGGGATCGGCGGCAAGAGCGGCCTGGACTCCGGAGTAGAGCTTCTCCCACACCCGGGGAACACCGAACATGAGATGGGGGTGGACCTCACCGGCATAGGCGGCAAACTGCGACGGATCCGGGCAGCAGGTGACCTCGAGGCCCTGAGCCAGGCTCTGATAGTGGCTGACCATACGCTCAGCGATGTGGGCCATCGGCAGATAACTGACGATGCGCTTGCCCGGCATGTCGTCCATATCCATTGCCTCGGACATGCACTCGATCGTCCAGCAGATGTTGCGATGGTCGAGCATCACGCCCTTGGAGGGACCGGTTGTGCCCGAGGTGTAAATCAAGGTTGCCAGGTCGTCTGGCTTGGCCGTCTCAGCCGCCGCAACCAGGTCGATGGGCTCAGCCGCAAGCAGGGTCTCGTATGAGAGGTCGGCTCCGGTGGCGTCATCGTCGATGATGGCCACCGTCTTCAGCGTCGGGATCGACTGGCGGACCTTGCTGATCGCTTCGTAGAAACCGCGATCCTCGACGATGGCCATCTTGGCCTCGGCGTCGTTTGCCAGGTACTCGACCTGGTCCGCCGACGAGCTGTTGTAGATGGAGACGGGCGTGACGCCGATGAACATTGCGGCGGTGTCGAGGATGTGGAACTCGGGACGGTTGCGGATCATCAGCAGAAGGCGGTCCCCCGGCTCAAGACCCGCTGCGGTAAGACCAGCAGCTGCCCGGGCTACCCGATCACCAAGGGTGGTGTAGGTCATCTCGTGCCACGCGTCGGCATCGTCCTTCCAGCGGAGGGCGACCAGATCTCCGTGTTGCTCCAGAGTTTTCAGGAACAACTTGGGAACGGTCTGGCCTTCGATCCTGGCGTCGATCTCGGCGGTGGCTGTCATGGTTACCTTCTCTCGTCTACCGGTAGGCCGCGAGTCATGTCGGTAGGAATTCGCGGCAGCCCCAGTCCAAAAATCCAGATTTCTCCACTGGACGTCTACATGTTACCCATCCGTAGCTCCGGCTGGTCGGGCCGAGCGCGAGGCCGGTAGCGTGGAAGGTCAGCCTTCCATCAGGCGACATCGAAACTTCAACAGACCTGAGCGGATCGTTCCGCCAAGAAAGGGGCGCACCGATGGAGAACGCCGTAATCGTCGATGCCCTACGGACACCCATGGGCAAGCGGAATGGCCGGCTCTCCGGCTGGCACCCAGCCGAGCTGGCAGGCGAAATACTCAACGCTCTGGCCGAGAGAAACAACCTCGACCCGGCTCTTGTCGATGACGTGATCATGGGCTGCGTGATGCAGGTCGGAGCACAGAGCGTCAACGTCGGCCGCAACGCCGTCCTGAGCGCAGGCTGGCCCGAGTCCGTGCCGTCGACAACCGTCGACCGCCAGTGCGGATCCTCGCAACAGTCAGCCCACTTTGCCGCTCAGGGCGTGATGGCCGGCGCCTACGACGTCGTCGTTGCCGCCGGCGTTGAGGTGATGAGCCTCGTTCCCATGGGAGCTTCGGTTCTGGTCAAGGACGTCGGGACGCCGTTCTCGCCGTCGATGGAGAACCGCTACGAGCCGGTCGGAGGGCTCCAGCCCCAGGGAATCGGGGCCGAGATGATCGCCGAGAAGTGGGGTATCTCCCGCGAGGAACTGGATGCCTACGCCCTCCAGAGCCAGCAGCGAGCGGCCCGAGCCCGAGATGAGGGCCGATACGACAATGAGATCCTGCCAGTTGCGGAGAAGGTGCTCGACCGCGAGGCGGGCAGGGTTGTCGAGACCGGCGAGATGGTCACCACCGACGGCGGCATACGCGAGAGCACGATCGAGAAGCTCGCTTCGTTGAAGCCGGCCTTCCTGCCAGACGGCAAGGTAACGGCCGCCAACAGCTCGCAGATCACCGATGGGGCGGCGGCGGTACTGATCATGAGCGAGTCGAAGGCGAAAGAGCTAGGTCTCAGGGCCCGAGCTCGATTCCACAGCTTCTCGCTGGCCGGAGTCGACCCGGTGACGATGCTGACCGGACCGATCCCGGCGACCACAAAGATATTCGAGCGTTCCGGGCTGACCGCTGATGACATCGATGTCTTCGAGGTCAACGAGGCCTTCGCCTCGGTCGTGTTGGCCTGGGCAAAGGAGCACAACCCCGACATGGAGAAGGTCAACCCCAATGGCGGCGCCATCGCCCTCGGCCACCCGCTCGGGTGCTCGGGTGCGCGGCTGATGACCACCATGCTCAACGAGTTGGAGCGCACGGGCGGCCGCTACGGCCTACAGACCATGTGCGAAGGTGGCGGCATGGCAAACGCCACCATCATCGAGCGCCTCGACTGATTTCCGGCAACGCCGATAGTTTGTCCACTGGGTCCGACCGCTCCGTCAAGGGGCGGCCGGAGCCGCGCTCGGCCCGACACCGATGTTTGTGGATCGCCTAGGCTTGAGCACAGTGTCAGACTTCGAGCCACAAACCGATATCCCTGAGCGCATCGACGCCGATGACAACCCGGTCGAGTCGTCGGCCCGTCTACGCGATGAGCGGATCCAGCGACGCCGGAAGCGAGGCATGCAGCTCACGATCGTGGTGTTGACACTGATCCTGCTTGGCATCGGTCAACCCGTCCTCCGGGTGTTGATCGCGATGGCGATCATGTACCTGATCCTCAACACCGGCTTCGCCATACTCGGAGCGTTCGCCAGGCCGGTTCCGGAGCCGCCTCCTCCTGGTGAGCTCCGTAAGGTCAAATTGACCTATCGCTGCGCCAGCTGTGGCACCGAGTTACGCATGACTCTGGCCAACGACCAAATTCCACAGGCCCCCCGCCATTGTGCGGACGAGATGGAGCTGACAACACCAACCGAGGAGTTGTAGCGCCGCGGTCGGGCCCAATCCATAGTGCCTCTGAGGCCAGGGTCGACAGCTGAGGTTATCCACATCGACCCATCCATCTCGTTGTCAGAGCTGCCAACGACAGTCCACAGCCTGTGGGTAATGCTGTGTCGTGTAGCCCGTGTGTCATCTATGCGACATCCAAAGGGTATGATGTCACTCTTTGTGGGAAGTTGGCCAAAGAGCTTGTGGATGTTGTGTGGAAAACCACCATCCAGGCAACGGCGCGGCAAGAGAAGCCCACCCGGCAACGGACCGGTCAAAGCGGGACATCCCTGGCGATCAACCGGGCAGAATCAGCCCAATCAGCGGTATTGGGTGGCTGCCACTATCCCGCCAAGAATCAGGCCAAGCCCACCGAGCAGATACCAGTTCGACGGCGCACCAAGTCCGGTGACGACATAGTTGAGCAGGATGACGACCAACCCAAGAGTCATGAGCCCGAACATCAGGACCGGAACCATGGCGGCCATCCGGCCACCACCCACCTTCACCGGGTCACGACTGACACCAGACGGGCCAGAATCGATGCCTCCCGCCGACGACGGAGTCGTTCCCTTCGGCGTTACTCGCCCGGACCGCGATTTGTCTTGTCGAACCACGCGATCAACCCTATCCCACTGGGAACTCCAACGAACCGGAACCGCAGCCCCACTAGCCTGCCAGCATGAAGCAGCGCGTGCTCGTCCTCGACAACTACGACTCGTTCGTCTACATCCTCGTGCAATACCTGGGTGAGCTTGGAGCCGATCCGGTGGTGGTGCGAAACGACGCCATGTCACTCGACGAACTGGAGGCGCTCGACCCCGACGGCGTCCTGATCTCGCCGGGGCCAGGCACACCCGACGACGCCGGTCTGTCCAATGAACTCATCAGCCGGTTCGCGGGACGGCGCCCCGTTCTCGGGGTGTGCCTCGGCCACCAGTGCCTCGGCCAACTCTACGGTGGCACCGTGTCACGGGCCCCGGAGTTGATGCACGGCAAGACCTCGGTGATCCTGCACGAGGGCCAGGGCGTGTTCGCCGGCCTGCCAAAACCGTTCGAAGCAACCCGTTACCACTCGCTGATCGTTGAGCGGGATTCCGTACCGGACTGCCTGGAGATCACGGCCGAAACCAGGACCGGGCTCGTTATGGGGCTACGCCACCGCGAGCTCGACGTAGAAGGGGTTCAGTTCCATCCCGAGTCGATCCTGACCGTTGGCGGCATGGACCTGGTTTCGAACTTCCTCGACCGGGTTTCGGCCAGGAACTCGACACCTGCCGGTTAACCGTCGTCTCCATCGTTGCCATTACCGTTGCCATTGCCATTGCCATTGCCATTCCCGCCATCGCCACCCCCACCGGCCGTGGTGTCGGTGGTCGAAGGCGTGTTGTCGACGCCAACCTGAATGACAACCTCGGTACCGATCGGCACAATACGGTCGGCCTCGGGGAACTGACTGATCACATTGCCGACCTGACCAGAGTTGGGGTCGACGGGAACAAACTCGACCCGGGGAACGAAGCCCCTCTCCCTGAGTTGGAATTCAGCCGCAGCTTGAGCAAGCGTTGCCAGGGCGGGCACGGCCTGGGCGTCAGCCCCGGTCGATACAAAGATGTTGATCGGCGTGCTGAGATCGATCTGACTGCCCGCCTCCGGTTCGGTTCGAATCACGGTGTCGACGGAAAGCTCGGCGTTCGCCTCCCGCTGGATGTTCACGTTTGGAAATCCCGCCTGGCCGAGTTGCAGAGTGGCATCACTGAGGATCATGCCTGCTAGTTCGGGAACCGCGGCCTGGGCCGGCCCGCTTGAGACAAGGAGGGTGATGTCGGAGTTGGGGTTTGCCTGCTGATTCGGGGGAATCGACTGTTCGATCACGAGGTCGACCTCGACAGTGTCGCTGTCCTGGAGTTCGATGGCGACGACGAAGCCGGCTGTCGACAACAGATCGCTTGCTTCGTCTCGGGTGAGGCCGATAACACTCGGCACCGGCACGGTTTCGGCTTCGGCCACGATCGAGATCGTCACCGTTGCACCGGGCTCCACCTCGATGCCTGGCTTGGGGTCCTGGTCGAAGACGGTTCCCGGCTCGAACTCGTCGCTGGGAAGTGTCTTCGGCTCGACCTCGAAGCCGGCATCGAGCAGACGGTTGGTTGCGCTGCGTTGCGGCTCGCCGATCACCCTCGGCACGCTCTCAAGCACCACCGAGACACCGGGACCCTCCTCGCCGGTCTCAGCCACGGCGTTCGAGATGTAATAAACGAGCACGAAGAGCAGTAGCAGCAGGCCAGCCAACATGATCACGAACACGCCGGTTCGGCTTGGCGGTTCGTAATACTCTTCCACTGGTTCCACCTGCCGCACGGCTGCTGAGGCGGGGATGGCCCTCGTTGTGTCGATGATGGCTCTGGACGATCCGGTGTCTTGAAGACGAGCTGCGCCTGGCTGCGCAGCGGAAACCTTCGGCTCGTCGCCGTTTTGCACCGCCATGGCCGCTGTCGGCGCTGCACCGTTGTCGGCTGCGGCCGGAGCGATGCCAACGAGGGGCTGGCCCTCACGGAATCGCCGCAGATCAGCGCGCACGTCTTCCGCTGCGGCATAACGATCGTCGGGATCCTTTGACAGGAGCCTGGTGATGATTGCATCGAGCGGCTGCGGAACCGATGGATTCAACGAGCTGGCCGTCTTTGGCTGTTCCTGAACGTGCTTGTAGGCGATTGACACCGGCGACGAGCCACTGAACGGGGGCTCTCCGGTGACCATCTCGAACAACACGATACCGAGCGAGTACAGGTCGCTTCGGGGATCGACCGGCTTACCCTGAGCCTGCTCCGGCGAGAAGTAGCTGGCCGTTCCCATTACCGAACCGGTCTGGGTCAGCTCGTCGTCGTCGCCTCCGAAGGCTCGGGCGATACCAAAGTCGGTCACCTTCACTTGGCCCGAAGGCGTGATCATGATGTTGCCGGGCTTCACATCGCGGTGCACGGTGCCGTTGCGGTGGGCGAAGCCAAGGGCTGCGGCCACATCGGTTGCGATCTCGGCTGCTCGATCGGGATAGAGGTGCCCCTCGGAGGCAAGCACATCGGCCAGGCTTCGACCCTCCACGTACTCCATGACAATGAAGTAGGTGTCTTCATGGGTGCCCCAGTCGTAGACGGCGACCACGCTTGGATGGTTCAGATTCGCAGCAGCTTGGGCCTCACGACGGAAACGGGCGACGAAGGTCGGCTCGGCGGCGTACTGCGGAAAGAGGACCTTCACTGCAACCGGTCGATCAAGCAACTGATCCCGGGCCAGGAAAACATCAGCCATGCCGCCGCGCGCTATTCGGCGGTGGAGTTCATAACGGCCACTGAGGACCGGCCGCGTGGTCGACGCATCAGTCACAACGAAACAATGCTACTCAACCGAGCGGGCGGTGCGTCGCGCGGCCAAAGTTCTCTCACAAGCGGTCGCGGAAATATTGCTCGAACACTCGATTTGCGATCGGCCCGGCAACCGCTCCACCAGTTTGATCTCCTGGATCGGGGAGATCCTCAACCAGGACCGCTACCGCCAGCTCATACTCCTCGCCAGGCAGCCCGGCGAAGCCGACTATCCAAGCGTTGGACACCGGTGGATCGGTACCGTGCTGGGCGGTACCCGTCTTGACGCCGACAACCAGTCCAGGCACGGTGGCCGTGTTACCACCACCACGCTCCGCCGCCACGATGAGAGCTTCTTGGAGACTCAGCGCATTATCGCCCCGCATCGACATGCGCCACGGATCGGGCTCGTTCTGCCGCACCACACGGTCGTTGGCGTCGAATACCTCCGACAGTACGTGTGGGGTAGGCACCACACCGCCATTGGCAACGCCGGCGATCATCAGCGCCATCTGCAGTGGGGTCGCACGCACATCGAACTGACCGATGGCAGCCTGACCTAGGAGCGGAGAGTTGCCAAAGTCGCCGGCCGGCACTTCAGGGGTTGGTGCAGCGATGCGTTCGCCAAAGTCCTCGGGGAAGACGCTGACCACTCCGCCGGGAAGGTCGAGCGGTGGTACCTCATTGAAGCCAGCAGCTCTGGCCTGGTTCGCCATCACGGCCGGGCCGAGAATCTCGGCCGCGATCATCGCGAAGGTTGTATTGCACGACTGGACCAGCAGATCGGTCAGATTGCCACCGCACGACCGCCCGCCGAAGTTGGTGATGGGACGGGAGGTGAGGCGGTGGGTGTAGGAATCGGTTTCCGGAAACACCGGCTCGGTCGCCGTGATGCCACGGTCCGGTGTTTCAAGGGCTGCGGCGGCTGTGATGACCTTGAACGTCGATCCGGGAATGGCCGTCTCGCGATAGGACCGGGCCCGTAGTGGGTTGGCGAACGCCTCAAGGAGGTCGGCTCTGGCAGCGTTGCTTGCGGTCCCGTCATTGTCCGCGATCAGGTTCGGGTCGAACGACGGAAAGCTCCAGAGAGCCCTGATGGCGCCAGTGCGAACGTCCATGGCGACAACCGAGCCAACACGATCCCCCAGCGCCTCACGGGCTACCTGCTGGAGCCCGTGATCGAGAGTGAGGGTGATGGCTCCAGCCCGGGGCTCGTTGTCGAGGATGCCGGTCAGGTCTGACAGCTGCTGTGACGGGGTGGCACCGATGATCTCGTCGTTGTAGAAACGCTCAGCCCCCTCAGCCCCCACAGTGAACGACACATAGCCAACGCTGTGGGCGTACAGCTCGCCCTCGGGATAGACACGCTGATAGGTGAAGCGGGTGGCATCATCGGCATCGCTTCGGGCGACAACCACACCGTCGCTGGTCCGGATCTCACCCCGTAGCCGGTCGAAGTTTCGTTGTCCGGTTCGTGTATTCGATGCGTTCTGTTGGAGGTCGTCGGCATCGAAGATCTGCACCCGGTTGAGCTGGGCGAACAACAAGGTGAAGCAACCAAGAAGCACAAACATCACATGCCGAAAAGACCGTTCCATCAGCGGCGTCCCATCAAATGATCGTCGTCACGTTTGCGTCGCTGGTCTCCGGCTTCGGCGAACTGTCGGAGATGCGAACCAGGATGGCGAGCACGATGTAATTTGAGATCAGCGACGAGCCCCCGTATGAGACATAGGGCAAGGTAACCCCGGTCAGGGGCAACACCCGCAGGACCCCGCCGATGATGATGAAGGCCTGGAACCCGAGAAGAGCGGTCAAACCAACGGCAAGCAGCTTCTCGAACGGAACCGGGGTGGAGGCCGCAACCCGGAATCCGGAGCTGACGAAGAACATGAAGGCGGCCAGGACGGCGGTCGCGCCGAGCAGCCCCAGTTCCTCGCCGATGGCGGCGAAGATCATGTCGGTGGCGGCAAAGGGAATCTTGTTCGGCAGGCCGGAACCAAGACCGGTACCCGTGATCCCTCCGTCGGCCAGAGCGAACCAGGCTTCAACGATCTGGAAGCCCGCTCCCTTGGGATCGGCGAACGGATCGATCCAAATGTCGACCCGTCGTTGCACGTGGGGGAAGAAGCGCCACGAGAAGTAGGAACCGGCGCTGAACAACACCAGTCCGGTGAACACGTAGGCGGTTCGGGCCGTCGCCACGTAGATCATGACGATGAACAGGGTGAAGAACAGCAGCGAGGAACCAAGGTCTCGCTGGAGGATCATCACCATCAGGGCAACGCTCCAGGCGAGGAGGAGCGGGCCGAAGTGTCGGAAGTCCGGGACGTTGAGCGGACCCAGTCGACGATTGCTAATGGCGAGCAGATCCCGCTTCTCGACCAGATAGCCGGCGAGAAAGGCCGCCAGGACGATCTTGGCGAACTCCCCTGGTTGGATCGAGAACGGGCCGACCCGCAACCAGATTCGTGCCCCGTTGATGTTGACGCCGAGTCCGGGGATGAGGGGCAGCATTAGAAGTCCAACGCCGAACAGGGCCAGCGTGTAACGGTAGTTGGCCACACGCTTGAGATCCCTGAACACCAGCAACGTGGCTGCGAAGGCGAGGATGCCGATGAAGGTCCAGGCTGATTGCGAAGCGGCAAGGCTCGAATCGAGTCTGGCGATGACCACATAGCCGAGGCCGTTCAGGAGTGCAGCCAGCGGAAGGAGCAGGCCATCGGCGTTTGGGGCGGTCTTGCGGATGACCACATGGGCTCCGAGCAGCAGCACCAGGATGATGCCGAAGAAGATGGCGATCTCGGCCCGGATATCGGTGGACTCACCGGCATTGAGCAGACCGTAGGCAACCACCGTGATCACGGTGCCGAGCACAAGCAGGCTCAGCTCGAGCGTACGCGCTCGCACGATCAGTTACCGGTGTTCTCGGTGCTCTCGGTGTTCGCTTCGCCCCCACCGGAAGTACCGACCGATCCATCGGCTGGAGCGCCCTCGCTGCTACTGGCGCCATCGACTTCCGTCGTATTCGTATCGGGGCCTTCACCATCGACTGCGCCGAGGTCCTCGGCCAGCCCGTCCACGGCATCGGCCGCCTCGCCAGCATCCGGGTCTGGCTCGGGAAGAGGTTGCCGTTCAAGCGTTTCGATGAAGGCCTCGGCTTCTTCCTGGCTGCCGCGGATTTCCCTGGCGAGCACTGCGTTCTGGGCGTCGTTGGTCAGCTCCTCGAACGGCCCACCTACCGCCTCCACCTCGGTCGGGTTCGTCCAGAGGAACCCCTCGGGCCTTCCCTGGAACACAGCGACCTGTTGGTCGGCGTTGACGTCGACATACCACTGACGATCGACCCAGGTATTGACACCGAAATAGCCGACCGCGGCTAGGGCGGCCAACCCGATCAAAGCCAAAAAGCCGGTAAGGCCACGACGCTTCTTTGGCGCCGTGGCCGGAAGCTCCGATGTTTCAGTCGGGGCCCGCTTGTCGTCAGGTTCGTCGTAGTCGACTTCGACGTGGCCGTTCTCGGTCTCGACCTCAAATTCCTCGGAGTCGTCCGCCTCCTCGGCGGCGTCGACGATCGGCTCGGCGACATCGACCCCTACCGCCCCTTGGCCGCTGAAGCCAGCGGCCTGGCCGCCGGCGTTTGCCTCGACCGGACCTCCGCCACCACTGCCCTCAGGGGGCGATCCGACGGCCGGTACCAGCAGGGTCTCCACCGCCTCCGACGAAACGTTGCCGCCGTTGCCATCGTCGACGACATCGATCACGGCCACGGTGACGTTGTCTCGGCCGGCCGCACCGAGAGCCGCCTCGACGAGGCGATCGGCGGCGTCGTACGGCTCAGGGTTCTCAAGCAGGAGTTGAACGATGCCCTCTTCGGGGACTTCGTTGAACAAGCCATCGCTGCACAACAAGAACCGGTCGCCAACCTTGGTTGTGACAAGGAAGCGGTCGACCTCGACCTGAGAGGCGATGCCGAGGGCTCGGGTCAGGATGTTTCGTTGCGGATGGGTCAATGCCTCTTGGGGAGTCAAACGTTTCTGCCGAACCAGATCCTCGACGAGGCTGTGGTCGAGCGTCAGTTGTCCAAACTCTTCGCCCCGCAGGAAGTAGGCCCGACTGTCACCGACGTTGACGACGCTGATCTTCTCCTCGGTGGGACGCAGCGTCAGAGCAACCAGCGTGGTGCCCATTCCTCGTAGATCGGGATCGGCCGCCTTCTCGAACACGGCTCGGTTTGCATCCTCAACCAGCTCGACGAGACCGCCCGGAGCGATGGGATCGACCACATCGACGAACTCGGAGATAGCGATGCTGGCGGCCATCTCGCCGCCCTGGTGGCCGCCCATGCCGTCGGCTACCACACCGGTATAGCCACCGAAGTGGACACGATCCTGGTTGTTCTCGCGCACGTTGCCCACGTGCGATGCGGTTGCTCCCCTGAGCTGCATCAGCGGAGCTCCATGACTATGCCACCGAGCTGGAGACGATCTCCGCTCGATCCAAGCACCTGAGAAGTGACTCGCTGTCGGTTGAGGTAGGTGCCGTTTGTAGAGCCAAGGTCTTCGACCACAACACCTTGATCATCGTTGAAGACACGGGCGTGTAGTTGGGAGATATAAGTGTCATCCAGCGTGATGTGGCAACTGGCTGCACGCCCGATCGTCACTTCACCATTCACGAGATACTCCCGACCAGCTTCTGAGGGTGGTTCCAGGACGACCAACTTCGGTGGTCCTGACTGTCCCCGTTGTCCGCGCTTCTTCTTTGTAGGTGTTGGTGCCGCGGTTGGGGTCGCGGACGCCCTCGACCCCGCCCAGGTTGCCTGGAGAACCCTGAAGAAGAACAGATAGAGCAGGCCAAGCAGGCACCACCGCAACAGAGTAAGTAAGGCATCGGTCACCAGTGCGCAGGTTACCCCTTATCAAACCCCGGGCGGTCGGCATCTCTCGATACAACATCGAACTACAGGCGCCTGAATCGAAGCGTAATGGCACCGAAGGTAACTTGGTCGCCGTCGGATAGCACACGGCGCTCGACACGTTGGCCGTTGATCTTCGAACCATTGGTCGATCCAAGATCGACGAGTTCATAGTGGTCGCCAACAGAGTGAAGCTCTGCGTGGCGGCGTGAGACGTTCTGGTCGTTGATCACGATGTCGGAATCGTTCAGGCGCCCGATCGTACTAAGCCCAGTCTTCAACATGTGGTGATGGCCGTCGGGTCCTTCGAGCCAGGCGTTTGGTTCGTCGGCAGGAACCCGCTCGTCGTAGGAGGGATGGACCCGGAAGATGCCGACCTTAAGAGAGGCGTCAGCCTCAAGCTCAACCGACACCCTTCCGAGGAAGCCCAGTTCCTCAGCCTTGGCATGATCACGGACCGTTGCCATCAGCTCGTTTGTCAACGATTGCTGAACCTGCCCGAAGCGGGCGTGATCGTCGACCGACACACGGATCACGAACCGGTTCGGAGCCAGAGCGCGCCCACGTACGTCAAGCGTCCGGCTGGTGTCCATTTCCTTGATGAGCCGGCGGCCAAGCTCCACCGGTTGCAAGCCACTTCTGAATGCGCGCGCAAACATTCCCTCTACCAGTCTCTCCAGACGATCCTCGAAACTCCGTAGGACCAAGGCAACCCTCTGTCGCGGTCTCTAACAAAGTCCAGCATGCCACGAACGTAGTACCGGATGCGCTCGCCCGCCGGTCGAGATGACTTCGTCCCGAACACCGACTGATTAGACATCGCTCGATGCAAGAAAACAAAGTCGGTGCCGCAGCCGATTTGGTGAGATACCATCCGGCTTCACCCACTCGCGCGAGTGGCGGAATTGGCAGACGCGCAGGATTCAGGTTCCTGTGTCCGAAAGGACGTGAGGGTTCAAGTCCCTCCTCGCGCACAGTACGGGATCCGATTCCTCTTCGGGGGCTGGATCCGGTTTGGCCTCCAGCTTCTGGTGATACATCCTCTGATCGGCCACCTGCAGCAGATCGCTTGACCGAGCGGCGTGCTCGCCAAGGACGGCGACCCCGATGCTGGCGCTGACCGGCCACGCCGTTGTTCCAACCTCGATCGTCTGTTCAAAGAGGCTGAGAATGGCCTGCTTACGTTGGTTCAGCTCGTCGTCATCTGCCACATGGTCGGCGATGACCACGAACTCGTCTCCGCCCAGTCTTGAGGCGCGACCCCACTGGCTGACGGCCCGGTCGAGACGTCCGGCCAACTCGATCAAGACTTTGTCGCCAACATCGTGGCCACCGACATCGTTGACCTGCTTGAATCCGTCGAGATCGAGGAAGAACAGAGCAGTCCGCTTGTCCTTCCGCTTCTGACGATCGAGCGCCAGGAGGTGCTCGTCGACGGCTAGCCGGTTCCCCAGCTTTGTCAGCGAGCAGGTGCGGGCCAGCTTCGCCTCTTCCCTGAGCCGGGCTGCGCCGCCCCTCTCTCGCGACAGGATCATTTCGCGGTGGACCAAGGCC
The DNA here is from genome assembly GCA_035593235.1 of Phascolosoma agassizii. Taxonomy (NCBI): domain Eukaryota; kingdom Metazoa; phylum Annelida; class Sipuncula; order Phascolosomatiformes; family Phascolosomatidae; genus Phascolosoma; species Phascolosoma agassizii. The sequence goes on along the minus strand of JAVJHY010318121.1, from coordinate 160,432 downwards.
CCGAAAGCCAGAGTGGTGGCCGCCAGCCCCAGCAGCCAGGTCCGCAGCTGGTCGTTGGTTGTGCCTTCGACCGTCGTGGCGTCGAGTCGCCATTGCAGCTCCCAGAATTCAAAGTTCTCGCTCGTGGTGGTGTCACCGGTCTCCGCGGTGACGAGCGCGACCGAGCCGTCCGCTCCGTCAAACTCCATCCCAATGTCGATCAGTGGCGCCAGTACGCGAGCCGCGTCGGCCAGCTTCCGGGGATCGATGACGGCGGCCAACCAACCGACGAACTCTCCGATGTCGTCCTCTATCGGCAGCATGATCAGCATCGGCCCCGAGGTCGACTCACCGAGCAACGTCTGGTCGAGATCAAACAGGGTGTCTGCATCGCGAAGCGGGAACATCTTCGGTTTGCCCATACCGGGCTGCGACCAGTCGATGGCGGGCATCGTCAATCCAAGCCCCGTCAACACGTTTTCGCCGAGATTCTTGGTCTCGGCCCCTGCCCGACGATGAACTCGAATCAGGCCCCCTTCGGATCCGACCGATGTGGCGCTGAACTGCGCTCGGCCGGCCGCTCGCTCCCGGGCGATGACGTCATCAACCTCGTCGGCGTCCACCCACTCCCAAACCTGCACATCACCGGCAATGGCGGGGAACCGACGATCGAACTCGGTGCGAACGTACCAATCATCAAACGACTCCTCGGTCACCGGCCACGACAGCCCCATGACGGTGCGGGCATCCTCGAGCGCCGACAGATGCGACTCGATGCGGGACCGAGCATCGCCAAGGACGACGCTGGATGCGTCACCGAACTCCTGCTGGCGTACGACCGCGTCGTGACGTTGATTGAGCGAGACGACCATCCAGGTGATCGCCACACCGAGCATTGCTGCTGTCAGCGGGAGAATGAATTGCCGCCAGTTCATTTTGGTCGACACGTATTTTTGTATCGGCGAACGCTTACTCATTACGGAGCCAGATGATGCGAACGAACTATTGCCGAACCATCGGCGGTCTCGATGATCTGGCCGACCTCGGTCAGCGAGCACGGCCGATGGAGCCAGTAGCCCTGGGCGTGAGTGCATCGCAATTCGGCTAGCACCATGAGCTCCTCCTCCAACTCCACCCCCTCCGCCACGACACGGAGTCCGAGATCGTGGCTCAGGCTGATCAGCGACGCCACGATGCGGCGGGCCGCTGGATCGGTCATCATCGAGCTTGTGAGCCAGCGGTCGAGCTTCAGAATCGAGACCGGCAGCGTCCACAGGTAACCGAGGGCCGACGCCCCGGCCCCGAAGTCATCGATAGCGATTCGAACGCCGAGCGAGCGGAGATCCTTGATGGTCGCTATCGAGGTCGGATCGGTGATCAGCTCCCGCTCGGTGACCTCGACCACCAGCTGGCTCGGCGAAACACCACTCATCTCGATGGCCGATTCGATCGTGCTGACGACCTGGCGGTCGAGTAGCTGGGATGGCGCAACATTTACCGCCAGATGGCGCGTTTGGTCTTGGGCAAGCCACGGGTTGAGCGTCGACAGACTGCGCTCCAGGACGGCTCGGAGTACGTGATCGAGCAGGCCGTAGCGGTCGGCAACGTCGATGAAGTCGTCGGGGGGCACCGTCCCGCGTTCCGGATGTCGCCATCTGGCCAACGCTTCGAAACCGACGAGCTGGCGGCGGTCGGCGGTGAAGACACCTTGCACGTCGGCGTCGAGCTGCGGCGAACCGAGCGCCTGGCGAAGGTCGGCCTCGGTCTTCATCCGTCGCGCCACCTCTTCGTGGAAACGCACGTGGAACTGCTGGATCTGGTTCCCGCCAAGGTCCGAGGCGCGGCTAAGCGCGGTATCAGCCTCTCGCAATAGGTCAGCGGCAGAGTCCTTCTTCGTGCCCGAAAACGAGAACCCGATCGAGATCCGGAGGTGGAGCGAGGTCCGATCGATCACCAACTCCTCGGTCAAAGCTTGATGGAGACGCTCCGCCACCTCTCGAATCAGGGAAGGGTCGGACAACCTCCTCACCATTACCGCGAACTGATCACCGCCGATCCTGGCAACCGTTGTTCGCACGCCCAACAGCCGGACGAGGCGTCGGCTGAGCAACAGCAGCACCGAATCGCCCAACTCGTGGCCATAGGTGTCGTTGACGGTTGAGAATCGGTCGACATCAACGATGTACAACGCCACCGGGTTTCCGTTTGCGAGGGCGGCGTCCAGCTCGTCCTTGAAGGCGTCACGATTCTCCAAACCGGTGAGGCGATCTCGGATCGTGCGGGCCTGGACCTCGGCCGTTAGCTTGCTCTCCCTGGTGAGGTCGGTGCCCATGACGTAGACGAGCTCGTCGGCAGGCTGGTATTCGAGGCGTACGTCCCATTGCTTGGCATCCTCGTCGCCGTGATTACCGGCGATCACCACTGCAGCCCGACCGGTGCCGCTGGTCCCTACCGTGCGATAGGCCGTGGCCAATGCAGATTTTGGCGGTTGCGAGAGAGCATCAACAATCGACAGGCCAAGCAACTCATCAACCTTCGTGTGGCAGGCGTCGGCGAACGCCGGATTGCACTCAAGAATCGATCCCGAGGCGTCGGTGATGGCCAGGGCTGTCGAGACGCTCCGGTATGACCACTGCGCGAGGCGCGCCGGGAGCGGAGAAGGACCAGACATTACCCCTACTATCGGTCTCGGTTTCTTGTGGTTTAGCAGGCCGTGGTTTGCGAGAGGTCCAGGGGCTACCGTCCGACGGCTTCAGTTATCCCGACATCGTGCCGAGTAACGAAGGCACCCTGCGATTGGAGCCAACGATGAGCGACACTGCCACCTTTCAACCTTCAACAACTGCCTTGTTGCTTGTCGAATATCAGAATGACTTCGCGACCGAGGGCGGCAGTCTTCATGATGCGGTAGCCGACGTTATGGAGCTGACGGGCATGTTGGAACGGTCGGAGTTGACTATGAACGCCGCCCGCGACGCCGGGGTCTCAATCATCCACGCTCCGCTCGCCTTCGATCCGGGATACGAGGAAATCGTCGGCTCGGCCTATGGCATCCTCAGAGGTGTCATCGACTCCAACTCCTTCGCAAACGAGACGTGGGGGGTCGAAATCGTGGAGAGCATGAAGCCGGATCCCGCCGACATCGTGCTGACCGACAAGCGGAGCCTCGATGCGTTCAGCACCACGAACCTCGAATTTGTGCTGGAGAGCAGGCTGATCAAGACGTTGGTGCTCGCAGGTTTTCTTACCAACTGCTGTATCGAATCGACGATGCGGGGTGCCTACGAACGGGGCTACGAGGTCGTTCCGTTGACCGACTGCATGGCGGCAACCACCATCGACGAGCACGAGATGACGATCAAGCACAACTTTCCCAAGTTCTCGCGCCCGCTCGACCACCAGCAGTTCCTGGGCGGTCTTCCGATCCTCGCCGGCTAAGGGCTCACCTCCGCAAACTCCGACGACGTGTAGGCGTTACCAAGATCCAGTACGCGAGACTGCGGACATGATCACGTCAATCGTCAACGGCGAAGTACTCGACACCGACACGATGACCATCGTCGGCGAACGCCACCTCGTGCTCGAGGGTGATCGCATCGCCGAGGTGTCCGAGACCCGGCCAACCGGTACCGTCGATCGTGAGATCGACGCCCGAGGCCGGTTTGTTCTGCCAGGCTTCATCGACGCCCACGTGCATCACGTGATCACCACGATGGACTTCGCCCGCCTCCACCGCCTCAGCACCGTCGAGCTGGCCCTCGGCATGGCCAGCCTGGCCGAGGCCACGGTCACCAGAGGCTTTACCACCGTTCGCGACACCGGCGGGGACACCGTTGGCCTGGTCCGGGCCATCGAGGCCGGTCTGTGCGACGGTCCGAGGATCGTGCGGGCCGGGCGCACCATCTCCCAGACCGGCGGCCACGGCGACTTCGCCCCAAACGCGTCCGCCGGTGACCTTGCCGACTCCACCCTGTGCGCATGCGAGGTCTACGGCAATCGGCTCAGCCATGTCGCCGACGGGCCAGACGCGGTCCGCAAGGCCGTCCGCGCCGAGCTGCGGGCCGGAAGCGAGTTCATAAAGATCATGAGTTCGGGAGGTGTTGCCTCACCGACCGACCCCTTCGACGCCGTTCAATACACCCCCGACGAGGTGCTGGCGGCCACCCTCGAAACCGACCATCGCCACACTTACACCACCGCCCACGCCTACCAACCCGAGGCCATCAGCCAGGCCATTGAAAACGGCGTGCGCTGCATCGAACACGGCAACCTCATCGACAAACCGATCGCCACTCGCATGGCCGAGCTTGAAGTGACCATGGTTCCAACCCTCGTGACCTACGCCGCCATGTCGGAGATGGGGGCCAAGACCGGAATGCCGCAGCGCAACCTCGACAAGAACGACGGGGTCTTCGAACTGGGCCGAGCCTCGATCGCCGTCGCCAAAGATGCTGGCGTGGCTCTTGGCTTCGGCACCGATCTGCTCGGCGAGGCCCAGCCGTGGCAGAACCGGGAGTTCGCCATCCGCGCCGAACTCGAACCGGCGGCCGACGTGCTGCGTTCGATGTACCACGTCAACGCCAGGCTTTGCCGCCTCGAAGGCACCATTGGCCGATTAGCCGCCGACGCGGTGGCCGACGTGGTGGTGTGCGAGGCAAACCCACTGCAGAACCTGGCTGCGCTGGCCGACCCCGACGCATCGATCGCTGCCGTCGTGGCTCGTGGCCGGGTGATGGTTGATCGCATCTAGCGGTCCTTTGGTTCAATTGATCGACCAACCGCCTAGGTTGCGGCGCTCACCCCATCGAGAAATCCGGCGAAGGTTCGGTTGAACGCCTCGGGCTGGTCGGCGAAGGGAAAATGGCCTGCCCCCGCGATCACGGCCATCTGGGATCCGTCGATGTTGTCTCGATAGAGCTCCATGCGGTCGGGCGGCGTTGGACGGTCGAACTCGCCTGCGATCACCATGGTCGGCATCGTGATCCGATCAAGCCGGTCGTCGAAGTCCATGGCGATGATGGCCAGACTGGAGCGGATGTACCCCTCGACCGAGGTGGTGGAAATCTGGGCTCGAAGTCGGTCATGGCCGACCGGGTCGAGCTGCGCAAAACCTTCGTTGGTGTAGCGAGCCAAAATCTTGTTTGCCAACAAAGACATTGGCTGTCCGGATGCCCGAAGCGCCTCCGCATTGGCCCGCAGCGTCGCCCCGCTCTCGGCGGGCAACACCCCCTGAGTTGCGATGAACGTGACGCTCCCAAGCCGGTCGGCATAATCGGTGGCTAGGGCGAAGCCAACCATGCCACCGAGCGACGACCCGGCGAAGTGGGTGACCTCGATGTCGAAGACATCGAGAGTGGCGATGACGTCGGCCGCCAAGTCCTCGATCGTGAAGTCAGCCGACGGTTCCGACGACTCGCCATGACCCCGGAGATCAATCCGCAGCACTCGGTAGCGATCGCTGAGGGACGCGGTCAGCGAATCCCAGCTGCTCCGGTTGAGCGTCTGAGCATGGGCCAAGGTCACCACCGGTGCCCCCTCGGGCCCGTCGATCTCAGCCACCAGCTTCAGCCCGTCACGTTCAAACGTCTTGACCGTCATTCGAGCACGCTGACACACCAAGCCCGGTGGTACAACATCGATGCAGCTGCCAAATCAAGACGGTCGGACAGCCTTGATCGGCTTCTCCTTCGTAGTGGTCGACGAAGCGGCCGATGGCATACGGTGCCGCCATGGCTGATGAACTCGTACTGACGGAAGACCGCGGCATGGTGAGGGTGATCACCCTGAACCGTCCCGACGCCATGAACTCGATCAACATGGCGCTCTCGGAGGCCGTGGCCGCCGCTATGGACGATCTCGATGCCGACGACCGTGTCAGGGTCGGCGTGTTGACAGGGGCCGGCCGCGGATTCAGCGCCGGCATGGATCTGAAAGCGTTCGTTGCCGGTGAGATGCCGATGCTCGAAGGTCGGGGCCTGGCCGGAATGGTCGAAAGGGGCCCGGTCAAGCCGTTGATCGCGGCGGTCGAGGGCTTCGCCCTGGCCGGCGGCCTCGAGGTTGTGCTCGGCTGCGACATGGTCGTCGCGGCAGCCAACGCCAAGCTCGGCATCCCCGAGGTGACCGTTGGTCTCTTCGCCGGGGGTGGCGCGCTTGGCCGCCTCCCCCGACACCTACCCGAGTCGGTGGCGATGAAAATGGCGCTGACCGGCCAACCGATCACGGGTGAACAGGCCCACCACTACGGCCTCGTCGTCGAGCTGACCGAACCCGGCGGCGCCGTCGACGCCGCGGTGGCCATCGGCGAGCAGATCGCCAAGAACGCTCCGCTCGGAGTAGCGGCCTCGAAGCGGATTGTCCGCGAAAGCTGGGGCATGACCGACGGCGAGTACTGGCCATACCAGAACCCCATCATGGACGACCTGTTCGCTTCCGAAGATGCTAAAGAGGGAGCGACCGCCTTCGCCGAGAAGCGCGACCCCGACTGGAAGGGCCGCTGAGCTGCTCCCATAGACGAGCACAGCGCACGAGCGGCTCCGCAGGGGCCTAACCTCGGGCCCGATGGACAAGGTCGAACGGGCCGAGGCGGCGGCAAAGGAGAACCGCCGCGAGGTCTTCGGCTGGCAGATGTACGACTGGGCATGGTCGGCGTTCTCTACGACTGTCACCACCGCCCTACTCGGCCCCTACCTCCTCGATCTGGCCGAAAGAAACAACGGCGTTCCCATCGGCGGCTTCACCATCGAGGCCGCATCATTCTTTCCCTTCGCCGTTTCGCTTTCAGCCCTGCTGCAGGTGGTTGCCCTGCCTCTTGTTGGGGCCGTGGCCGATCACACGCCACACAAGAAGCGACTGATGATGGCCCTGGCCTACACGGGCAGTGCCCTGCTGGCCGGCCTTTTCCTTGTCACGGTCGACACCGTTCTTCTCGGTGGCGCACTGTTCGTGCTGGCGGGTGTGGCCTTTGCCGCCGCCTCGGTGATCTACAACTCCTACCTCCCTGAACTCGTACCACCGCAGCTGCGAGATCGGGTGAGCTCGGCGGGCTTCGCCTATGGCTATCTGGGTGGCGGGCTGTGGCTGGCCATCAACTTCGCCCTCATCTTCTTGATGGAAGACACCGAGCTGGCGGTTCGCATCAGCCTCGGCGGCACCGGGCTCTGGTGTCTGATCTTCTTCGCCATCTACCCAGGGCGTCTACTCAAGCCCCGGCCCGCGCTCAGAACAAAGCCGGCCGAACCAGGATGGCTTCGCTTCAGCCTGCGCTCGGTCATGGCAACCGTTGTCGAGATGCGACGCAGCTACCCAATCGCCTTCCGATACCTGATCGCCTATCTGTTCTTCACCGACGGAATCGGCACCGTCATCGTCGTGTCGACCTCGTTCGCGGCCGACGAACTGGACGCCGAGCCCGAGACCCTGCTCACGCTGGTGTTGCTCATCCAGTTCGTTGCTATTCCCGGATCCATCGGTTTCGGACGTCTGGCGGAGCGCATCGGAGCCAAGAAGGCGTTGGTTGGAAACCTGTTGGTCTGGTCGCTTCTCGTCATCTATGCCTTTGTCGCCCTCGACACCATCAACAAGCTGATGGCGATGGGCATAGTATTGGCGCTGGTGTTGGGCGGAGCACAAGCGCTGAGCCGGTCGCTGTACGCCCAGATGATCCCGGCCAGCCGGGAAGCCGAGTACTTCGGGTTCTATGAGATCGCGGCCAGGGGAACTTCCTGGCTTGGGCCGTTGGCGTTCGGCATCGTCAACCAGATGGTCGGCTCGCAACGGCAGGCAATCCTCTCGCTGATTGCCTTCTTCGTGATCGGCGTCGTGCTTCTGATCCCGGTCAAGGTACGCCAGGCAATGCTCGACGCAGGGCAGGATCCAAGCGGCCTGCGGTTCTGATTCACCAACGACGGGTTGTTAGCGAGCCCGAGGCGACAACTTGCGGTCAGCTACTCAAATCGATCGTGATACTCGAAAGGGTCATCGGCTCCCGACAACCACGAACGCTGAGGCCAAACGTGTCGGCGTCGATGTTCATGGCTCCCGGTCCCTGGCCATGCTCGACGACGTCGTACAGGAAGCCGCCACGGAAGCCGACAACCTTCTCCCACCGACACGAGCCGGGAACGAGCCAGGTACCGGCGGTCAGATCACCGATCCAGTAGTCGCCGTTGCCTGCCATGGTCAGCGGCTCCGGCTGGGGTACCCACTCCCGCCATTCACCACAGGAATCGGTCGACGTGAACCAGTCGGGCTCGATGCCGTTGATCGTGACCAGTAGCCGACCGGTCGACAGGTACTCCTCGCCGATAATCGTCGGCTCCCGGTTCCGCAGAACCCGCCACAGCTCGTAGCTGCACTCCTCGGTTTCGAAACTGGTCGCGTAGAGACCCGGCGTGATCTCACCCCGAACCAGTTTCTGCTCGTCGGCATCCTCCGCCCCGTCGGAGTCGGGGTCGGGGTCTTCGTCGGCGGCCCGGCGAGCGTTTGTCGAGTCAGCACTCGTCTCCTCGTCCTCGTCCTCGTCCTCTGGGTTCGAATCATCGAACGACGTCACGAAGAGTCTGGTCCGCGGCCGGTAGTCACGATCGCGAGAGGCGATTCGGCGGTTCGGTGAATCCCCGACCGCGTACGCGCCGGGACTCCAACTCGGTCCTGTCACCACCGGGTCGATTGCGACCACGGGATCGGGAACGGCATCGGAGATGGCATCGACGAGGGAGGGCTGCTCAACGGTCCTTGAGACAGTCGATGCTCCAGCTTGTGGCGCGTTTGTGACGGCAAACTCGATCGACGCGTAAATCGCCCAAATCAACAGAACCATCCCGACCAAGCGCGCCATGTTTCGCCATCGGAGACTGGAGGCGAATATTGAGTCGATCGGGCACCAGGTTGGTCCAAATGGACCAGATCAAATCTGCAGCCACTACCGTTCCATCTCGCCATGAGCAACAAAGCCGATTCCGACGGTGACATCCAGCCCCCGAGCGTGCAGCGTGTGGTCGATGCCGCAAAGCAACACGACCTCGACATCGCAGTTGTCGAGTACCCCGAAGAGACCCGCACCGCGGCGCAGGCGGCGAACGCGGTCGGCTGCGAAGTCGACCAGATCGTGAAGTCGATGATCTTCGACGCCGACGGCGAAGTCGTCTTGGCGCTCACCAGCGGTGCCAACCAGGTCAACACCGACGCGTTGGCAGAGTTGGCCGGTGCCTCAAGCTGCGGCCGGGCCGACCCCGAACAGGTTCGGGCCGTCACCGGATTCGCCATCGGCGGCGTAGCGCCCCTCGGTCACACCAAACCGGTCAGGTCGTGGATCGATCCCCACCTGCTCACCTTCGATGAGGTGTGGGCCGCGGCCGGCACCCCTCGGCACGTCTTCCCCATCGATCCGAAACTGCTGGCCGAGCTTACGGGCGCGACCACCGCCGACTTCGGGGCCTGACCGCAGCCGTACTCGGCGATCGCAAGCGATGTCTGATCCCACCGACCCTCCACCGACCGAACACCTCGGTGCCGAAGAGCAGGCACCGTCGGCCAAGCGCGGGCCAGACCGAGCGGTTGGCATCGGAGTCGGCCCTCACCCTGAACCGTGGCCCACGGGATCGCAGTACGATCCCGTGCTGCTGGCCGAGGGAGACCGGCGCAACGTCGTTGACGCCTACCGCTACTGGTCGGTCGAGGCCATCAAAGCCGACCTCGACACCAAACGGCACCCGTTCCACGTAGTGATCGAGAACTGGCAGCACGATCTCAATATCGGCACGGTGGTTCGCACCGCCAACGCCTTTCTGGCCACGGAGATCCATATCGTCGGCCGACGGCGGTGGAACCGTCGGGGGGCGATGGTAACCGACCGTTATCAACACATCCGGCACCATCCCGAGCCAACCGACTTGGCCCGATGGGCGGCCGAAGCCGCCCTCCCGCTCGTCGGTATCGACAATCTGCCCGGAGCGACGCCGCTGGCCGAGACCCCGCTACCTGAGCGATGTGCCCTCGTCTTCGGCCAAGAGGGACCGGGCCTGTCAGAACCTATTCGAGAAGTGTTAGTCGAGTGCCGTTCCATCCCTCAGTTCGGTTCAACCCGGTCGATAAACGCCGGGGTGGCCGCCGGGATCGCCATGCACGCCTGGATCCAACAACACGCCAACTAGCTGGTCGGGGACGTCCAGTGACTCGGGACGTCTCCGATCAAAGCCGCAAGTCCGACGACCGACTTGTCGTAGTTCACCCGCCAACCGGCGAAGGCTAACCATGCGCTCTCGATGTCGGTGCCCAAACCTAAACCCCGAGCATCCAGATTCGCGATCACGGCATTGAGTCCGCACGGTCAACAGTGAGCTCATCGAGGCGGTCGGGTCCGACCGACGGTGGCTGAGCGAAAGAAGATGGGGCCGGGGAAGCCGCATCAACGATCACGGCTCAGCGAGTCGACTTCTCCGAGTCGGGCAGGATCTGCACCTTCCGCTTGGGAAAGATCCGCCTCAGCAACTGCTCGATACCAACCGCAGCAGCCAAGATCAGGGCCAGGAACAACACGCCTCGCACCAGCTCGCCAATGATGGGCGGTAGCGTTCGCACCGGCTCGACCAGGAGCTCCTCGGTGTAGGCCTCAACCGAGGCCTCTGGGCTCGCCTTGGCCCGACCGGCGGCGAGGGCGCGAAGGCTGGCCGACTCGAACTCATCGATCACGTTCGCTTCCAGACCACCCTCGGTTGGGAAGACGAGCGCTGCATCGGCGTCGCTGGCTTCGAGAACTCTGCGAGCGAATGCCTCGGCCGATGGCTGCGGATCGTTCGGTGCGACCACTACCAAACGCAGGCCTCGGGCTCTGGCCTCACGGATGAGATCAGCGATCGCGGCCTCATCGATTTCGGTACGCCCGGGAGCCAAATACACGCCATCGACCGCGAGATCCTCGGCCAGGTCGAGTGGCGATTCTGCTTGGGCCATCGATGTGATCAGAAAAAGGGCACTCAGCGTCGAGACGACGAACGCCACCAGCCAGACGACGACCCCTAGGGGGCGCGACCACGCATGATCAGTCGAGAAGGAACTTTCTCGTCTTGTCATGGACATCATCGTAGGCGCCGTAGAAGGCATCGAAGGCCTTGGCCTCGGCGTCGTCGTCAGCCAGGACGTAGATATTGTCTTCCTCGGGTGGGGCCTGGCCGGTGGCAGCGGCCGGTATCACAACCTGCTCGGCCCAATCGTTTGTCTGTTTCCGTAGGTGGAGTCGCTTCACGCCAACCCATCGGACAACGGGGTTGGGAGCTGAGTAGTTGCGACCGGAACCAGCTAGTGCCCGAACATCATCAGCCACTGGTCGAGCGATTTTGGCTTGTAGACGACGTTCAGCTCCCTCGTCTCCTTCATCGAGCGGGATGGCTCTGGCGAATAGAGATGGCCGGGAAACAACACGGCGTCGTCGGGGACTTTGCCGAGCCGATCATGCAGGGAGTGGTAGAGCTGTTCAGGGTCGCCGCCGGGGAGGTCGGTTCGGCCACAGCCGTCGAGAAACAAAGTGTCGCCTGCCACAAGATGGTTGCGAACCAGGAAGCATTGGCTGCCAGGTGTGTGACCCGGTGTATGGATCAGCTCGATGTCGATCTCGCCAACCGAGACCACATCGCCTGAATCGTGCCCGGTCAACACGTCGGCCCCAAGGCCGGTGGTCTTGGCCACGAACTCGACCTCGGGTCGCTGGAGATGAATCGGCACTTCGGCAACCTCAAGAAGGTCAGCGATCCCGTTGATCTGATGGCCCATCATGTTTCCACCGATGTGATCGGCGTGATAGTGGGTGGCAAGTACGCCAACCAGGTTCATTTCGTCGGCCGAAAGAACGTCGAGGATGCTGCCGACGTCGTAGGCGGGATCGATGATCACGGCCTCACCGGTCTCACGGTCGCCAATCAGGTAACTGAAGTTGACCATCTGGTGCGCGATCGCATTGTCGGCGGCGAAGTCCCGGCCGCTGAGCAGTTGGCGAAAATACAGGCGGTCATCCATCGTTTCGATCCCTTCAACCGGGGCAGTCATGATCGACGGCCTCGAAGTAAGTCATGTCCGGACTCTAGGCTTCAATCGACGACCACACCGACTCGGTTCGGCCGTGGTCGCGGATTCCCTTTCTGCATGCAAACTGGAGGAACCACGGCGATGCCGCTCGACGCTTCTCAGGAGAAGATTCTCGACAACATGGCGTGGCACGCCCTGAACGGTCCTCACGCCGACCTGGCCGACGGCACAGGCGACGCGCTGCGTTATCCACGATCGATGGCGGTGTTCTGCGCCACCGAGCAGCTCGACGCGAAGGGTTGGCAACACTTGGCGGACATGGTGGGCCCTGGACGCGCCATCGTGTTGTTCCAGCCAGAGGTCGGCGACATCCCCGACGGGATGAGCGAGATCTTCCGACATCAGGCCCTACAGATGGTCGCCGACGGCCCGATGTCGCCGAAACCGCTTACGGGACCACCGGTGGAGGTGCTCGAGTTGGGGGCCGCCGACGCCGAGGACATGTTGGCGCTTACCACCCTCGCCGAGCCAGGCCCGTTCTTCGCTGAGACCCATCGGCTCGGCACCTATCTCGGCGTTAGGGAAGAAGGTCGGCTGATCGCGATGGCTGGCGAACGGCTAAGGGCCGACGGCGCGGCCGAGATCAGCGCCGTCTCCACTCATCCCGATGCCAGACGGCGAGGCCTGGGCGGCCTGATGACGATGGCGATGGCAAAGCTGATCCGGGATCGGGGTGACCTGGCAATGCTCCATGTCGCCACCGACAACGCCCCGGCCATTCCGCTCTACGAACAGCTCGGGTTCCGGCTTCGGGGCAGGGTCGACGTGGTAGCCGCCAGGGTCGACGGCGAGCGCTAGTGCCGAGGGGCGGCTAGTAGGAATTGGGTATCCGGATCGACTCGCCGTGCGAGTCCGTGAGGTTGATGACCGGAAACTGCCCGGCATCGTCGACCCCAGGGCTCAAATAGCCGGCAACAAGTCCGCCGAATGCTGCGACAAGCGTGATCAATACCCAAGCCGGGGTTGGTAAGGGCCAGATCCGAAGCACAGAAAAAGCGGCGGAGATTGTTAGCCCGATCGCCGCTCCGGTGTAGAGAAAGCGCACACCACGGAGGGCCCGGGTTGCCGGCAGTTGCCTCCTGGATAGGCGGTACAGGTTCCAGGCGAAGCTAGCGGCCGCGAAGCCGGCGAGCACAAGATTGAAGACCGACATCGTCGATAGCACGCTCCCCCGCCCATCGATGAAGAGGGGCTCGGAGCCGAGCGGTTCACGATTCTCATCGAAGACCCGCAGGTGACCGCGCAAGAAGCCGTGAGCCTGACCTTCGAGGTCAAAAAAGTCGAGGGGGAACCTGATGACGCGGGCTTCGCCCGGCTGCAGCGTCTCGTTGATGCCGGTGTCGTAGGTGAGGAAGATCAACCCGAGCAGGCCTCCCTCCAGGCGCACATGAGCCACCGTCACCGGGCTGTCCGACGTGTTTGTCATCAGAATGGTCAGATCGATCACATCCTCGTGGTTCAGTTCGATCGGATCGCTCGGCGACGACTCGGACACCGACTGATCGGCCAGTAGGGCCTCGAAGGTAACGATGTCGCCCTCAGGACCATGAGCACAGCCCATAAAGACCAAAGAAGCAACAATGATCGACACCATTGTCCTAAATATGAACCTGTAGAGGTTCTTTCTTGAATGATTTACGTCCATCAGCTCTGCCCCTATTGTTCTGATTTGACGAAATCGTAGTCACCTAACGACCGGCACTAGGGGAGCAGACAATGAAGAGCGCCGTAGGGAACGTGGAGGCCCACCGGATTAGTGGATTTGCGCTCCTGTTTCTCGTGGCCGTGGTCGCCTCGCTGCTGTCGGCCACCGCGGCGGCCCAAGGCCAAGTCGGTGGTGGGTCGGCGCCGACCACACCGATATCGACCACAGCGGCACCCAGCACCGCGGCACCGAGCACCGGGGTCCCGACAAGTTCACCTGCGACCAGCGCACCGATCGTTACCGACCCACCAACCACACCGACGACGGCGACCTCCACAACGGCCGAGCCGACAACAACAGCCAAACCAACCACGACGGCACGACCAACCACAACCGCACGACCAACCACAACCGCACGACAAACCACAACGACCAGACAAACCACCACAACCGCACGACCAACCACTACGGCCAGGCAAACCACCACCACTCGTCGTACGACGACCACGGCTCGAACGACGACCCGCAGGTCGACAACCTCAGCGGCGCCATCGACGACGACGACCTCCATCGCCACGACCACCCCGACCGCGGCGGCCACCACTCCATTGCCAACATTAAGAACCACAGTCACAACATCGGAGAGTGCTCAACCGGGAGCCCCGGTCACCGGAGAGCCCCCGGAGCGCACCGATCCGACGACCGTGGAAGGCGGCCCCGAAACCTCGACAAACAGTGGTACCACCGTGCTCGGTGCCGCGCCGGCAGGGCCTGGCCTCACGGGCCAAACGACAACTTCAAAACCCGAAGCGCCAACCGAGGCATCGGACCTTCAGGGATCCGCTTCCGGCCGGGGCCTGGCCCGGCGGCCCGATCCCGCCCTGCCCGGTGCCCAACACCTGACCTTGGCGGGAGCCAGCGGGCTGCAGGGTCGTCGCAACATCATTCCACTTTCGAGCGAATGCAAAGGCACGATCAGCGCCACGGTTGAGGGCTTCGATCTCCCGTTGGCCGACGTTGACGAGAACCCGGCAACCTTCACCCTCGACGCCGTCGGACTGGAGCTTGGTACGAAGGCCATCACCTTTGATTGTGGCGACGAGATCGTTGCCAACTTCGACCTGTTCGTCTACCGCCAGAACGGCGCGGAACGAGGCGGAGCCAATAGCATCGCGCTCCTCAGCGCTGCCGCCCTGGCAGCCATGATCGCCCTGTTCGCGCTACCGAAACCGCTAGAGACGCCGGTTGCGGTGAAGAGGGTCGATGGGCCACCGGCATGGCCACCGCCTGTAGTTCACTGAACCGATGCTCAGCCGGTGAGCGATTCACCCATGGAGGGCGCCGTCGGCAGGGTGTGGCGCATCGGGCTAACGGTCTCCCACAAGCCACGATTGCTCCCAACGTTGGCTTCGCTCGCCAGCCGTTGGCAGGTGATCTCGGCCATGACTATGTGCTCATCGGTCACCAGGCGATGACCGCCCGTCGAGCCGGCTGTGAAGGACCCGATCGGTCGCCCTTCCCACATGATCGGCAAGGCGAAGACCGAGGTCACGCCGAGCCCCTGCAACAGTTCGATGGCCACAAGGTCGTCGGCCGATGGACGTCGCCACAGGGCGAGCCGACTCGAAGCCACCGCAATAGCGTCGGGGGCCGTGGAACGCACGACCGGTCCGGTGTCACCGAATCGGGCGCCGTGCTCGGCGGCCGAAGCAACCACGTGAAGGGCGCCACGATTGTCGACGGCTGTGATCCGGCACAGCTCAATGCCTCGCAGAGCGGCGAACTCATCGCAGATCGTGTCTATGGAGGTGGCGAGAGAGGTGCCGTATAGGGCGGCAAAGACCCGGTTGAGTGAATCGAGCTCGCTGGCCCGTCGACTGAGAATCATCTGGGCTTTGTGACGTTCGGTCTCGGCCCGTCTGGCTTCCGCCATCGACCGCAGGTTTTTGATGGCCGAAGCGATGAACGCCGCCGATTGAAGCGCGAGCAGGCAGTCTTCATCGGTGAAACCGTGATCGTTGCGTCTGGCAAGGGCAAGACCGCCGATCGGGTGATCGCCGACTCGTAATGAAACCACGAGCGCTCGGTTCATCCCGCCCTTGGCCAAACCGGAAAGGTCGCGGTATGAAGAATCGGCCAGGTTGGTTTCTTCGACGATCTGGCCGGTTTCGGCCACGTGGCCGAAGGCCGTCCCTTCGGCCGGAAGATCCGTACCCTCGATGGATCCCCCACTTGCGGAACGAAGCGGCATGAGGCGGAAACGAAGACCGTCGGTTGATCTCAGACCAATGCCGGCCCAGTCGACGCGGAAGAGGGCGTGCAGGTGATGGCCGGTGGCGAGCAGGAGGTCCGCTTCCGATTCGGCACGACAGACGTCGATGCTCATTCGGCTGAGAGCGAGAAGGCGGTCGGCCGTGCTTGGGGCGGAGAGCGACATCGTCTCCCATCGGTCATCGCTCCCCGTTCTTCAAGCGATTGCCCAATCCGCGTCTCTCAAGACAAACAGGTGGTTTCGTCAGGTGCGTGACGCAACGTAGGCGTCGATCAGCTCGATCAATCGGGCCTTACCGAAGCTGGGATCATGCCCTCCGTGGACAACACGGGCCGGCGTCTGGCGAAGCCGCTCCATCGTCTCGAGATAGTGGGCAACGTTGCTGTCCGGCAGAGCGTCGATGAGCGGACCGTCGTAGATGGCGTCGCCCGTGAACAGCACACCGGTCTTCTCCTCCCACAATCCGATGTTGCCAGGCGAGTGACCAGGCAGATGCAACACCTCGAAGCTGCGATCACCGAGGTCGATCCGGTCACCGTCTTCGACGGATCGAGTGACCTTCGTCGACACGATCCCGTGATCGGCAGGGTCGTAGCCGTCGTAGGGTACGGCATCGATCAGGAGCTCAGCCGAAATCGGATAACCGATCGACGCCAGGAAATCGAGCTCGTCGGGCGTGAATTCGGATCGCTTGATGGCCGAGGCCTCTTGGTAGCTCTCCATTCGCGGCGCTTCGATCCGGTGCATCACCCGCGCCTCGAACTCGTGCAGGCCACCAACATGGTCGTAGTGAATGTGGGTGGCAACCGCGATAACGGGCCGATCGATCAGCTTGCCGAGCTCCTGGCGGACAGAGGCAACCCCGACGCCGGTGTCGACGATAAGGTCGCTGTCGCGGCCGCGGACGTGGTAGATGTTGCAGCGGATCAGGGGATGTACGTGTGGCTCGGTGAGCAGCGTTACGCCGGCACCCTTGTTTTCCCGCACGAACCATCGGTCGGCGACCGGCAAACCCGTCATCACACCCTCTTTGTGGTCTTGGTCACGGCCCGATGGCAACACGCCATCCGAACCTTCGCTGCCGCCCTCTCGTTGCTGTGACGGTAGCAGCGCGACCGCCGAGGAGATGAGCCCTAACGGTTCTCGGCGACGAAGGCCACGTAGGAGGCCAGCCAGGCTTCGAGATCGGCCCGGGTCTCGGGATCGGTCAGCCGACCGTCTTCGAGTTGGCTGGCGATGCTGGCGATGCCATGGGTCGTTTCGAAGAAGTGGCCGGAGATGCCAGACAGCGAGTCGCTCATGTGACCACGAACGCCCGCGCCGTCGTGACGGCCAGGCGTCGCCGCCACAACACCGGTGGCCGAGCGAAGCAGCGCGCTGTCGCCGACAACCCTCGACAGCCAGTCGATGGCGTTCTTGGTCAACGCCGGGATACTCCGGTTGTACTCAGGGGTAAAAAAGACAATGCCGTCCGCCGCTTCGACCGCTTCCTTGAGGGCCCTAACACTGCCCGGGTCTCCAGCAGCCTCCACATCACCGTCGAAGAACGGCAGGTCGGCCAGGGGGTGTTCGGTCAGGGTTGCCCCCTCAGGTAGGAGCTCCAAAGCGGCGGTGAACACCGCCCGGTTCATCGACTCGGCCCGAAGGCTTCCGACTAGGGCGATCAGTTGCACACTCGAGGCAGTCATGGTTGAGCTGTCTATCGCCCTGTTGTGGCCGAACCGACGTTGGTACCCTGAATGAGCACTGACCCGACTGAGCGATGACATGAGTTTTCCTCAAACGATCCACCCCGTTGCCGAGTGGCCTCGCCCGTTGGCCTTCGTGCTGTCTGGCGGCGGTTCCTACGGAGCATCACAAGTCGGCATGCTGCAGGCTCTCGAAGCGGCGTCGATCGTTCCCGACCTCGTGGTCGGGTCATCGGTTGGCGCGCTGAACGGGGCCATGGTCGCCGACAATCCCCGGGGAGCGGGCGACCGGCTGGCCGAGGCCTGGCGCCCTATGAGGCGGCGTACGTTGGTCGGAGCTGGCGGCATGGCGCGGACCACTATCGATGTACTGCGTCACCTCCGCCGGAGCGGGCTCTGCCAGCCAACCGGGTTGGCGGCCCTGATCGACGATTGGCTGAGCACCGATGTGTTCTCCGGCCTGAGGGTTCCGCTCTCGGTCGTTGTTACCGATGGAGAGACCGGCGAGCCGGTGGCCCTCGACCACGGCGGGCTGAAGCAGGCGCTCCTGGCCAGCGCAGCCATTCCCGGCGTGTTCCCACCGGTGGAGATCGGGGATCGACTGTTCATCGACGGAGGGGTCAGTGCCAACGTCCCGATCCGCCAGGCCATCGCGGCCGGAGCAAGAAGCGTGGTGGTTCTCAACGCCAATCCCGCTGACTTCGTTGGGAAGAGACCGACAACCATCGTCGGTTCTCTCGTGCACGCCTCGGCCATCATGCTCCGCAGCCAGCGGTCGGACGCGGTAGAAGATCTGGCCGCGCAGTACCCGATCCTCAAGCTCCCCCAGACCACACCGTCGACTCTCAGCTCACTCGATTTTGGCCACGGCAGCACGCTGATCGACTCGGCCAACCATCAAACGGCCCAACTACTCCAAGCCCTGGCCGCCGGCGCCGAACCAGCAAGTACCCAGCCGGAGAGTCCGGGGGCGGGCGCGGCCCTGCCCCAGCCTCGCTAGGTCACCATGATGAGGCCACGACCTGTCGTCGTTGCCTTCGCAGTCACGATCCTGTTGGGCGCCGCCTGCGCAGCGCCCAGCGACCCGACCGGTCGCGATGCTGCGCCGGCACTCGCATCATCGGCCGAAACACTCGACGACGAGACCGTGGCGGTTGTCGATGCCTATGTCGAGCGGATCGCGGCCCGCATCTACGATCCCATCAACCGCATCGATCCGACCGTGGTCGACCGGCTCGGCCAACTCGACGACCCGCGCCTTGCCTGGCTGGTGGCGGACGGACTGCGATTTGTCGGGCGGGGTCTCGAACTCGACGCCCTGGTACAGGCCGGGTCATCGCTCGGCGGCATCGAACTCGACCGCGAAACGGCGTGGCTCGAACTCAACAACCACCTTCTGAGCACCGACCTCCAAGCCCCGCCCGAATATCTCCGGTGGAAGCGCGAGATCTACATCGCCATCGATCCGACCTGGGCGCCCTTCTTCGACGTGGAAGCCGATGTCGACTGGAGGCTCGTCACCTTCGGTGGTGTCCTGGCCGACCGACGTCCCTTCGGTTCTCAGGACACGTGTCAGTGCATCGCCGCGCTCGACGATCCACCGTCGGAATCGGCCGAGACCATCGACTGGCTGAACGACGGCGACCCCGTGATCGGCGTCGTCGTCGGCGGTGCTGCCCGGGCCTATCCACTGCACATCATGGAAACCCACGAGCTCGTGAACGACTCGCTAGGCGGCGAACGCATCGCCCTGGCCTATTGCACGCTGTGCGGATCCGGGCAGGCCTACCGTGTCGACGGCGTTGACGAGCGATTCCAACCGGTCGTGCTGCGAACCAGCGGCCTGCTCAGCCGTTCGAACAAGATCATGTTTGATCTCAACTCTCGTTCCATGGTCGACACCTTCACCGGCCAGGCCACCAGCGGACCCTGGCGAGAGGCGGACATCGAGCTCGACCCGATAACGACCATCACCAGCCTGTGGGGGGATTGGAAGCTTGCCCACCCCGAGACCACGCTGATGACCGGCCTGAACGGGACGGGGCCCGACTATCCCCTCGACCCGCTCGGTGGCCGCGACGGCGGCGGCCCGATCTTCCCCGTCGGCGACGTCGACCCCAGGCTCTTCCCCCAGACCGACGTAGTCGGAGTGACCGCCCTCGACGGCCGATCGCTGGCGTTCCCAGTAGTGGAGGCGAGGGAGCGCCTCCGCAATGGTGGAGTGGTGGAACTCGCAGGCGTGAGCCTCCTACTCGATGGCACAGGGTTGCGGGCCGTCGACGAGGCAGGCAACGAACTCGTATCGCAGCAGGCCTTCTGGTTCGCCTGGTCGCAGTTCAATCCCTCGACCTCACTTTGGACCGACCAACCGTGATAGTCCCAACGGCCTCAACAGCCGGTAGCTCAGAAGTAGAAGGCAACGATGTAGACCCTGGTCTCGCCGGGGTTGGACAGGTCGACGAACACCTGCTGTTCCCTGAACGGGGTCTCGCTGCCTGCGCACTCCCGGAAGATGGTTGCCGACTCCGGGTCCCACCAATCGGCGTCGCCATTGACGGCGGAGCCCGGCGGGCTCGACGCCTGCTGGGACAGCAACCCGTTGCAGCCGATGGAGCTGGCCAGAACAGGAAGCTCCTCAGGGTCGATCGTCAGCCGAAACTGGTAGACCTTGTCCTGGAAGCCGTCGGAGGCAGCCCGGATGTCTCGCGCTGAGGGAGGGAAATCGAGTTCGAAGCTCTCCTCGAACCCAGCAGCGGCCGGCCAGTCATCGATCGATGCGAACGACGCCTCCTCGTAGCCACCCGAATCGGGGCTTCCGACCAGCAACCCGATCCCCACGATGGCAGCGCAGCCGGCAAACACAAAAGCCATCACCAAGACCACCACGGCCAACAGGATGCGCTTCGACGTGCTCACCGCACTCAACCTAGACCCCGCAGCGCGCCAGATGGGATCGTCAACCGACACCCTCTGGTGCGCGACGCGGCTCAACCGGGGAGTGAGCGATTTGCCTACCGCTCAGTCCCCGGTGCCGGAGTTCATGGCAAGGGCTACTCCGTCGGAGCCATCCAGGTGGCTTCGATTCCGTTGAACCCATAGGAGGCGTGACGGAAGAAGTCTGTCACCTCCGGTGAGTACTCCCAGCGGGTCTCGTAGGTCCAGACCGGGATGATGGCAAGCACCTCGGTAAGGGCATAGCGCTGGATCTCCTTGATCTTCTCAGCCCGCTCGTCATCGTCGAGGATGCCCAACTGCTCGTCGAGCAAGGCATCGAGTTTAGGATCACTGAGGTTGTACCAGTTACGTCCCTGACCGGTTCCCATCTGCCCCCGCAGCCACTCGTCCGGTTCGAGGAACGGTGTCTGAGGTCCGAACTGCATGTCGTACTCCACGTCGGGCCAGCGGCTACCGAAGTAGGTCGAGTAGTCGAGCAGTTCGAGCTCGACCTCGATGCCTATGGCGGCCAAGTCTTCCACGAGCCACTCGGTCTGAGCGGTGTAAAGGGCGCCGTAGCGGTCGGTGGCGATCATCGAGGCTGAGAAGCCATCGGGGAAGCCGGCCTCAGCAAGCAAGGCCTTGGCCCCGTCGAGATCGTAGGGCAGGAGCTCCTCACGCTCATCTTCGGGCAGGGCGTACTGAGCCTGGGCCGGAGCGACGTTTGACGGGATGGTGCCGCCACCCCGGATCGAGGTTCCCATCCCTTTACGGTCGATGGCCATGCTGATCGCCTGACGTACCCGAAGATCGGTAAAGGGCTCACGTTCCATGTTGATGCCGACCTGTCCCATACCGGCGTCGATCCACTCACCGTAGAAGGCCTCCGGGTAGTCAGACTGCAGCTGCTCCAACAGAGGTAGCGGGATGCCATTGGTCAGCATCTGCACCTCACCGGCCTGGAAGGCGGCGATGGCCTGCGTCGTGTCACCTATGATCACCATCTCAAAACTGTCGAGGTATGGCAGCGGTTCGCCGTCGAAACCCATCTCCCAGTAATCGGGGTTGGCAACGAACTTGGTCGATACATCGATCTCGCGTTCGCCGAGCATGAACGCACCGGTACCGATCGCCATCGAGGTGCGGTCATAGCTCTCATCGGTGAACGCCTCCTCGGGCAGGATCCAGAGGAAATGGTTCGCCATGTTGTTGAGCAAGGGAGCGAACGGTTCCGACAGATTGAGTACGACGGTGTGATCGTCTGGCGTGTCGATCGAGTCGACCCGCTCCAACAGATTGGCCTGGTGCCCCTCGGCCAAAACAGCCTCAAAGGTGGCCTTCACGTCGGCCGAGGTGAACTCCCGGCCGTTGACAGGCGGAATGTTCTGCCAATTTATCCCCTCACGCAGTTTGAACGTGTAGGTCAGGAAGTCGTCGGAGATCTCCCAGGATTCAGCCAACTGGGGCTTGAGGATGTTCTGGGTGTAGCCGACATCAGGCCCGAACTCGAAGGTCAGCAGGCGCTGATAGACATGGGCCACCCTGTACTGGGTGTTGAATGATGACGACCCGATCGGGTCGAGGCTGCCGATGTCGGACGCCCCCGAAATCACGAGGTTGCCACCGCGGACCGGGTCGGTCGATGCCTCGACTGCCTCGTCCTCGTCTTCCTCCTCGTCGGCGTCGGTCTCCTGCTGAGCTTCGGCTTGTTCATCGAACGAGCCGTCCTCCTCATCGGTCTCAACCGTTGCATCGGTACTCTCCTCCGCGCTGTCGCTACCTCCACAGGCAGCGGCCACCAGTAGTAGCGCGGTGAGTAGAGCCAGGATCCTGGCCCAAGGTTTTGGTCCTTGCATGTCTTCCCCCTTGTGTTGCTTCTGTGCATCAGCCGACCCCCAAACGAGAGACGGAGAAACTTCGTTTCGCCAAAGACGGGCGGCCTACCGAACCAACTTCGGATCGAGGTGATCCCGCAGCGCATCGCCAAGCAGGTTGAAGGCGAGCACGGCGAGGCTCAGCGCCCCACCGGGAAACACCACGAACCACCAGGCGACCCGCAGATACTCGCGGGCTCTCGACAGAATCTGGCCCCACGACGGTTGAGTGATCGGAGCCCCCACTCCAAGAAAGCTGAGGGCTGCTTCGGCCACGATGGCCTGGCCGTAGGTGAGGCTGGCCAGGATGATGATGGGGGCCACGATGTTCGGCAGTCCGTGTTTGCGGATGACGCGCCAAGGTTTGGATCCAAGGGCCTCGGCCGCCGCCACGTATTCGGCGTTCTTCACCCTCAACATCTCGCCTCGGGCGATCCGGCTGAATCGTGGGGTGAAGATGACGGTCAGGGCGATCACCACATTGCGGATGCTCGAACCGAGTAGAGCCACGATGAACAGCGCCAGGATCAGGACCGGGATAGACATGACGGCATCGACGATCCGCTGGAGGATCATGTCGACCTTGCCTTCGAAGTAGCCCGAAACCGCTCCGAGGACCGTGCCGATCACCGTCGAGACCACAACGGTGAAGGTGGCGACGATGAGCGAAACCCGGGAGCCATAGAGCACACGACTGAAGATGTCGCGGCCAAGTTCGTCTGTCCCGAACCAATGCTCGATCGACGGCGGGTCGAGCTGGCTTCGCCGACCGATGAGCGACGGGTCGTGGGTGGCAAGTAGCGGAGCGAAGATGGCTGCCAACAGCAACACGAGGATGATCACGGCCGAGATGACGCCAAGCGGCTGGGTTTTGAGGAAGTGGCTGAAGCTGACGACGAAGCGACCCCACCGCGTCTTGCGGATCTCTTCCGGCCGCTTCGGCGACAGTTCGCCTGCGGTGTCGATCTCAGGGGTTTCGTGAATGGCGGTCATCGGAGTGCTCCGGTGTCGGTGCAGTGCTAGGTCGCGGTCAAGTTCAACTGCGGCGGATCCGTGGGTCGATCCAGCCGTACGTGACGTCGACGGCGATGTTGACGAAGACGAAGATGCCGCCGTAGAGAACCCCGGCGGCTTGGATTACCGGGTAGTCGCGCTGCTCCACGGCACGGAAGACCAGAGAACCGATCCCCGGCAAACCGAAGATGGTCTCCAGGATCACGGTGCCGCCAAGAAGGGCCCCGAACTGCAACCCGATCAAGGTGATGATGGGGACCATCGAGTTGCGAAGCGCATGTTTGAAGTTGATCTTTGGCTCGCCCGCACCCTTGGCCCTGACCGTGCGGATGTAGTCGGCCCCCAGAACCTCAAGCATCGATGAACGGGTCATGCGAGCGATGGCGGCGGCAACCCCGATGCCGAGCGCGGTGGCCGGCATCGCCATCTGTTGGAGGTTGGCGCCAAGGTCTTCGGTCGGGCGTTTGTAGCCAAGTGGTGCCACCCAGTTGAACACCACCGACAACGTGATGATCATCAGCAATGCCAGCACGAAGTTTGGAACCGAAAGCCCGAGCAACGAACCGGCCCGTAGTGAATTGTCGGTTATCGAGCCGCGGGTGATGGCAGAGCCCACACCGATCAGCACACCGAGAACGACCGCGATGACAATCGAGAGCAATGCCAACTCGAAGGTGACAGGGAACCGTTCGCTGATCATGCCTGCCACCGGTCGGCGCTCCCATAACGAGTCGCCAAGGTCGCCCCGAATCACACCGCCGAGCCACGTCGTGTACTGCCGGGCAGCCGGCTTATCAAGACCGAGCTGGGCCTCGATTTCGGCCATACGTTCGGGCGTGACCGAACCGGCGTCGGCCAATTGAAGGCGGACAACGTCTCCGGGAACGAGACGCATCACGAAGAACAGAAACGTCGAGAGGATAAAGAGAACCAGAATCCCCGACAGGATGCGACGAACGATGTATTCGATCATGGCCGGCTCCCATTGCCGGAGTTGGCCGAACCGCCTAACGGCTTGCTTTCGAGCGGCGACCGATCGGGGTATGAGTCGGCGAAGCAGGGACAAGCCCTGGCCACATGACCGTCACCGAAGACTTCGATCGCGGGCTCGACGCTCGAGCACTCATCGGTGGCATATACGCAGCGGGTATGGAAACGACACCCCGACGGCGGGTTGGACGGCGACGGCACATCTCCTTCGAGCTGGATGCGGTCGCCCGAGCGGGCATCGTCGGGATCGAGGCTCGGCACTGCCGAAAGCAGAGCCTTGGTATAGGGGTGGACGGGATTCCTGAACAGCTCCTCGGTCGGAGCCTGCTCCACCTTTTCCCCCAGGTACATCACCGCCACCTCGTCGGCGATGTATCGAACAACGTTCAGATCGTGGGTGATGAACAGAAAAGTGAGGCCAAGCTCGGCCTGTAGATCCTTGAGTAGGTTGAGTATCTGAGCCTGGATCGACACGTCGAGAGCCGACACCGCTTCATCGCAGACGATCAGCTCCGGGTCGGTTGCCAGAGCTCGAGCGATCCCGATCCGTTGCCGCTGGCCGCCGGAGAACTGATGAGGGAACTTACGGAGGTCATCGCGCGACAGGCCAACCTGGTCAAGTAATTCGGCCACCCGATCCAACTTGGCATCGCCAGACGCGATCTCATGGATTTCCAGACCCTCGCCAACGATGTCTGCGGTCGACATGCGGGGGTCGAGCGAGCTAAACGGGTCCTGGAAGATCACCTGCATCCGTCTCCGGAGGGAGCGGAGTTCCGAAACCGAGACGGTCGCCAGATCTCGACCCTCGAACCGCACCGTTCCACTTGTCGGTTCGAGAAGCCGGAGCACACAACGGCCGGTGGTTGTCTTTCCGCAACCGGACTCCCCAACCAGCGCCAAAGTCTTCCCACGCTCAACGGTAAAGCTCAGGCCGTCGACTGCCCGGACGTGACCGACCGTGCGCTGCAACAGGCCCTTCTTGATCGGAAAGTGCATAACAAGGTCTTCGACCTCGACAACGGGAGGGCCCGAGGTTGAGTCGGTTAGGGTCCCGCCCTGCGGCTGGTCGCCTGGTTCCGGCGCGGTCATTGGCTGAGCGCTCCATAAGCCGGTTCCGGTTCGCGGAGCCAACATCGGCTTCGACGACGATCGGAAAGCCGAAAGAGTTCGGGCTGCAGTTCGGTGCAGCGGTCATGGGCTTCGGCACAGCGGGGAGCGAACCGGCATCCCGACGGCATGTCGAACAGTGAAGGCACGATGCCCTCGATGGGTGACAGGCGCTGTCCCGTGCCGGCAACGGTGCCTGGCATCGAGGAAAGCAGGGCCTCGGTGTACGGGTGCTGCGGGTCTTTCAGCACCTGGCGGACACTGCCCTGCTCAACCACGTTGCCTGCGTACATGACCACGACCCGGTCTGCGATCTCGGCCACCACACCAAGGTCGTGGGTGACGAACAGGATGGCGCTGCCGGTCTCGTCCTGAAGCACCCTGAGCAGGTCAAGAATCTGGGCCTGGACCGTCACGTCGAGTGCCGTGGTCGGTTCGTCGGCAATCACCAACCGGGGCCTCAGCGCAAGGGCCATGGCGATCATGACCCGCTGGCGTTGACCGCCTGACAACTGGTGCTGGTAGCTGCGGAGCCGGGTTTCAGGGTCGGGCATCTTCACCATCTGCAGGAGTTCGAGCGCCCGGCCACTGGCCTCGGCCCGACTGACCGTGCCGTGCATGGTCAGTGCCTCTACGAGCTGGTTCTCAACGGTGTAGACGGGGTCGAGGCAGGTTGCCGGATCCTGGAAGATCATCGAGATATCCCGGCCCCGGACCTCGCGCATCTCGCGTTCGGTCAGCGTGGTCAGATCCTGATCGCCAAAGTTGATCGAACCGGCCACGACCGATCCGGTCGATTCCAGCAGCTGAAGGATCGACAGGGCGGTAACGCTCTTACCCGAGCCCGACTCGCCAACCAGCGCCACCGTCTCACCCTCGTCGATACGAAAGCTGACATCGCTGACCGCTTCAACACTCCCTAAACGCGTCTCAAACCGAGTCTTAAGTCCTTCGACGTCTAAAACCACTTGCCGCGCTTGTTCCGTCACGAGGTCCCCCGACCGTGGCCAAGAACGTTGTCTGGCTAGTTAACAACAATTGGACTGTTGGTGCCAAAGCTTGTTGTGAATGATTAGTGGACCGCGTCATGACAGCCACAATCGACGATGCCTGCGAGCCGGGGGTGTTGCCGAGAGTTATTCATCACTGCTCGTCCGTTTCATCGGTCTTGGCGGCGGGCGATCGACCCCGAGCAGGCCGGCGACGATATTGCGTTGAATATCTGAGGTCCCCGAGTAGGAGAGCCCGCCGATGGCATCACGCAGATCGCGTTCGACTCCGGCTCCCATCGTGTAGCCCTCGGCGCCGAAGATCTGCACCGCATCGAGGGCGGAGGCCACGGCGGTCTCGGACGTCTGCAGCTTGGCAAGCGCGGCCGCCATCGTCACGTCATCACCCCGATCGCGGAGCATTCCTGCCTTGAACACCAAAAGGCGGGCTGCCTCGTGGTGAAGCTTCATGTCGGCAATGCGATGGGAAATCGCCTGGAAACCCCCGATCGGAGTCCCGAACTGCGAGCGGTTGCGGGCCCGGTCGATGGCCGTGTTCATCACGCGCTCGCTTGCGCCCAACTGCGCGGCATAAAGAAAGGCCCTTTCGGCGTTGACGGCCTCGGCGAAGATGGCGAAACCAGCGCCCGGCGCCCCGAGCACATCCTCAGCGGTAACCAGACAACCGTCGAAGGTCACGGTGTTGAACGGGCAACTCTCGAGACCCATCTTCGCGATGGCGTCGGAGCCTGAAATCCCAGCGCGCTCAGTTTCGATCACAAAGGCGGTCAGTCCCCAGCGGCCGAGTGCTCGGTCGGTGGTTGCGAACACGATCACCACGTCGGCAAATGTTCCGAGGGTGACCCACGTCTTGGTTCCGTCGAGGCGCCAGCCACCGTCGACGGCGCTAGCCGTAGTTGCTATCGAGCTGGTATCGGAGCCCGCCAACGGTTCAGACATGGCGAAGCACCCAATGGCGGTGCCATCGCACAACGGAGGAATCCATCGCTTCAGCTGGGCGTCGGACCCTTCGGACAACAATGCACTTTGCATCGAGAACACCTGGGCTGACAGAGCAAAGACCATGCCGTTGTCGAGGGCGCCGAGCCCCAGTCCTTCGAAGGTTAGGAGTGACTCGACGGTGCTGCAGCCGCTGCCCCCGAGCTCGGCCGGGGCAGCCAAGCCCTGTATCCCGAACTCGGCTGCCGCGGTCCAGCGCTGAGGATCAAACATGTCGGCGGCTGGGGCTAGCGTCTCGCTTGCCCACTGCGCGGCTGCCATCTTGCGCGGGTGATCCAAGCGCAGCAGGGCATCAACCTCGTTGGTTGTGTTGCTCACTCATGCCTCCTGACCCCGAGTCAGCTCTACCGCCGTCTACCGACACACGGGCAAAAGGCCAGAACTCGTGGGTGCGTTCGGCCCTGACGATACAAGCGAAAAAGAAACCTCAATATCGGGAACCAAACGACCGTCGGTATCGATAGGAATCCGGTAGAAGCTCTGCGATGACACGCGACGACAATGAGACACGGGTGGGAACATGATCGAACGAGGAACGGTACGGACGATGAGACGACTGGCCTTGGCGACCGTGACCGTCCTGTCGGTTTCAGCTTGCAGCTTTTCCTTCTCGACCGGCACCGAAACCGACACCGGCACCGAGGCCAGCGCGGGCAACGCCTCCCAGGGCTCCACGGCAACCACGGTCGACGCAGGCGCGACCACGGCGGAGGAATCGGCGACGTCGGAGTCGACAACCAGCACAACGGAGGAGGTCACAACCACCGCCGCCGTCGACACGGCCCAGGTCGTGGTCGTTCGCGAAACGGCTGAACGGTTTATCTCCTCGACCATCTCCGAGCAGTTCGGTCAACCACTCGAACCCTCCTGCCCCGACATCCCAGACACGGTGCCCGGCACCACCTTTACCTGTCGGGCCACCACGCCCGACGGTGGAACGGTCAAGCTCGAAGGCACGATAGACGAGGATGACGACCTCAGCGTGGTGACCACCAACGTGGTTATCGCCGAGTTCATGCCGGAACTGGCCCGGGTCGGAGCCGAGGTGCTGGCCGATGCCAGCCTCGGGAATGTCACAATCGACTGTGGCACCGAGTCGGTCATCCTCGACGAGCGCCAGGAGATGGTCTGCGACTCCGTCGATGCTGACGGCTCGGCTGGTTCGGTGACCTACACGGTCGCCGATACCCAGACCGGCGAGTTCGAGGTCAGAATCAACTAGGCCTCAATGCGGCGGCCCTCAGTCGCCGAACAGTTCATCCTGGCGTCGTTTTAGTTCTTCGTCACTCACGTCCTCGACGTGGGTTGCAATCCCCCATCGGTGTCCCCAGGGGTCCTCGAACTGACCTGCCCGATCTCCGTAGAACTGGTCTTCGGGGATCCGGATGGGCTTGGCGCCTGCCTTGATCGCGGCGACGAACACCTTGTCGACGTCGGCGACATAGACCGAAAGCGCTATCGGCGTGCCGCCAAACTTGTGGGGCCCGAAGAACCCGGCTTCGGGGAATTCGTCGGCAACCATCACTACCGAGTCGCCGAACTGGAGCTCGCAGTGCGCCACCTTGCCACCGGGGGCAGGCATCCGAATACGTTCGGTCGCTCCGAACACGGCTTTGTAAAACTCGATGGCGTCATCGGCTCCGTCGATCGCCAACGACGGATTCACGGTCGAATAGCTGGCGGGTTGGGTACTGACCATCAGGCCATCGTAGGAGCCGACCAGGCTTCGTCGGTGGTCTTCCCAAAGCTCTTCCGGCACCCTTGAAGGCATGAGCAGCAACGACCTCATCGCCGACCACTATGGCCAGATCGATCTGGTGGCACGCATCGAGCAGGGCTTCGCCAAACTCAAGAAGTCACCGTCCGACCTGACGATCGAAGACCTCAGCGTTGTCGACGAGTTCCACACCGGTGGCCGCGTTGCCACCGAGGGACTGATGACGCGGCTTGGGTTGGCGTCTGGGATGAGTGTCCTCGACGTCGGCTGCGGGTTGGGTGGCGCGGCCCGCTACTGCGCCGCCGAGATCGGCTGCCAGGTGACCGGTATCGATCTCACGGCCTCCTATGTTCAGGCCGCGACGGCACTGACCGGCTGGGTCGGGCTCGAAGACAAGGCGGCCTTCCACCATGTTTCGGCTCAAGCCATGGCCTTCGAACAGCGCACGTTCGATGCCGCATACCTTCTGCACGTCGGCATGAACATCGAAGACAAGGCAGGCTTGTTCGCGTCGATCGCCTCGATGCTGCAGCCCGGAGGCCGACTCGCCGTCTATGACATGATGCGAGTAGGCGACGGCGAGCTTGACTACCCGATGCCTTGGGCGACCACTAGCGCAACCAGCGCCGTGGCCACAAGAGCCGATTACGAGGCAGCTCTGGCCGAAGCAGGCTTCGAGTTGACGAGCATGCTCGAGCAGGCGGAGTTGGCGGAAGGCTTCGTCAAAGTGATCCAGAGCCAACCGAGCGACCAGGCCGGGCCGCCACCAGTGGGTCTTCATCTCCTCATGGGCGACGATGTCGGCGCCAAGATCGCGAACCTCATCGCCGCCCTCGATAGCAGAATACTGTCACCAATCGAACTGATCGCAACCATTCCCGGCTGAGACGAACCCTTCAACCGTCGGCCATCAGGCATCCACCGACGAGCGACGGGCTCGCCGCTCGATGGCGGCCAACCAACTACGGCGGATGAGACCGCTCGGCAGGCGGATGATGGCCCAGTAGGGGGCGAAGCGGACGGTCGAGCCCCGGTCGGTGCCGCGGACCCTTGTCCTGGTGATCAGCTCCGTGTGGTCACCTTGATCGATGGCCTCCATCGAGGCCCCGATAACCGCATGTTTTGGCTGGTCGAAGTCGGCCAGCTGGCGCGGATCGTCAAATGACATCGGCTTATTGCCGATCGGCTTCCAGAACTTGCCCGCCGCGCCGAACAGCACGACGGCCCGTCCGTCCTTCGGCTTGTCGTCGCGCCGGACCACGACGAAGCCCTCATCAGCGAAATCGTCGAAGAACGACTGCTCCTTTCGCACTTGGTCGTCCTTCCCCTTCCTAGTCAACACAGCCGGAAGCCCCCGCAGGGACATGAGGGGTGCAAACGTTCGAATCTCGGCGGCCCGAAGTTCGAGGGCGGCCGACCACACCTGTTCGATCGGCAGATCAATGCGACGGTGATGACACTCTGCGAACGGTGCCTCAGCCTCGGTCATCACGTCGTCGAGTTCGATCTTGGTGGTCTTTATCGTGTCACCAGGGCCAGAGGCCTGCGGCTGGTTAATGGCTGCTGTCATGGCCTAATTGTCACTCAGTGCCACCTTTACCGCAACGGTTAAGTGTCACAGAGTGCCAGCTTCGCACTACGGTTGGGTTCGTGGTAACCCGAGCTGAGCATCGTCGAGAGACCCTGCTCAAGCTCAGCGCGGCCACCACCGAGGCCTTCGAACAGCTGGGCTCATCGGCGACCATCGAGGAAATCGCCGAGCGGGCAGGCGTTTCGAGGCGGACCGTTTTTCGCTACGTCGACTCCAAGGAAGATCTGGCCTACATCCATCCCGTTCTGTGGCTCGACGTGTTCGACGCAGCGGTGGCAGAAGTGCCGGATCTTCCGGTTCGAGACCGCCTGCTTTATGCCGCCGAGCAGATCAGCCTGCACGTCGGAAGCGACCCCGAGCCGGTGAAGCGTGCCATGGCGGTGGCCGTGGCCGAGCCCTCGCTTCGGGGCCAAGCCGGAACCAATCAACGATGGATCGCTCGGCTGGCGGAGGAGATCATGCTCGACGCCGACGACGCCGATCCCGAGGTCGGGTTCCGAGCCCAGGTGCTCGCCTCGGCAACGATGGGCGTGATCGACGCATCGCTCGGACAGTGGTTCTTCAGCCCCCCCGAGGTGGCGTTGGTCGACATCGTCAGCAAGGGCCTCGACTACCTGACCCCGATCTTCGACCACGAGGACAGCGAACGATAGGTTCGGGCCTATGACCTATGTAGCCAACTGGGCCGCCACGTTCGTCGACGACAACCGCCAAAAACGAGACTTTGTACTCCCGTGGGGCGACAACGTTCCAGATCTCGACACCGCCTATCAGGTCCAGGATGCGGTGCTCGAAGGTCTCCAAGGCGACCGGGGCCGACTCGGCGGTTACAAGGTGGCGGTCACGGCAAAGCCGATGCAGGAAATGATGGGTCTGAGTGAACCGTTGGGTGGCCTGGTCCATGCCAACGAAGTCAGGACATCCCCTTTCTCCCTCTCGTTGGCCGAGTTCCATACCCCTGCGCTGGAGTTCGAGGTGACGGTGCGCCTTGCGACAAACGTGCCTCATCCCGAGGTGCCATACACAAGGGATTCGATCGAGCGCTACGTCGGTGGTGTATTCACCTCGTTCGAGGTGATCGACACCCGTGGCGGCGAGCTGGCCAAGCTCGGTGCTTGCGGGCTGGTCGCCGACCGTTGTCTGTGCTCGGGCCTCGTGCTCGGCGAAGGCGTAACCGACTGGTCGAACCTCGACCTCGGGAACTGCCCGGTGGAACTGATCTGGAACGGTGAGGTGATCGAGACCGGAGTCACCGGTGCAGCCATGGGCCACCCCTTCGAGGGCCTGGCCTGGCTGGCGAACCATGCTGCCGAGCGTGGCCGCTCCCTCGAAGCGGGGCACGTCGTACTGACCGGAAGCGCCTTTACGCCAAAGCCAGTGGCGGCAGGCGACGAGATCACCTACTGCATCGAGGGTCTGGGCTCGGCTTCGGTCTCCGTGACCGATTGATGGGCACCGGTCATCACCGCTAGTCAACTCTGATGGTGTGACGCAGCGCGTTGCCGCCGAACATGCGGAACGTGATGCGGTAGGTCCCCGACGCTTCCGGGTCGGTATGAAGCACGGCGGTCATACGTCCGGTCGGCAGCCCGGTGATGAACGCGTTGGCCTCGGTCGACGGACCGCCTGATTCCAGTGACCACTCGCTGGCCCCGCGAGGCGCCCGGACCCGTACGGTGCCGATCCTTTTGCCGTTGGCGTCGACGAGCGGTCGGCGCCGATCCGAACCGGCAACAAAATCGACGCCGAGGTACGGATCGATGTCGCGTTCCCAAAGGTAGAACGCCATGGTTAGCGACGGGTCACCAGCTTGGACCCGCTGGAAGATCGGATTCGGGAACGGTGGTGGCGGTGCCCCGTTTGCCTGACTGTTTGGGTTGATGTTCGGCCGGCCGTGACGTCTTATCCGAACATGGCCACGGCCCCGCAGTGTTTGATCGGCGTTGGGATCAGGCTTGATCTCCAAAGAGATCGGATAACGCCCAGCACGGCTCGGGTTGGCGAACCCGAACAACATCAGATGAACCTGCTTTGGCCCGGGGGATGCCTCGCCCGCGGGAAACCAGTCGGCGGCTGCGGTCAGAACAACCGTGTTGGTATCGGCCTCGTAGGTGACGGCCGGGAACGGAAGCACCGGACTCTGCGGCCACCCCTGGAGCAGCACTGCAGTACTGCAACCGGACACCAGCGGCGGTGAACAATCGGGGCTGCTCCCGCTGGAAGCCACCGGACGGTCCCCTGTGTTCCGGAACGACTCCGGTAGCCGGACGCGGATGGTGCCACCGGACTTGAGCCCGACCCCGTCGACCTCGGGGTCTATATCGCGGAATGTCACGACGATGTCGGTCTGGGCCCCGGCGACATCTCCGTCAGGCGCAACAGGGGCCCGAACAACCGAGACCTCGAGGCCCTTTCGACGATGGTCTCCCGATGCATCGGCCGGCGACGAGATTACGCCAGCGGCCAACAGACCGAGAACACACCACAACACAAATGTCTTACGCCTCATCACACATTCCCCCTCAAGACCGTGTGCGAACACTCTTCTCATAACGCTTCTCATAACGCGTTGACAACACGCAGTGATAACCCTCGCAAATGTAGACTTCAGTGACCATCGCCAGCCTCGGGTGTCTCGACCGAGACACAACGAAGGTCGCCCTGGCACGGAGGCCTTGCAGTCCCAGATCGGCGGACGGACCAACCCAAACACGACACCGGAAAACGGTCCCGCGGGACCGTCCACGCGCCGCATCACCTACTCCGGGCTGAACCGACCCGAACTCATCGACGCCGGCACCACCGGCGAAACCGTCATCGGGTGGGACGACGCCATCACACATAAGCCCGTACAAATCGGGGAGACCCGCTACCTCCGCCACGGCCTCAACGTCCGACCAGCGGCCCCTGATAGCGAATGGTCGCACAGGGGCGAACGGGGCGTTCGGGTCCGATTACGCCTACGCGTGGTGCGACCCCGTCAACTTCGTCGACCCTTCGGGTCGTGAACCGGTTTCGGTTGAAGAGTTCGACGCCTGGAAAGAGAAACAAGAAACCAACCGTTTCCAACGCGCCGGCCAAGCCATGCTGGATGACCCGTGGGGCACACTTGCCATGGCTGGCGTCATCGCCCTCGGTGTCGGGCTCATGGCAACCGGTGTCGGTGGGCCCATAGGCGCGGGCATTCTCATCGGCGCTGCAAGCACCGCCGTCATGGGTGTCGCAACCGACAACTTCAACCCAAGGTCCGTCGCCATCGGCGGCGCGTTCGGGGCCATCCCCGGTGGGCACACCGTCGGCGGAGCGTTCGCTGCTGGTGTCGGCGAAAGCCTCACCTCACAAGTGTTGATCGACGGACGCGGCATAACCGACATCAGCCTCACCGAGGCCGTCATCGGCGGAACCATCGGCGCCGTCATACCAGCCGCCGGCCCCCGACTCCGCAACCTCCTACCAAACGGCACCGCCGACGACCTCATACCCGGCGGAGCAACTCGAGGCATGGAGATGGACGACTTCGTCCAGAACCACGGCGACTCATGGGGCACTCCAGGATCCGTATCGCCCGGTGGCCACGTCGACGGCGACAGAGTCCTGGCCGGACATGGAGGCATCCCTACCGGAACCGGGTCAGCTCAGATCTGGCAGGTACCCGAGGGAACATCCATCGCCACCTACGGCCCGCACGGAGACACCATTCTCGACTCATGGGGCAAACAGGCCGAACTCGGATCCGCAACACCCAGTCACCTCTACGAAGCTGGCGACATCATGCCTGACTACACTCTTTTCCCAGTCGATCCGGGTATCAATCATCTGTCGATGTCAGACGTAGTAAAGGTCCCAACCAGGGTGAGCGAGTTGGTTGGCTCAGGCGAAGGCGTCGAGCATTGGGCCGCTTGTTTGGAGGAACTCTCATGGCTGAATCCGTGACTTTCAAGGTAGATCGATCGGGAGTAGCGGGGCGGCCATCGAGTTTTTTGAGGGGACCGGCGTCAACGAAATCGATCCCGCGGCCACATTCGAAACCGGCGAGACACCGGCAGGCCTCATCGAGGCCCTTCGTGCCCATGGCGAGTACCGCGTGGCGGCCAAGCGCGGCTTCTACCGGTGCTTCGTCTGTGAGGAACCCGAGAATATGCCTACAAGCGACTGGGGGCCCTTTGGAACCGGACCTTTCGAGATCCACCTCTGGACCGATGACGGCACACTGTTTGTTGCCCCAAGCCTGATCGTCCACCTCATCGAGCAACACGGCTACCTGCCCCCGTCCGAGTTCGTTGAGGCGGCGCTCCATGTAGCCGAATTCGAATGGCGGTTGCGGCGCGGTCCCGTGGCCGAGGTGATGCATCGGGTGAGCGTGGCAAAGACTGCCGCCACCGACTGGGACACTATCCAGACCCGCTTGCAGGGCAACGAAGCACTCGGCGCCGTGCTGCTTCGTGCTGGTGTAGACGTTGTCGTGCAACGCCAACAGCTCGCTTGACCTAGCTCACGAAGTCGACGACGTGATCGGTCCAGGTGGCAAGGTCTTCGGTGGTCGAGGCGATGTGCAGCGTCGAGTCTGGCAGGAGCTGATCGAGCTCCTCGGCGGTCGAAACCGGGTGAGCGGGATCCCCACTCCAGGCCAGGATCAAGGCTGGTTGGGCGATTCCAGCGATGGCGTCGCGAGCGGGAAGGTCGGCCTTGGTTGCACCACGAAAGACCTGGGCCAGGCGATCGGTGTCCCACGAGCGCAACCAGGCGGCTCGCCGTTCCAGCCGCTCCTCGTCGCCGACGAAGGGGTCGGGCGGAGGCAGATCGGCGCTGGCCGTGATCATCGGCTCGACCCCTCTGGTCGACACGACATGGGCCGCCGCCTCCCACTGGTCGGTCTGCCCGGCCCTCGTCTCCCAGGCCGTCGGCGGGATCATGAGCACCAACCGCTCGATCCGTTCGGGAGCCCGAACCGCGGCGTGCAACGCCGTGCCGCAGCCCATCGAGGCCCCACCGACGAGATAGCGGTCGATGCCAAGCGTCGTTGCCAGGTCCAGTTGGTCGAGAGCCAGCTCCTCCCAGGAGTAGCCATCGATGTCGGGGGTCGAAGCCGAAGTTCCATGACCCCGGGCGTCGTAGCGGGTGACCCGGACCGGTACACGTGCCCAGTCGATCAAGGGGGTCTCGTCCTCGTTGCCCCGGCTCGACGTGAGACCATGGCCCCAAATCAGGTCGGGACCCGAGCCTGCTGTGTCGTGGGAAAGGTCGGCTCCCCGGATGGTGGTGACGCTCATCCTTCAGCGGCCGCCTTCATGTTTTCCAGCGTGGACCGAATGCTGGAGATCATGTTCCGGCGGCGGACATCAACTTCGTCCTGGCCGTTCTCGATCATGAGAGGTGAAAGTGTTCGCAACTCATAGCGCTCGGTGAGCTTTGTTCCCCCATCGTCGGTCGGTTCGAGTTCGTACTGCCAGAGCGCAATGTTGTACTCCATACCCCCGGTCACGAACCCGAACGAGCGCCCTTCGGTCCGCTCAACAATCTCGACCGGCGCCTTCCATTCGACGTCATCCAACTTGTTGATTCCAACAAACATGTCACCGACCTGGCCGGTGCCAGGAACGCCGTCGGCATCCTTTCGCCAGTAGCCACCGGTGTTCTCCGAACTCCACTCGCCGTATCGGTCCATGGCGGTCACCATCTCCCAAACTTGCTCAGGGGTGGCCGCGATCTCGATGCTGTCACTGTGGGTGTGGATCGGTTCAGGCATGGACCAGACACTAAATGCCCCTGACAAAAGGAGACAGGCGTGACATTCAAAATTCTCTGGCCGGCCGCTCGCTGGCCCGAGCCCCGCCAGATCGAGATCGATTCGGTGGCTCCCGATGGCAAAGCCGTCTTCTACGACGACGTCGATGAGGTGCCAGACGAGGACTGGCGCACGGCCGATGCGGTGGTGTCAGCCCCCGACGTCCCGGCCGAGCACCGGGCGAAGCTGAAGCAGTGCAAGATCCTGGTGACCCACAAAGTCGGCTACGACAACATCGACGTTGCGGCCTGGGGAGCGATGGGGATACCGGTAAGCAACGTCCCCGACTACGGCACCCAGGAGGTGGCCGACCACGCCCTCGCCCTGATGATGTCGTTGGTCCGCTGCATCCCCATGCACATCAGGCTGCTGCAGGAAGACCCGGTCGCCAACTGGAATCCCCGACTCAACCCCTTGGCCCGACGCCTGTCGAGCTCGGTCTGCGGGATCGTAGGGCTCGGTCGGATCGGCACCGCCTTCGCCATCCGGGCCAAGGCCCTCGGCATGGACGTGGTGTTCTACGACCCCTACAAGCCGAACGGCTCCGAGTTGGCACTCAACATCCGCCGAGCCCGTTCATTGAGCGAACTGTTCGCCCAAGCAGACGTGGTCACTGTCCATGTGCCGTTGTCGGCCGAGACCGAGAAGCTGATCAACGCCGAAGTGCTCGGGCACGCCAAGCAAGACCTGATCTACATCAACTCGGCCCGAGGCCCGATCACCGATATCGATGCACTCCATGACGCCATGAAGTCAGGCCGGGTCCGAGCGGCCGGGCTCGACGTGCTGCCCGAGGAGCCGGCAAACCCTGACCGCCCGCTCGTCAAGGCATGGGTCGAGGGTGAGGAGTGGCTCCAGGACCGCCTCATCATCACCCCCCATTCAGCGTTCTCGACGCCGGAGAGTGTGTACGACATGCGCTACAAGGGCGGCGAGGTTGCAATGCGATATCTGGTGGAGGGCGTACTCGACAACTGCGTCAACCAGGAGTTCCTCAACCGCTGAGGGCTCCGAGGAAACTCGACATCGACCCGACCCTTCAGGGCAATCAGTACCAACCCCGACGGCTCGACTCCCGGGTCGGCCTCCTCGATGGTCAAGCGCGTCCCGACCCGCTGAACCAGGTGGCAACGACCAAACCCGGTGGCTGAACCCGATTCGTTCGGGTTGGTCAGCCGAACCATGCCCTTGACCCTGACAACCTCGGAAGGCCACGCCGCAAGGGCATGTTCCAGCTTGGAGCGATCGAGTTCGTGATGCAGCGATTCCGGGGGGAGGTGGATGGCCTCGAAGACATCCTCGGCCGGCTGGCCATCGTCGAGCAGGTGATCCTGTCGGGTTGACTCGGACGCTGGCACGGCGACGTCGAGAACAGCCTCAGGCTCGATCGCTCCCCGAAGGGCCGACAGCAGTGGCCGACCGGGCGCCGTCGTGGCCAGCCAGGACTGGACCTGCTCGGCCTCGGCGACATCGACGAGATCGTTCTTGGTCATCACGATGAGATCGGCTGCCTCCAGTTGGCGCACCACGGTCGACCCGACAAATCGATCAACGGCCCGTCGCCGAATCGTCTCAACGTCGACAACGACCGCCACCGCATCGAGACGGCAGCCGGGCCAGCCCTGGCCGTAGATCGCAACCTTGGCCGGGTCGGCAACACCGCTGGCCTCGATCACGATCTGATCGGGACGGGGAACCATGCCAAGGACCCGATCGATGGCATCGCCAAGCGCATCGCCGATCGAGCAACACACGCAACCGTTCTCAAGGCTGATCGTGTCTCCGTCGTGGGATGCAATCAGCTCGGCGTCGACGTTTACCGCTCCGAAGTCGTTTACCAAAACGGCGAGGCGGCGACCGTGGGGCACCCGCAGGAGATGGTTGATGATCGTCGTCTTGCCTGCACCGAGATAGCCGCCGATGACCGAGACCGGAACCAGGGAGCTCGTTGCCGTCATCCGCCGACCCTAGCCCCACCAGATCGGGCCCGTTTCCACTGTTCAAGTAGCAGCTTCATCATTTGCTCGGTTACAAACGTTGCGATGAGTGAACCTCGCCTGAGACCCGCAGTCCGTGCCCTGATGATCGACCCCGGCGACCGGGTGCTCATGGTCCGCCTCGAGTTCGACGATTGGACCGGCTGGGTTCTTCCCGGTGGGGGTATCGAGCCAGGCGAAGACAATCTGACGGCCCTGCGTAGGGAATTGGCCGAGGAGACCGGCGTGCCCGAGGCATTCATCGGCCCGGCGGTGTGGAACCGCCGCATCGTGTCGTCGAGGGTATCTGGCCGCTATGACGGCCAGGAGGAGATGGTCTACCTTGTGCCCTGTCACCGCTTCGATGTCGACCCCGGTATGTCGCCAGAGCAACTCCGGGACGAAGGCGTGGTTGAACATCGCTGGTGGTCGGTCAGCGAGATCACGGCCACCGAGGAATCGGTCAGACCGGCTCAGCTTGGCAGCCTCGTTGAACAGATCCTGGAGCACGGCGCCCCCGAAAAACCGATCGAAATTCATGAGGGAGACGACGAGTCTTGACCGCTGCAGGCTGCTTCATCTGCAAAAAGCGCCGGCTCGGCGAGCAGGCCAAGGGCGGCGAAGGTTGGGGCGGCCCTTGCCATCAGCCTTGCGATGCCCTGAAATGGTGGTCATGGCAACAAGAGCGATCAACGCCATGCCCGACGACATCCGCCTACGTCTGAAGGAGGCCGAACTCCTCGACGACTACGGGCAGCGGCCTCACTATCAGCGCAACGACTACCTCGGCTGGATAGCCAGGGCGAAGCAGGCCGAGACCCGGGAGAAACGCCTCACCCAGATGCTCGATGAGTTACGGTCCGGCGGTGTGTACATGAAGATGGAGCATCCACCTTCAGCCAAAATCCGTTAGACCAAAATCCGTTAGAACCAGCACTGGTTCACGATTTTGCATAGGGCGTGCCTTCGAACACGGTTCCCCAGATGCCGATGTCGCGTAGGCCTTCGACGCCAACGTCGTAGGGGTCGTCGTCGAGCACGACAAGGTCGGCCTTCTTGCCTGAGCGCAGCGAACCAATGTCGGCCTCCATGCCGAGCACGTAGGCCGCGTTTATGGTGACAGCTCGCATGGCAGCATCGAGAGACGCCCGCTCATCCGGGGCCATGACCTCTCCAGACTCGCAGAGCCGGTTGGCGGCGATCCAGGCGTTGTTCAGCGGCCGGGCGGGAGCCATGGTGAAGTCGGAGTGCAGGGCGAAGGGAATGCCCGCTCGCTCCAGTGACCCGACCCGAGACATCTGTGAGGCCCGCTCGTAGCCAAGCGTATGATCGGCGAAGGCCCGGGCCAACT
Source organism: Phascolosoma agassizii (assembly GCA_035593235.1). NCBI lineage: Eukaryota > Metazoa > Annelida > Sipuncula > Phascolosomatiformes > Phascolosomatidae > Phascolosoma > Phascolosoma agassizii. The sequence goes on along the minus strand of JAVJHY010318121.1, from coordinate 120,419 downwards.
CGTAAACGTAGTAGACGTTTACCGAGGCAAGTGCCCCCTGGGCCGCCATGCGCTCCACCTGCTGCGGTTGAGAGATGCCGAAGTGTTCGAAGGTGAAACGGTGGTCACGTCTCGGTCGCTCGGCCTGCAGTTTCTCCAACGTCGACAACGCCAGCTCGACCCCGAGATCGCCTGTGGTGTGCACGTGGATCTTGAGGCCGGCGTTCCACAGCGAACGGGCGGCCTCTTCAAACGTCTCGGGTGGGGTGAGCCATTCGCCGTCGTGGCCGTCGAGGTAGCCGGGACGATCGAGCTGCATCAGCTCGGCGAAGAAACCACCGTCGGCCAGCATCTTGACGTGGTCGGTGAAGAACAGTCGGTGGGTGTTCCGCTCTCGATGGCTGATCAGCTCCTCAACCAGCTGATCACCTCGTGCCGCTCCCCCGCCTGCTCCGCTGACAAAGGGCATGAGCAGCACCCGGAACGGCGTGTCCGGCTGTTCGATCACAGCTTCGAGGTGGTTCCACTCGTTGTCGAGCCCATACATGCCGATGGCGGCGTCGCCGATCGTGGTCTGGCCGCCGTGGTGGATGACCTGACGCATACGATCAAGGCCGCTTCGAAAGCGTTCGGGATCCAGCGTGTGCGAGTTGAAGTGGCGATAGGCCACCGACAGGCCGTTTTCGAAGAACGAGCCGCGGTCAAGATCGATCTGGGGATGGCGACCAGCGGCCTCGATATCAAGCCCCATCCAATCGAGGCAGGCGTCGTTGACGATCAGCGAGTGATAGCCACGGTGCCAAACCACGATGGGCCGGGTGGTCGAGATCGTGTTGAGCATCTGGCGATCCACTTCGCCGTGCCAGATCGGGTGGTGGCCCCAGGTGAACAGCGGCTCGCCCTCCTCCATGCGCTCCGACAGCACAGCAACTCGATCGAGAAACTGAGCCTGCGAGCCAATGGCCTCGATCCGCTCCCAGGGAAGGTCCCACTCGACCGCGGTTGTGAAGTGCATCGGCAACAGCACCGCAGCCATCGACGGGTGCAGATGGGGGTCGATGAAGCCAGGCATGATCACCCGGTCGGCGAACGTATCGTCGATCTCATGGTCGTAGCGGTCGAGCCACGGCCGCATCGAGGACAAGGAGCCAACCTCGATGATCCGGCCGTTACGAACGGCAACCGCCTCGGCCAGGGGAAGCGAGGGTTCCATGGTTCTGACCCTGCGGGCGGTGTAGACCGTGATCGGCCAACCTCGACCCGATTCCTGGCTGGCCTGTTCGTCGCTGTTCACCGCGCCATCGTAGGCGGCGCCGGCTTGCCCAAACAGTGGGTGGACGGCATCGTTGGGGATGGCCAACGACCACGGTTTGCTACCAAAGGCCGATCCGGACGAGCTCGACGATGAGATGAAACATCGACTTGAGGTCTGGTTCGACAAGGCCTACACCGACGACAACCTCTTTCTCACTCTGGCCAGTAAGCCCGAGGTTCTCAAGCAGTTCCTCGACTGGGTCGGCTTCATCTACACCGATCGTTCCAGCCTCGATCCGAAGCTGGTCGAGCTGTGCCGGATCCGCCTCGCTGTCCGCAATCAGTGCGTGCATTGAAGCCTCGCTCGGAGCGCATCGTTGATGCGCAAGGGGATGACGGTCGAAGAGGCCGACGCCGCCATCGGTGAGCTACCAGACTGCGACGCCGACGACCTCGAAGCCAAGAGCGCCGGAGCGACCAACACCGAACGTCTGCCACCGGCCCAGGTCGCAGCGCTGAAACTGGTCGATGTGTTGACAAAGCCCGAGACCGAACAGGTCGACGCCAACCTGATGGCCGAGCTCGGCCAACACTTCGACCCCGGTCAGATCCTGGAACTCGCCACCGCGCTTTCTGTGGCGAGCGGGTGGCAACGGTTCATCGAGGCCTTCGGCATCCGACCCGATCATTGGAGCGAGGCAACGCCTCAACCGCCGAGGCCAAATCACGAACAGTCCTGACCGGGGTGGGCCGAGCTACCTGCTGCCGCGGCACTAAAGTCGATGGGCGATGAGCAATCCCCTTTCGCCGCCGCCGTCAGCCGGTCGACTGATCGACGCCCAATCGTTGACCTCACTCCACCTTCGAAAGTGGTGGGTGATGGTGATTGCCCTGGTGGTCTTGGTGTTCATCATCGGCATCTTCAACGGGTGGCTAGGGGTCGGCGTGGCCCTGGTGCTGACGCTGGCAGCGCTCGGCTTCTTCGCCAAATCGATTCTGGCCGCTCTTCGATGGGAACAGGCGTCGTTGGAGGTTCCCACCATCCCCTTCCTGCTCGGGTCGAACCCCGAGGTGATCTACCGACGGATGCCTCGCAGGGCGGCCGATTTCGCTGAGGGCGGCGTGCGGTGCACGGTGGTGTGCGAGGAACGGGCAACCTACCGCCAAGGCACCGACACCAGAACTGACTCCGCCCAGGTGTTCGAACAGACCTTCACCGGTTCAAGCACCCGGATACCAACGGGCACCGGCCAGGCGCTCGAAGCGGAGATCACCCTGACCATTCCCGCCCATACCGGCGCTCCGAGCTTCGACCTCGGCGACAACGAGGTCCACTGGTACATCGAAGCCATCACCGTCGGTCCCGGCCTACCAGCCGACAAGCAGCGCTTCCCGATTCTTGTCGGCTTGGAGCTCGATCCCGAGCAGCGGAACGTGATGGGAGACCGATGAGTGATCCCAACCTCCAGATCACGATGGAGAGAGGCATCGCCGAGGTGGGGAGCCCCTTCCGAGGCCGAGTGGTCAGGGCAGGCCAGCTCGACGACCTGGCCGAAGACTCAAAGCAACCGGTCAGGGCGGTTCGCATCTCGCTGCGCTACTTCACGCAGGGGCGAGGCGATCGTGACTCACGAACAGTTGTCGACAAGGAGTTTCCCGTCGACGCCCATGGACGGCTCGACACCACCTTCGAGCTGGTCGTGCCTCGAAACGGACCGATCTCCTACGACGGTCGGCTGATTCGTGTGCTGTGGGAGATCGAGACAAGAGTCGACGTCAAATTGCGGCGCGACACCAAGACGATCGTGCCGGTGTTGGTGATTCCGGCCGGTGGTTGGGGGCTGTATGACCGCCCTCATCCTCTAGCTCGTTGACCGAGCCGGACAAGCCCGTGGATCGCTATCGGGCCGTCGGACTGGCGCACAACCCGTTCGCGGCCGATAACCAATCCGGCGCAAATGATCTGGCCGAACGGCGCTTCGTCTCCCGCGGCCTTCCGGCGCCACCACCACCGGGTTCAAGCACATTGGTCCAGGTCATCGGCGACCAAGGGGCAGGCAAGACCACCCACGTTCGACATTGGCAGAGCAGTACACCCGGCCCCTATCACTACGTACCCCGCCGGCCATACCAGCAGCGATGGCGGCGTCCCCCGGTTGGGGCCGTCGTCTACGCCGACGAGGTCGATCGAATGCCGAGGCCGATCCGTTGGCTGTGGTTTCGGGCTCTGGCCCGGGCCGGTTCAAGCGCCGTTTGTGGCACGCACGTCGACCTGACCACGCGAGCTGAACGAGCGGGCCTGAAGGTGATCACCCATCATCTCGGCCCCATCGATCGTCCGGCCCTCGACGCCATCATCGAGGCGAGACTCCGCTCCGTTGCAATCGGCGAGATGTCCGCTGGCTCGATTTTTGACGACGCCGACCTGCAAGCCATCCATCGCAGGTCAGAGGGTTCGGTGCGCGAGGCCGAGATCCTGTGCCACGAACTCTTGGCCGAACGAGTGCGTTGAGCTGATCAGGCTTCGATGAAGGTGGTCCACTCGTCGAGTGGCATACGTTCGCTGACCAAGGTGTTGACCGAGGCGTCAGGATCGGCGTGGCCGATGGCCATTCCACAAAACAGCATCTCCTCCTCTGGCGCTCCGACGAACTCTCCGACCGTTGACGACCAGCTCGCCCAGGCCTCCTGGGGGCACGTGTCGAGGCCGGCCTCCTGGGCCAGGAGCATGAACGTCTGGAGGAACATGCCGAGATCCGACCACTGGGGTCGGCCCATACGTTTGTCGATAAAGCAGAAGAACGCGGCAGGAGCCCCAAAGAAGTTGAAGTTCTCGGCCAACCGGGCGTAGCGGGCCTGCTTGTCATCGCGACCGATGCCAAGCTTCGCGTACATCTGTTCGCCGACAACGAACCGGTTGGACCGATAGGGCTCCCATAGATTGTCTGGGTAAACCTGATAGCCCGGCTTCTCGGGCTTGTGGTCGGCCAAGAAGCCGCGGAAGGTAGGCATCGTTTCGCTACCGATCACGTACACCCGCCACGGCTGCACGTTGCCGCCAGAGGGGGCTCGGGCCGATTTGGCTAGAAGCTCGGCGATCACCTGATCTTCGACCGCCGTATCGAGGAACGCCCGGATCGATTTTCTCGCCATGACCGCATCGGTGACATCCATGGTCGGCGAGGCTAGACAGCCGATGGCGCCTTGGCCAAGACAAGGCAGGCCACGCAATAACGGGCGAGGTGGCGCCAGGCTGTGAGACCATCGATACGAGTCCAAGCCGAGGTGTGCCAAATGACTGTTCTCGACCAGTGGGGTTGCCCGCTTAGTGCTGTGGGATCCGAGCTGACGGCCATCGAGGAGACGGCCGCCGGCTACGTGACCATGGCTCCCGGTGTCGACCGGAACTTTCCGACATTGGCCGAAGGTGGCCCGATGGCCAAGGCTCTGCTGGCACAACTGCTCAGCCAAGCCCACAAGCCGGCACTGACCAAACGGGCGAAGGAGCTGAGCGAGCAGGCGAGGGTCGACGCCACAGACGTGTCGGACCGTGAACAAGGCCACGTGGCGGCGGCCTGGGCCTGGGCCCGGGGAGACCTGAGGACCTCAATCGCCGCCTTCAACCAGATCCTGATCGACCAGCCCGGCGATGCACTGGCCCTCCGTGCGCTGTATCTCCTGCTCTTCTCGACAGGACAGGTCGATGCCATGCTCGAAGCCGTGCAACGCTGCCGTCCGGCCTGCGGCAACGGCCCACACCACTCCTACCTCGACGGGTGGGAGGGCTTCGCCCTGGAGGAACTCGGCCACTACGCAGAAGCAGAGGCCCTGGGACGCCGAGGCGTCGAGCGAAACGAGACCGACCTTTGGGCCATTCACGCAGTGGCCCATGTACTCGAAATGCAGGCGCGCCGAACCGAGGGGGCCGCCTGGATGCAAGGTCGCGATGCCGTGCTCGAAGCCGGCGGTGGATTCCGGGGTCATCTTTGGTGGCATCAAGCCCTCCAACTCCTGGCACTGCGGCGTGACGACGAGCTATTCGACCTCTTCGACCGCCGGGTGTATCCACCGGGAAGCGAGGAGGGTCTCGACCTCTCAAATGCCATCTCCCTCCTGGCCAGGATGGAGACCGTCGGCATCGATGTCGGCGATCGCTGGCAGCAACTCGTCGAGCCGTCAAGCGTCCGCCTTGGCCAGCACTCCCACCCTTTCAACGACACCCATTTCGCCCTCGCCCTTGCTCGGGCCGGGGGGCCCGATCGGGTCAAGGTCCATCTCGATTCGATGCGGGACTGGTCGCAGGGAGACGACCATGCCGCCTCGGTCTTGCGGGAGGTCGGAATCGCAACCGCTGAGGCAATGGTCTCGTTTGGAACCGGCCGATGGGCCGAAACCGTTTTGCGGCTGGAGCCGGTATCGGACGAGATCTGGCGTCTAGGTGGCAGCCATGCCCAACGGCAGTTGTATACAAGGGTGCTCGAGTCCGCCCGAGAACGGGCGGCCGCAGCATAGTGAAGTGTGGGGCTGGCGCCGTTCCTCGACGCCGTTGAACTGGGAAAATCGTGTTTACTTGTTGTTGGGGCATGCGAGAATCAAACGTGCCTCAGGAGGAAAAAATCCATGCGCAGTGCGCAAAAGACGACGTCCATTGGCGGGTTCGTGCTCAGATTAGTGGCTCTAGCCGCAACCGTGCTGCTAGCGCTCTCAGCCTGCGGCGGCGATGAATCGACGGCAACTGGCGACGAAGGCCTATCCGAAAGCGGTAACGGCGACGACGGCGCCAACGATGGATCCAATCTGGTGAACGCCTGCCCGGCCGAGGGCTGCACCATCTTCATCGAAGATGCTTCGCTTGCCGAGGACGGCGAGATCGCACTGACCTTCGACGCCAATTTCACCCCGGAGTTCGAGTTCAACCACATCCACGTGTTCTGGGACTCCCAGGAGGCAGGTTCGGTCAGCTCCGACTTCGAGGCCCGAGGCTTCACCGTTGCCGGCAAGTGGCACCCGACCGACATCTACCCCGACTACGTGACCCAGGCCGATGCATCGGTCAACGCCGGATCACGTGGTGAATCGACAACCATCTGCGTAACCGCCGCCAACTCCGAACACGCCGTCCTCGATCCCGGCCTGCTCGCCTGTCGAGACGTCAGCGACCTGCTGGGCTAGTGGACGGCGACATCAGCGAGTTCCCTCCCCGACTGGGCCGCTACGAGATTCTCGGGCTCATCGGAAGTGGGGCTTTTGCTGACGTCGTTCGGGCCTGGGACGAGGCGCTGGCAAGCCACGTCGCCATTAAGATTCTGAACCTTTCGGCCAGCGAGGACGAGCTGGTCCGCGAACGGTTCGTGGAAGAAGGACAGCTACTGCGGCGCGTACAACACGGCAACGTGTTGGCAGTCCACGACACCGGCCAGCTCGACGACGGCCGGCCATACCTCGTAGTCGATCTGGCCGAGGGCGGCACGCTCGAAGACCGGATCGAGCCCTTCGAGGCCACGCCAATCGATGCCGACACCGTGCGCCGCATCGTTAGCGCGTTGGCTGCAGGACTAGAAGCCATGCACAAAGCTGGCGTCATACATCGAGACATCAAGCCAGAGAACCTAATGGTCGATCTCGGCCAGGCGGCGAGCGACCGATCGGCGATCAACAGCGGTGAGATCGACACGGTCCTCAACGGCGGCGTGTTCGACATCGGGGAACGGCTGCTCATCGGTGACCTCGGTCTGGCCAAGGACCTGGCCGGTCGGGGCTCGGCGCCGAGCGTCATCGGCGGCTCGGCCCGCTATCAGGCTCCAGAACAACTCCGGGCCGACGGCGTGCTCGGCCCGCCGACGGATCTCTATGCGGCATCCTCGGTGCTCTGGCAGCTCCTGAGCGGACACATGGCCCCCGAGCCCCACGACATCGCAGACAACCTCACCCGTTTCCGTCCCGGTTGGCAGAACTTCTTCGAACGGGCCATGGCGATGGACCCCGACCACCGATACCCAACCGCAGCAGCGTGGCTGGCCGCGGTGCTCGATCAGCTTGAGGTCGAACCGCTGGCGGTCGCTGGAAACGAGCTACCACTGGCAAGCGCCCGGGCCTGCCCGTACAAGGGTCTTGCGTCGTTCCAGCCGGAGGACGCCGATGTCTTTTTTGGCCGCGAGGACCTCTCCGAGGAGCTGTTGAGACGGCTCCAGACGAACCGGGTTCTGGTCGTGGCCGGACCGTCGGGCAGCGGCAAGAGCTCCGCCGTTCGGGCCGGACTGCTCCCGGCGCTTCGCAGCGGGGCGCTACCGGGGAGCGACGAGTGGCGTTACGAGCTGTTCACACCGGGGGCCACACCCTTCGATGAACTGCACTACCGACTCACCCGTCACCTGGACGGTGGAGGGCGGGTTACCGCTGAGCAGTTGGCGGCAGACCCGAAACAGGCTCGCCGTCTACTCGACGACGCCACAACCGTCGAGAGCGGCTGGCTGATCTACATCGACCAGTTCGAGGAACTGTTCACCCAACCAGACGACCCTGACGTTGCCGCCGCCTTCGTCGAGGCACTGGCGGCCATGGCCGATCCGACCGACAGTCGGCTACGGCTGGTGTTGGCCGTCCGGGCCGACTTCTATTCCCGTTGTGCCCAATTGTCGTGGCTGGCGAACCGCATCACCGACAACCAGGTGCTTGTCGGCCCGATGTCCAGCGAAAACATGCGACGGGCCATCGAGGAGCCTGCCCGTCGCCATGGTCTGCGGATGGAACCAGGCCTGGTCGACGCCGTACTTGACGAGGCCGGAAGCAGTGCTGGCTCCCTGCCGTTGATCTCCCACGCCCTGGTTGAGACCTGGGCCCGTCGCGATGGCAACGTCCTGACCCTCGACGGCTTCGCCAAGGCCGGCGGTGTCGGGGGCGCCATCGCCCAAAGCGCCGACGCGTTGTTCGACAACGTCTTCAGCGAAGATGATCAACGAGCGGCGAAGCGCCTGCTGCTTCGCCTGGTGACGCCGGGAGAGGGCACGGCTGACACCAGGCGACGTCTGCCGTTCGCCGAGTTGGAGCGCGACAGCGAACCAGAGGTGATGGCGGCGGTCGTTGATCAGTTCGTGTCGGCCCGACTACTCGCCGTCGACGACAACACCGTGGAGATCGCCCACGAAGCACTGATCGTCGGGTGGCCTCGACTCCGGGATTGGATCGACACTGAACGCGAGAACCTGCGGTTCCGCCATCGTGTTGGCCGGGCCGCCGGTGAGTGGGAGAGCGCCGAGCGCGATGCCGATCTGCTATGGCGGGGAGCGCCGCTGGCCACCGCCCTCGATTGGACCACTGATCATGGAGACAGCCTCGATCGGCTTGAACAGGAATTCATCGATTCCTCGGAAACGGCCAAGCAGGAGACAGAGCAGGCAACGGCAAGCCAGGTGGCGCGGTCACAGCGGACCCGCCGTCTGGCCACAATCGTTCTTGCCGCCTTGACGATGGGCCTTATCATCGCCCTGGCGGTGGCAGTGGTTGCCCTGCGACGCGCCAGCACCAGCACCTTGGTGGCGGAACGCCAGTTCGCAAACGCCCTTGGCACCTCAGCTCTCGGCCAATCACAGTCCGATCCCCGTCAATCGCTGCTGCTGGCCATGGAGAGCCAGGAGAGGTCTGAACGAACGACGGTCGACGCCAGGGCGGCCATGGTCAGGGCCCGATTGGCCATGACCACACCGGGCGTCGTCCCCGTTGGGCCACCCATCATCACGCCAGGTAGTTTCCGGGTTGCCCTACGGCCGGATGGGGCGGTGGCTGCGGTCGCCGACCGGGCCGGTGCGATCAGGTTCTACGACACCGCGACCGGCGAGCAGATCGGCGACACCCTCACCACTCACACCCGTGGCGCCCGCTCACTCGACATCACTCCGGACGGCACCGTAATGGTAAGCGGAAGCAGCGACGGGTTCGTCTACCGCTGGGACATAAGCGACCCGGCGAACGTTCCCGAGCCAAGGGTCATCTCCGAGGAGGACTTCACCACCTGGGCTGTGGCCATCCATCCTGACGGCCAACGGGTGGCGATCGGCAACGACGACGGCACGATCGAGCTGTTCGACCTCGACACGGGAGCCGAGCTCGACACCATTGTCTGGAACGACGGCAGCGGCGGAGTTACCGCTCTCGGCTTCTCCCCCGACGGGTCACAACTACTCGCAGGCAACCGCGGCGGCCGTATTTGGGGTTGGAACCTCAACACTGGCGAGCCGTTGTGGGATCCCGTGCTACGCCCGACGGAGGGCAAACCATGGGAGATCGTCTTCAATCCCGACGGCACCCTCTTCGCGGCGGCCGGAGACGGGCCGGCAACCATCCACGATGCCGAAACCGGCCTTGCCCTCTACGACGAGGGCTTCGACGCAACCAAGGCAATCGCCTTCACCGTCGACGGCACCCGTCTGCTCGGGGGCAATGTCGACGGCACAATCCACAGCTGGGCGGTCGAAGACCCTGACAATGGTGAGACCCGGAGTTCGGCTCAGCACGGCGACACCGTCGAGCACGCCGACCTGAGCGCCGATGGCACCATCTACGCCACCGTCGGCGACGACAAACAACTGCGGATCTGGCAGTCCGAAGCGGTGCCGGTCGGCTTCGACTACGACGGATTCGAAGCGGGGGCCTGGGGCGCCGCCTTTAGCCCAGACGGTGACCGGCTTGCCGTCGGTGACGGAACCGGGCACCTGCATCTCATCGATCTACAGACCGGCGAACGCGCGGTTGGTTCACCCGAGCACGGCGGCAAACCGATCTGGGACATCGCATGGGATCCCCAAGGCCGGTGGCTGGCTTCCATCGGTGATGATGGGAGTGTCGTCATGTGGGACCCGGCGAAGGTCGAATCAACAACCGCATTGGGCTTCCACCAGGGCAGGGGACGCAGCATCACCGTCGCTCCCGATGGTCGCCACCTCGTCTCGGCCGACCGTGGCAACGATGTACGCCAAGGGGCGTCGGTGAATGTGTGGGCGGTGGAGACCGGCTCACTGCGGGATCAGCTTGAGCCCCATGTCCAGGGCGTACTGGCCACCGCCTTCTCGATCGACGGTTCATTGCTTGCCACCGCCGATGCCCAGGGCACGATCCGGATCTGGGACGGAGACGGCTTCGCCCTTGCCTCCGAATGGGAGACCGGTAGCACAATACAGGCACTCGTCTTCAGCCAGGAAGGCCTGCTGGCCGCCGTCGACGCAACCAGGAACCTTCGGGTCTTCGAGCCCACCTCGGGACAACAGGTCGGCACCACAGCCAGCGGGTTTGAGACCGGGGCTACCGGGGTCGGCTTCGCTCAGGATGGCTTGACGGCAGCGGTCATCAGCCAGACCGGCAAGCTGTATCTCATCGATTGGCAACAGGGCGTGAACCTGACCTCGTCGGCCATCGACGCCCACCCGACCCTTGGCACCGAATCGTTCGAGTTGGCCTTCAGCCTCGACGGCTCGCAACTCGCCATCACCTCGAACGGTGGTCTCGAAAGCACCGACGGATCCGTTTGGGTCTCCGACATCCTCTCGGTCGACCGGGCCTGCGAGGAGGCCGCTCTTCGACTCGATCCGTCGATCGAAGCCGATCTCTTCGACGGTGTTACCCCGGTTGCCTGTTCCGGTAAGGGCTGAACCCTGACATCGTCCTTATACTTTGTCGATGCGTCACCGGATAGGTGTTGACCTAAGACCGCTACAGATCGGTCACCAGTTCCGGGGCATCGGCGAACACATCAAGAACCTGATCAAGTATTTCCCCTCGGCTGACGGGTTCGATCGCTGCGACTTCACGTTCTACGGCTACGAGGGTCTCAACGATCCAACCGAAGGCATCAAGGCCAGCCTTCGCCTCTACCCCCGCTTTGATCTGATCGATGTTTGGCCACCGCCATCGCAACCGGCAAAGGGGATCTCGTCGCTGGCAGCCCGCTATCGCAACGAGCGAACAAACCGCTCCGAGGAGTCGTTGGCCCAGGCCGAGGTCGACAGTCTCCTGTTCTTCGACCTTCAGCTTGGTGTGCCACCCTCCGCCCCGTATCGCAAGACGTTGGTCATGTACGACCTGATCCCCTATCTGTTTCCCGATCATTACTACCGACGGTTTTCGACCAAGCTACGAAAGGTCGCCGACCTCAGGGCAACGGCCGACGACCGATACGAACTGCGGCACTATCGACGGTCGCTTGAGCGGGCGACAGCCAACGCCGATCAGATTCTCACGATCTCCGACCACACCCGCTCGGATCTGGAAAACCACCTCGGGTTGGACCCGACCAAGCTCGAAACGGTGCTTCTCGGAGTCGAGCCTGCAGCCAATGAGATCGAGCGGGCGAACCTGGTGATCGAGGGGATCGACACCAATGGCGATGCCGTGGAGCTGAAGCCGGCCGAGAACCGTTACCTCTTCTACATCGGTGGGACCGACTTCCGTCGCCAACTCAGCCACCTCATCGAATCGTACGAGCTGGCCCGCCGAAGCTTGGGAGATCTGAAGCTCGTATTGGCCGGGGCTGACTTCACATCGCTCGACGGTGTTCATCACACCCAGGACTCGCGCTTCAAAGAGATGGTCCTGGCTTCACCCCATGGTGACGACGTGATCTTCCTCGGCTACATCAGCGATTCCGAGCGAGCAGCTTTGTATCGAAACGCCCTGGCCTTCGTCTACCCAACCATCTACGAGGGTTTCGGCCTGCCGATACTCGAATCGATGAGCCATCGGTGCCCAACGATCACGTTCCGCAACAGCTCAACTCCCGAGGTCGGTGGCGAAGCGGCCTTCTACTCAGAGAGCGCCGAACAAACGGCCGATCATCTCGTCGCCTTGGCCGATGATGATGAACTCATTGACCAGGTCCGCAACGCAGGCCTGGCCCAGGCCAACAGGTTTTCCTGGGCTCGGACGGCCAGGCTCACTCTCGACGCACTGTTGCCAAAGGTCGACTAGATCACCAGAGTTCATTTATGGCGGCGACGACCTGATCGAAGGACTCGTCCCAGCTCGAGGGCCGATAGGTGGCCCGAATCTCGGCCTCCTTCTTGGCGATCAGATCATGGTCCGAGCTGTAGCGAACGATTAGCTCAAGCAGCTGAGCGCTGTCGTCCGGTGAAAAATAGTCGACAAGATCGCCCCCCACTTCGGGGAGCGACGACGCGTTCGACGTCAAGCAGAGCTTCTCGTGGTTCAGTGACTCCGCCACCGGAAGACCCCACCCTTCGTAGGCCGAGGGATAGACCATGAACAGCGCGTTGCGATACAGCCATTCGAACTCGCTATCGCGGCAGCTGGTGAGAACCGAGATGTTGTCGCAAACAACCGGATCGTTCTGCAGGAGATGGAAAACATCCCCGGCCAGCCAGCCCAGCTTCCCCCCGACAATCAGCCTGGGAAGTTCCAAACCTCGCTCGGCCGCCAACCGGTACACGCGGTACAGCAATTGGTGATTCTTCCGGACTTCAAGCGTGCCTGGACAGAAGATGAACGTTTCGTCCTGTGCCACATCGGAGGGCCGACGAGGCTCAGCCGCATCCAAATCGTCTCCGAGGCGAAACGTTTTGATCGGCGGGGCGGTCACCCCGAGCCGGTCGGCGTAGGCCAGAGCATCGGACTTGCTGTGCTCGGAGATGGCGAGGCAGAACGTGGCATCGCTAAGCACCACATCCATGTACGTCTCGAACACGTCGACCAGGGAATCGGGAAAGTAGCCGGGACTCATGGCCGGAATCATGTCGTAAATCACGTGGCCAAAGGCGATGCCGTCATTTCGTCGGAGCTCCCGACCCAGCCGATTCAGGTAACCCTCCCGACCCCAGTTGCCCCCGAGTACGAGCACGAGGTCACCCCGGGCAAAGCGAATATCACCGTCGTCACCAGAACCGGCGTGTTCTCGACCGATGGCAGACCTGAGTGTTGATTTTACCGACCTTCGGGCCTCGCGTACCGAGAGCTTGGCTCGGTGAGCGGTGGTGTCGTAGGTGGCGACCGCCCAGTCCTTCGACACAAACGGCGTGCGATCGATAGCTTCGCCGACTGCCCGTTTTGCTGTTCGTCGGACGAGTGAACGTCGTGGTGGTTGGCCGCCGGCGTCAATCGCTCCACCGTCGTCGGCAGTCTCGGCAGTCTCGGCCTGCTCAATCGTCTCGGCCTGTTCAATCGTCTCGATGGGGTTGTTGCCTCGCCGTATCTCCGACTCGATGTGGTATTCGATGTCGAGGAAGTCGACCTCACGAAGCTCGCCGGCGTCGATCACAAAAAAACGCGCAGCTTCGAAGCGGCGGAAACGACGGACCAGGTTGTATTCGACACGTTGGATACCGGTCAGGTGGCCGACCCAGTCGGCCAGATCGCTGACGTCGATCCAGACGGTCCCGGCCCGATCGAACACGCCGGTCAACGCTTCCCGAGGTCGCCGACCCGGCGAAGGGCGCGGCCGAGCCGGTTCCAGCGGGAGTTTGTCAGGATGTCGTGCAACCCAGCCACCCGACCAAACTCTTCGGACAACTGTTCGTTTGTCAGGTGCAGCCTCGCCAGCTCGGAAGCCAACTGCTCGTTGATCTGTGCGAAGCGGTCGAGTTCGGCACCCGATCGAGGATCGTCGAGCCCTACTGCGGGCTGAGCAAACTCGACAGGCAGGACGGGAGCGCTGCTGATCCCGCTCACACCATCACCGATCCTGGTGGCGACACCGATGGTTGTCTGGTCCAGCCCGATCCCCGGTAAGAGGTTCAGCTCGAAGCCGGAGCGGCGGAAACACTCAACGATGAAGTCGGCCGACCAGCCGTTCTCGAACCAACCGAACTTGCGGATGCAGTACACCGAATCGGGGTCGAGGCGAAGGCCCCAGTTCCTCCACCAGTGCTCGTTGATCGGCTCACCGGCCAGCGTAATCTTGCCCCCTGGCTTCACAAGAGGCCCGACGACATCGAGCACCTTCCAGGGAAGGATGGCGTGATGGAAGCTCTCGTAGAAGAAGACGAGATCGTACAGCCCCTCGACATCCAGCTCATCGAATGCGCTCTGGACGGTTTCGACCTGATAGCCCCTGGCCGCCGCTCGCTGTGAGACCAAGTCTACGAAGAGCGCATTGATATCCACGGCCGTTACATCGCAGCCGGTGAAACCGAACATCTCGGTGCTCAGGCCCCAACCACAGCCCATGTCGAGAACCTTGGCAGAATTCGGAAGCTGGGAAACGAGAATCGAGGTCAGGATCGTGCGGGCGTGTTTGGCTATGAAGGTCGCATCGGTCGACCCGTAGGGATTCGCCCGCGCAATCAGGTCGCCGACCTCGATGTCGGTCGCCTCGTTTTGGTCCTGGTCGATCTCCCGACCGGACAGTTCTCGGTAGACCTGCTTCTGAGCCTCAATATAGGAGTCGGAAAACGGATCACTGCTCTGATCGACCGAGACCGACAACTCGATGCCGAAGTCAGCATTCAGCTCTCGGGTGGCCTCGGTTCCGAGCCCGCCCCGTTCGTCGACTTCGGCGACGTAGTCATCAAGTTGGTCGGAGGAGATAGTACCGATGGTCATCGTCGGTCAAATTCTAGCGAACGCTGTCGGTGGAGACTCGGCACAACCACACGCCCCCTGTCCGAACCCTGATAGAAACTACCTATGAGCGAGACCGAGGCACCGGCGCCGTTCGTGCTCACCGTCAGACAGTTGGCTCGACGACCGCTCCATATCCTGGTGCGGGATCGGATCACGTTCGGGCGCGACTGCGACGGATTCCTCCTGGCCGACACAAGAGCCTCACGTCGCCATGCCGAATTCCGAGTCGATCGCAATCAGGTGGTCGTCGCCGACCTCGGTTCATCGAATGGCACCACCCTGAACGGAAAGCTGATCGCAGGCGAGGTCCGCCTGGAACTCGGCGACGTCGTCGGTATCGGCAACTCCGAGGTGGAGGTCGGCAATCCGGTTGGCGTCGCCGACCTGCCCGGGCACAAGCCGTCGGGAGCACGGCCGGGCGACCTGACAACGGAAATGGCCTCGGCCGAGCGTCACCGCAGTTCCATCGCCAGACTCAGTGAGACAGTCGACTCCAGCGACTACAACGGGCTGGCGGCCGCCATCGGGGCCGAGGGCACGTTCACGATCGTGTTCAGCGACATCGAGAACTCGACGATCCGGGCCACCAGCGTTGGCGATGAATCGTGGCTGCAAATGCTTGGTACCCACAATCAGATCGTCCGCACTCAGCTCCACCGCCACGGCGGTCGAGAGATCAAGTCACAGGGCGACGGTTTCATGATGAGTTTCGACAGCGCTCGCCGCGCCGTGATGTTCGCCATCGATGCACAGCGCGACATCGCAGAACGGCGCAGGGTTGAACCGGCCTGGGATCTCACCATCCGTCTCGGCGTGCACACCGGCGAAGCCGTTCGGACCGCCGACGGCGATCTTTATGGACGCCACGTCATCATCGCCTCAAGGATCGCCGACCAGGCCAATGGTGGCGAGATCCTGGTGTCTTCCCTCGTGAGGGAACTGACGGCTGGCAAGATCGACCTTGAGTACGATCTTGGTCGCACCGTTGAGTTGAAGGGCATCGGCCAACAGGTGGTTCATAGCGTGAGCTGGAACGGAAGCAACCTGCCCTGAAATCGGCCGGACCCGATCCGGCTACATCTTCTGTTCGAGTTTGTCTCGGTCTATTACATCGACCGACCCTCGCCCCGTGCGCAGGATGCCGGCCTTGGCAAGATCACCGAGCACGCTGCTGACCGTAGGCCTGGTGGTCTGGGCCAACGAGGCGATCTCGGCCTGCTTGAGGTAGATCGGACCGGACTCGAAGACGTCGATGAGGCGGTTGAGCTGACGACAGACCCGCTTCTCTGCCGACAACCAAGCCGTTTCCGCGAGTTGATCCGAGAGCCGCTCGACGGTACGCACCAGCATGGAGACCAGGAACCTGTCGATCCAAGAGACCTCGTCGCGGAGGCGGTGGAACGGCTCGGAATCGAGCGACATCGTCGTGGCCTGCCGCAAAGCCCGAACGGTGGCGGTCCGTTTGCCTGTGCCGTCGAGCATGGCCAGTTCGCCGAAGACGTCGCCAGGGCCGGAGATCGTCATCCCAACCTTTTCACCGGCCGTGGTCAGAACCTGCACCAGGAACCAGCCCGACTCGATGATGTGCAGCGAGGCGCCAGGATCACCCTGGTGAAACACCACCTCACCGCGATCGAATCGTCGCCGCTGCATCTTCGTTCGCAGCTCACGTTCCTGATCGTCGTTCAGCCCATCAAAGAACCCTGTAGAGACCATGACGCCTGACCCTAGATGGTTGTTGTGTCAATATCGAACATATCGTTCTACTTCGCTAACCGCTCGAACTGGCGTATTCAACCGAAAACGTTTCGACTGGAAACATCGCTGGCCTCCAGGGCCGGGCCGCGCGACGATGGTCGCCATGTCAAAAACCGTGAGGGATGTCGGAGAGGCAACGCTGTTTGCAGCGTGTCCACTGGCCGAGAAAGACATTTTGCGATCGTTGGCCGTACCACTGAGGGTGACAGCGGGGGAAGACATCGTCGGCCAGGGTGATTTTGGGGCGACGATCGGCGTGGTTCTTGAGGGCCAGGCCAGCGTCTGGCTCGACGAGGAGCACGTGGCCGATCTCATTGCCGGCGACTGTTTTGGCGAACTCGCCGTGCTGGCAACGCCCGGTTCGGTCGGCCAGCGGGCGGCTCGGGTTCGAGCCGACACCGAGGTGCGGGTCGACACCATCGCCCGACGCGAACTTGCTGAGAACCTTGGCGAAATCCCAACGATTGCGGAGATGTTGCGCAAGCAGGCGGCCAGCTATGGCGGCGAGACAACCGAGTAGCGCCGGCAGACCGGTTCGAGCCAGGAGTTTTTGAGTCGGGGGTTAAAGTCGACCAGCCTCGATAACCCTGGTGAGGAACTGTTTGGTCCGCTCCTGCTTGGGGTCACTGAACAGCTCGGCGGGCGGGCCCGATTCGAGAACACACCCTTTGTCGAGGAAACAGACCCGGTTGGCAACGTCTCGGGCGAAGCCCATTTCGTGTGTGGCCAACACCATGGTCATGCCCCCAGCGGCGAGATCACGGATGACGGCAAGCACCTCGGCAACCAGCTCGGGATCGAGCGCCGAGGTGACTTCGTCGAGAAGCAACAATTCGGGTTCGGCCATCAACGCCCGGACGATGGCTGCCCGTTGGTTCTGACCGCCGCTGAGCTTGTTCGGGTAGTCATCGGCCTTATCAGCCAGCCCGAATCGGGCCAGAAGCTCTCGCGCTCGCTCCTCGGCCTCGGCCCGATCCACGCCGTGGGCCCGACGGGGTCCCAGCGTGACATTGTCAAGAACCCGGAGATGAGGGAACAGGTTGAACGATTGGAAGACGATGCCAACCCGACGCCGAACATCATTGGCGTTGATCTCACGTCCGGTAATGTCGACACCATCGAGCAGGATGCGACCCTCGTCGATGTCGTCGAGCAGGTCGACGCATCGCAGCACGGTCGACTTGCCGCAGCCTGACGGGCCGATCAGGCAGACGACCTCATGCTCGAAGACCGACAGGTCGAAGCCGTTCAGCACGCTCAGGGATCCGAACGACTTGTGGACATTTTCGAGCTTGAGCTTTGCCGAACCAGTACTCATGGACAGCTCATCTTCGGCCGGCACCTTCATACCGAGGTCTGTGAGCGCAGCGCCCGATCGCGGGCTGCGTACCAATCGACGAACCTGGTCAGTGGGATGCTGACGAGGAGAAACAGCACGGTAGCGACCAGAAACGAGGTGTAGTTGAACGTTCTCGCCTTGTAGATGTCGGCTTCCTTAACCGCATCGCGAACGCCAAGAACCGAAACCAGAGCCACATCCTTTTGCAGGGCAACCACCAGGTTCATCAACGCCGGCACCACATTACGAACGGCTTGGGGCAGGACGGCGAACCGTAGCGCTTGAAACTGGGTCAGACCGAGGGCCCTGGCCGACGAGCGCTGCGACTCGGGGACCGCATCGATTCCCGAACGGTAGATCTCGGCGGTATAGGCCGAGTATGACAATGTGAGTGCTGTCACCCCCCAGAAGACAGCCGAATTGGTCAGGCCGGGAAGGTCTAGAGCAGGAACACCAAAGCCGAGCACAAGCACCAGCAGGAGCACGGGAACGCCACGGAAGATGTCGGTATAGATGACGGCTAATGCCCGCACCGGAAAGAAGGCAGGGCCCCGAAGGCTGCGCATGACGGCGATGACCATGGCCACCAGGGGTATGGCCACGATGGCGTAGGCGAACATCCGGATGTTCAGCCAGAACCCACGGATCACATTCGGGGCCGAGGCTCGGAAGTCCTCGGGGTTGAAGAACTGATCGCGGACGCGGGGCCAGTTTGGGCTGTTCAGCACCCAGATAACAAAGAGGCCGAGCAGAACCAGCGACGAGAGCGCGCCGATCAGCGCCCCCTTTGCTCCCTCTTCCCGCAACCCGTTCTTCACCGGGACCGGGGTGCGCTTAGTTGGTCAGCGAGGGGATCGAGCCACCCTGGTTGAGCCACTCGTCTTCCAGCGACTCGATCTCGCCGCCGTCTCGCAACGCGCTGAGCGCCTCGTTGACGCAGGCAACAAGCGGGCTGCCATCTTCGAAGAGCATGCCAAGCTCCTCGGGCTCACCGGCCCGGGGCAGCACGCCGATGATCGAAGCCTCGGGAATCTCGACCGCAGTGATGTAGTAGGCGGTCGGCAGGTCGAACACGATGCCCTCGACCTGACCGGCTTCGAACGACGACTTTGCGGCCGCGTTGTCGTCGAACACAAGTGCGGTGGATGACGGCGCAATCTCATCCTCGATGTAGGAAAGGCTGGTGGTGCCAATGGCGGCACCCAGTTGGAAGTCGACAAGCTCGGCGACCGTGGCTGCTGAGGCAACACCAGAATCGGCTGAGCCGATGATGGCCTGCTCGACCTGGTAGTAGCCATCGGAGAAATCGACCACCTCTTCACGGTCAGCCGTGATCGAGAACTGCTGGATGTTGAAGTCGTAGTCCTTGTCACCAGGTGCGATGGCGGCGTCGAAACTGGTCCGCACCCACTCGACGGTGTCGATTCCCATCTCATCAGCGAGGGCGTAGACGAGGGCCGATTCGAAGCCCTTCTTGTTCGACGGGTCGTCGTCGACCATCCACGGCTCGAAGGCCGGTTCGCCGGTGGCCACGGTCAGAACACCGTCGGTCTTTGTTGGCTGAGCATCGCAGGCCGCCGACTCGCCGCCCTCGGCCGAACCGCCTTCGGTTGTCTCGCCGTCATCGCTTCCGCACGCGGCGGCAAACAGAGCGAAGGCGAACAGCAACGCCAATAGCTTCGTTGTGAGCTTCATGTTTTCCTCTCCCCTGGCGGGACGAGCCCGTCAGCTACGCAATACCCAACTACGTACTAGGACGCCGAGTCTACGAAGTCGCCGGACCGAACCGGTGAGGAGAGGCTGTTGGTCGAGATCGAGGGCGATCCCTACAGCGTGAGCCAGGGGGTTAGCGCAGAACCATCAGCCCAGGTGATCTCGAAACGGATCGGACCGGAAATCTCCGACGCCGAAGCTCGACCGGCATCGTTGAGGCTGAGTTCTCGGCTACCGGAGGTCTGGCCAAGCATGACCTTGCTCGGCAGGGGTGAGATCTCGATCTGAAACATGTCGTTATCGATGGAGACCTCGACGGTGCCGAAGTCGGTCTCGTAACCGACGATGCGTGAGAAGGCGGCGTCACGGAAACCGACCACTTCGACCTGGCTGTCTTCGATCAGCTGGGCCAAGTCGGCTTCGAGTGTGCGCCAACCGTGCGCCGCGTAAGCAGCTTCGATGGCATCGGGGGGTGGCCGGTCATCGGCCAACGTTTCCCCGAGGAGGGAGAGGAGGTTGTCATCGTTCATAGGTGCTGTCATGACGACGACAGTCCGCCAGTGATACGAAAAATCTCCGGGGCCGCCCGCATGTTTTCCAGGCAACGCGCCCTGGTAGGTCCAATACTCCCGATTGGGATCTCAAGGAGCTCCGAAATCTGCTCGTAGCTGGCAGGCGGATCGATGACCAAAAGCCTGAGAAGCTGTTGACAACGAGGGGCCAGCCGCTGGAAGGCGGCCGCCACCGCGGCTCGATCCTCATCGCGCTCCATATGTTCGCCAGGCAGCGGGGTGCCAACAATGTCGAGCGGTTCACCGAGCTCGATGACCTCCTCGGCTGGCATGACACGACCTCGTTGGCGGACCACCCCGACACATTCGTTTCGGGTGGTCTGGCCAAGCCAACCGGCAAGCTTTGCCGGCTCGCGGATGCGATCAAGATGCTCGGCCAGCTTCAGCCAAACGGTCTGGAAGACGTCTTTGGAGGTCTCTTCATCAAATCGGAAGCCGCGGATGATGCTCCACACCAGCCCGGTGTGGCCGTCGATAAGTGATTTCCAGGCTGACGACTCGCCCTTGCGAGCCGCCAGCACATGTCCCTCAACATCATCCATCGCCACCAACTGTATTCCCTATTCCCTATCGCAGGCGCTCTGGCCTCCGGTCGGGAAGATGAAAGAGCGGTAGGCCTCCCTCAAGACCTACCGCTCTTCGCCGCAAAGTGCGTCGGGGCCTCACCACGTTGCTCCGACACGGTAATCAAGAGGACCGAAAGTCTGCCCTGATACAGAAAAGCAGAAACTTTTAGTCGAGCATCTCCGATAGGTCTGGGCCGGGCCGTTCTCTCTTCGGCCGTGAGGTGTAGTGAGGCCTGACATCGCGGTTCTTGACCCGGTAGCCGGTCTGGCTGTTCAGGCGCCAAAACAACAGGCCAGCAGCCACGACAAGTGCGAAGAAAAGGAGTAAAAGCTCCATGCCAACAAGGTACTAGACCCCGGGGTTGGTGCCATAACGGGGCAGAATGGGCCGATGTTGCTCCAGCGCCTGGCCGAGACCTCCGGCGCCGTCGCTGCGACAGGAAGCCGCAAGGCCAAGAGCGAGCTGCTTGCGGCGGTACTGGTCGACCTACATCCGGCCGAGATCGAGCCTGGGGTCGGGTTTCTCACCGGATCACCCCGCCAGGGAGCGCTCGGAGTCGGGTGGGCAACCGTTTCGAACGTAACTGTGGAGGCTGCAGCCGATCCGTCGATCGAAGTCCTGGACCTCGATCGGCTGCTGACCACGATCGCAACAACGTCCGGGCCTGGATCCACAACAGCCCGGACCGAACTCCTTACTGGATTCCTGGCCATGGCAACGGAGGTCGAACACGACTTCGTCCGTCGCATTCTCATCGGCGACCTTCGCCAGGGGGCGCTGGCCGGCGTCGTAACCGACGCGGTTGCCAAGGCCGCCAGCGTGAAACAGGCGCTGTTGCGCAGAGCCGTCATGCTGCAGGGCGATCTCGGCCAGGCCGCGGTGATTGCGCTGACCGAGGGAACCAGCGGGCTGGAGGCCGTGGACCTCATGGTTGGAAGGCCGATCCAACCCATGTTGGCCTCGACGGCGACGGGCGTGGCCGAGGCAATCGAGGCAATCGGCCGCTCGCAGGTGGAGTGGAAGCTCGACGGTGCCCGGATCCAGGTCCATATCGAGAACGAACGGGTTGCCATCTACACGAGGAACCTCAATGACATAACCGACCGACTTCCCCAAGTGGTCGAGCTGTGCCTTGCTCTTGAATGTAGGAGTGCGGTACTCGACGGCGAGGTGTTAGGGGTGATGGACGGGAGCCAACAGCCGCAACCATTCCAGGACACGATGAGCGCCTTCTCAACCGAGACCGACGGCGCCGCAGTCGTGGCGGAACCAACCCGGCGATTGCAGGCCTCCTTCTTCGACCTGATGTACCTCGACGGCGTCAGCCTCATCGACCAGCCGTTGACCAAACGCAGCATGACGCTTGATCGTCTAGCGGGCAAGCATCGCATCCCCCTGGTCGTCACCGATGATGCAGACGAAGGCGAAGCCCATCTCAAGGCCGCTCTCTCTGCCGGCCACGAGGGTGTCATGGTCAAGTCGGTCGAAGGAACCTATGAAGCAGGGCGTCGCGGCAAGTCGTGGCGCAAGGTGAAACCGGTCCACACCCTGGATCTGGTTGTCCTGGCCGCCGAATGGGGCCATGGGCGACGGCAAGGTTGGCTGTCGAACCTTCATCTCGGTGCCCGCGACCCGAATGGAGACGGCTTCATCATGGTCGGCAAGACGTTCAAGGGACTGACCGACGAGCTGCTTGCCTGGCAGACCGAGCAGTTTCAAGCATTGAAGACCCACGAAAGCTCTGCTGGACACACGGTTCATGTTGCCCCGGACCTCGTGGTTGAAATCGCCCTCGACGGTGCCCAGACCTCGACCCGCTATCCGGGCGGTGTTGCTCTCCGCTTTGCCAGGGTCAAGGGGTACCGACCCGATCGTTCTGCAAACACCGCAGACACCATCGACGCTGTCCGAGCGCTCCTGTAAAACCTCAGCCCTGGGTGGCGACCATGACGAGCGCCACAGGGTCTCCAACAACGTGCGCCGCCGCCAACAGCGCCGCACCATAGGAGGGCGCCGAATCATCAAGCCGGGAGACGTCGATCGTCAGGTCGTGCTTGGCCGGGCCGGTGACGTGAGCGGCAACAGTGGCCCGCATCTCGTCGATGATCCAGGGTTCGATCGAATTGAAGTAGCCGTCGAGCACGACGACATCGGGGTTCAAAACCGCAACCAACGATGACACCCCGACGCCTAGCCAATAGCCGATCCGGTCCAACCCCTCCACCGTGGTGAGGTCGCCACGAAGCGCCCGCTCCACGACTCGTTTCACATCTCCCTGAGATCCTGGCCTACGGGGGTCGCCGGCCAGATCGGGGGCGCACTCGCGAAGCACGGCCTCGATACCGACCACCGTCTCCCAACAACCGCGTCCGCCGCAGGAGCAGCGAGCGCCACCAGGGTCGATAACCAAGTGCCCAACATCGCCGACGAGCCCAGACGAGCTCTGTACCGGTGAACCGTCAAGGAGTACTCCGGCACTCATGGCGACGTCACCGCAGAGCATCAACATGTTGGTGTCCGGAGCCAGCCCCGACAGATGCTGTTCGACCAGGGCTGAAACATCAGCTGAACGCTCGACAACAATCCGGGTGGTGATGCCGTACCGATTCGACAGCAGCTTGTGGACATGGTTCACCGCATCGGTGATGCTCCAGTCGTACTGGTCGGCCGCTACTCGATCAGACCGCCGCTGCAACTGGCTCGGTATCGAAAGACAGATTCCGGCCAGGGTTCCCTTTTGTGAGAGCGTCTCACCGATCAGGCCGATGACCACTCTGCTCAGGACGCCGTTGATCTCCTCGGCTTCCAGTTCAGAAACATCCCGTCGGGTCGGGAACGGCATGTCGGCGCTGGCTATCACGACACCGGACAGGTCGGCGATCAGGCCAACCACCCGATCACTCCGGATCTCAACGCCAAAACCGTGAACCCAGGGGCCGGAGATGGCGAGGGGCCGCGACGGCCTACCCGTCTGGCCGGTATGGGTGACCTCGTGCTCGGCCACCAGATGCCATTCGACCAGATCGCCGACCGCGGCGGCCACCATGGCCTTGTTCAACCCGGTTTCGATGACCAGGTCGGCGCGACTCGTTGGACCCTTGTGCTTCAACGACTCAAGAACGAGACCGAGGTTCTTGCGGCGACTTGAACCAAGCCCGTAGCGGCGAGCGAAATCGTCAGCGTCGGACACCACGAAGCGCGAGTGCTCAATACCGCTCATCAACGCTCCCCAGCAAGAGCATCTGGCCCCCCTGGCCACTCTTCGATACGACGAAGGGGACTAAAACAGACCCGAATACGTCGTAAAGACAAGCTAGCGCAAAAAAACCTGTGGAGGCAGTCCTCAATGCGGTTCGGACTGCCTCCACAAGGGCGGCGGCTACAGCCATCTAAAGATGACTGCTGCGAGAGCGGGAGAGTTGTCGGCGGAAACGAACTCTCCCGCAAACCACTGTTTAGTAAAGTTTCTGAACGAACACAACCTTTTTTGGCATTTGAACACGTTTTCCATAGACGCAGTGTGGTTGCGCAACTACTCATATCTAGATATTAGGACACAAATCTAGCTTAATGTCGATGTTTCATCATGCAACGCGGGTGTAGCACCACACAATGTGGCACAGACAGGTCACTCCCTCACCAGGTGCGTGCAGGCAGCGTCGTCTTCGCAGGTCAGGCGCTCAGGAACGGGGATCCGGGCACTTCATCGACGAAGCGACCTGGCACAGTGGAAGGTGATGATCGATCTCCGTTCCGACACCGTGACCAAACCAACGCCCGAAATGCGGGCCGCCGTCGCCAGTGCCGACGTCGGCGACGACGTCTGGGGTGATGACCCGACGGTTGCCGAACTTGAGGCAACCACTGCCGAACTCCTTGGCAAGGAAGCGGCCGTCTACGTATCCTCCGGCACACAGAGCAACTTGTGTGCCTTGCTGGCCCACTGCCAACGGGGCGATGAGTACATCGTTGGCGATGCCGCCCACACCTATCGCTACGAGGCCGGTGGAGGGGCCGTGCTCGGCAGTATTCAGCCCCAACCCGTGCGCACTCTTCCCGACGGCAGCATCGACCTCGATCACGTCGAGGCGGTTATCAAGCCCGACGACGTGCACTTCGCCCGGAGTCGCCTGCTCTGCATCGAAAACACCAACGATGGGCGTGTGCTGGCGCTGGACTTCCACCGGGCGGCGGCGAAGGTGGCTGGACGTCATGGCCTGAAGCTTCACCTCGACGGTGCCCGCCTGTGGAATGCGTCGGTGGCCCTCGGCGAAACGCCAGCCGCGTTGGCCGAGCCGTTCGACACGGTTTCGGTCTGCCTGTCGAAGGGACTCGGGGCCCCGGTTGGGTCGGTTCTTGTCGGGTCGGGCGAAGCAATCACCGAGGCCCGACGGTGGCGGAAGATGCTTGGAGGGGCGATGCGTCAGTCAGGCCTGATCGCGGCGGCCGGACTCCACGCCATCAACAATCACATCACCCGGCTGGCCGACGACCACGCCAACGCCGAGCGACTCGCTGCCGGGTTGGCCGTAGTCCCGGGCGTGACGGTAACCAGTCAGGCGACCAACATGGTCTTCGTGGCCTTCGACGTCGACCCAGCCCCCGTGATCGAGGCGGCCGCGGCCACCGACCTGCGCATCGCCATCAACGGTCGAACCAGCAGAATGGTCACACATATGGATGTAGATGCCGATGACGTCGACGAGACCATCTCGGTCGTATCGGCAGCCTTGGCCGACGGATGATTTGCCCTGCCGCCAACCATGGCGAAAAGTAGTTAGAGCATCTCGACAACCAAGCCATACCACCCAAATCCCAGCAGTCAGCAAAGGACGTCATGTCAGAACGAGCAGATGGCCAAATGGCGGAGAGCGAGGACTACCTCGACTACCGCAAGGCGTACGACGCTTCCAAGCTCCGCGACGTTCCGTTCGAGACGATGTCCGGAGTCCCGGTCGAGCCCGTCTACGGCGATGCCCCCTATCCCGGCCAGTACCCCTATACACGGGGTGTCTACCCCTCGATGTACCGGTCGCGGCTGTGGACGATGCGGATGTTCGCCGGCTTCGGTACCGCCGAAGACACCAACGCCCGGTTCAAGGAGCTGCTGGCCAACGGTGTCACCGGCCTGTCGACCGCCTTCGACATGCCGACGTTGATGGGGCGCGACTCCGACAGCCATTGGTCGGTCGGTGAGGTGGGACGGGCGGGCGTCGCCGTCGACACGCTGGCCGATATGGAAGATCTGTTCGCCGGTGTCGACCAGTCGGCGGTTTCGACCTCGATGACGATCAACGGCCCTGCCGCCACTGCCATGGCCATGTACATCGCTGCGGCCGAGAAGAACGGCGTGGCCCGGGGCGATCTGGCAGGCACCATCCAGAACGACATCTTTAAGGAGTACCAGGCCCAGAAGGAGTACATCTATCCCCCGCGGCCATCGGTACGCATTGTGACCGACATGATTCGATACACAGCGGCCGAGATGCCTCGTTGGCACCCTGTCTCGATTTCCGGCTACCACATTCGAGAAGCCGGAAGCACCGCAGCCCAGGAGCTCGCCTTCACGTTGGCAAATGGCTTCGCCTACGTCGAGGCCGCGGTTGCGGCCGGGGTCGACGTCGACACCTTCGCAGGCCGCCTCAGCTTCTTCTTCAACTCGCACAGCGATTTCTTCGAGGAGGTCGGCAAGTTCCGAGCCGCCCGCCGCATTTGGGCCCGTTGGATGAAGGAACGCTACGGGGCCGAGGAGGAGCGTTCGCTACTCTGCCGCTTTCACACTCAGACCGCTGGCGTCTCACTCACCGCCCAGCAGCCCGAGATCAACATTGCCCGGGTGGCCATCCAGGCGCTGGCAGGGGCGATGGGCGGCACCCAGAGCCTCCACACCGACAGCTTCGATGAGGCGCTGGCGCTTCCGACCGAGAAGGCGGCGCGGATCGCTCTGCGGACCCAGCAGATCGTCGCTCACGAGACCGGTGTTGCCAACGTGGCCGATCCGCTCGGAGGTTCGGACTACGTCGAGTGGATGACCGATGAGATGGAGCGGCAGGCTGAAGCGATCTTCGCCAACCTCGACGACCTTGGCAACGGCTCGATCCTCGAAGGCGTGTACGCCGGGATCGACAACGGCTACTTCGTCGGCGAGATAGCCGAGGCCGCCTATCGCTTCGAGCGTGAAGTCAATGCCGGACAGCGCATCATCGTCGGCGTCAACGACTTCACCGACGGCGACGATGGTCAGAAGGACCTGTTGCGGATCGACGGTGAGACCGAGGAGTACCAGCTGAAGCGTCTGGCCGATGTGAAGCTTGCCCGAAACGACGACGCGGTCCGCAACGCACTGGTCGAGGTTCAGGCCGTGGCCGCCGACCCCGTACAGAACCTGATGCCGTCGATCATCGATGCGGTAAAGGCCTACGCCACCCTCGAGGAGATAGCGATGGCGATGGAGGCCGAGTTCGGTACCTACGTGGAAAAGGCGATCATATGAACACCGACGGTGGGGGCGTGCGGGTCATCCTGGCCAAGCTCGGCCTCGATGGACACGATCGGGGCCTCAAGGTGGTGGCCCGGATCCTGCGAGATGCCGGCTTCGAGGTGATCTACCTCGGCCTCAGGCAGACCACAGACAGCATCGTGTCGGCAGCCGAGCAGGAGGACGCCGATGCCATCGGCCTCTCCATGCACAACGCAGGCCACATGACCCTCGCCCCGATGATGGTTTCGGCTCTGGCCGAAGCCGAACTCTCGATACCGGTCGTTGTCGGAGGCATCGTCCCAGACGACGACGTGCAGGCGCTGCTCGACAAGGGCGTCAGCGCCGTAATCGGCCCGGGATCGTCGGCTGAGGACGTTGCTCGAACCGTCCGTGACGCTGTGGCGGCCGGCGTTGGTTGACCTCCACCCCCCAGACCACACCCTGGATAAGGCACCCATGAACACACCCCATACCGGGTCGCGGCCTGCCCCAGATGTTGCTGCGCTCTACAACTCTGCCCGCGACGGCAATCGCCGGGCGCTTGGCCGCCTCCTGACCCTGGTCGAGCGAGGAGGGGCCCACGCTGAAACCATTAGCGAGTTGGCCCACCCCGATTCCGGCAAGGCCCACATCATTGGCATCACGGGCGCGCCCGGAGCCGGCAAATCCACGCTGACCGGACAACTGGTCGCCCGCTTGATCGAGAACGGACACAAGCCGGCCATCCTCGCCGTCGACCCCTCGTCGCCATTGACCGGTGGCGCGATCCTCGGCGACCGGATCCGTATGGACGTGTCGCCTTCGGCGACCAGGGGATCCGCTGGGGGCGGAACCCCCGCGGCGGGGACAGCGGTTGATGAGTCCAGGGGAGTGGACGAGATTGCGTTCATTCGTTCGATGGCAACTCGTGGTCATTCAGGCGGCCTGGCCCTGGCCGTCCCACTGGCCGTTCGCTTGTTCGACGCTGTGGGCTACGGACCCGTCATCATCGAGACGGTCGGCGTAGGCCAGGTCGAGGTCGATGTTGTCGGGGCCGCCGACACCGCCATCGTGGTTGTCACTCCCGGCATGGGCGACGCCGTCCAGGCGAACAAGGCCGGGCTGCTCGAAGTGGCCGATGTCTTTGTCGTAAACAAGGCCGACCGGCCAGGTGCCAATGAGGTACGTCGTGACCTCAACCTCATGCTCGACCTGTCCCACCTCACCGGTCAGGAAGCCGACGACGGTTACCGCCCGCCGATCGTGATGAGCTCGGCCATCGACGGGACCGGGGCCTCCGACGTGCTCGCCGCGGCAGACGACCATCTCGACCATCTCGACCAGAGCGGCCAGCGATCCCATCGCCGCCAGCAGCGGATCCGGACTGAGATCAAGGCTCGGATGGAGCAGAGGCTTGCCGCCATGACAGACTTGGTTCTGTCTTCGCCGGATGGGATCGACATGCTGGCTGAGGCCGAACAAGGACTGATCCCACCGACCCGGGCCAGTTCGGCCCTGCTAACCAAACTCGTCGAATCAGCGGGAGAACCCTCATGAGCACAACCTCCGAACCGGTCGTCATCCTCGAAGGAGCTCGAACCCCCATCGGGCGCTTCAATGGATCGCTGTCCAGTTTCTCGGCAACCGATCTCGGTGGCCTCGCCATCTCCGCCGCCCTCGAACAGGCTGGCGTGGATGCCGGCGAGGTCGACCACGTGATCATGGGCCACGTCCTCACCGCCGGCGAGGGTCAATCGGCCGCCCGTAACGCAAGCGTGAAGGGCGGCGTCGGCATGCGGGTTCCCGCGGTCACGGTCAACAAGGTGTGCCTGTCGGGCATCCAGGCCATCAACTACGGGTGGATGCTCATCGCAACCGGCCAGGCCGACGTCGTGGTCGCGGGCGGTATGGAGTCGATGACCAACTCGCCGTTCCTCCTACCGAAGGCCCGCAACGGCTACGGCTACGGCCATGGCGAAGTTCTCGATTCGCTGCTCTACGACGGCCTGACCTGCGCCGTCGAGTCGGTGTTGATGGGCGAGGGCACCGACAACTACGCCCAGGCCGACAACATCGCCCGCGAAGCCCAGGACGCCTATGCCGCCGAGTCGCATGAGCGGGCAGCAAGAGCGATCAAGGACGGCGTGCTCGACAGCGAGGTGAGGGCGGTTTCGGTTCCCCAACGCAAGGGCGATCCGCTGGTGTTCGACGCCGACGAGGGTGTGCGTCCCGGCACCGATGTGACAAGCCTCGGAGGCCTTCGTCCCGCCTTCATGGCCGACGGAACCGTAACCGCGGGAAACGCCTCACAGATCTCCGACGGCGCCTCGGCGGTTGTGCTTGCCTCAGCGGCGGCCGCCGAGCGGCTCGGCTCCAAACCGCTGGCCGAACTGGTTTCGTTCGGCCAGGTGGCAGGGCCAGACAACTGCTCGCTGCTCCAGCAGCCCTCGACCGCCATCATGACCGCTCTCGACCGCGCCAAGATGGCGGTTGGCGACGTCGACCTTTTTGAGATCAACGAGGCATTCGCCGCCGTTGCCATCGCATCACTCGACCATCTCGGCATCAGCCCCGACATCGTCAACGTCAACGGTGGCGCCATCGCCGTCGGTCATCCACTCGGCATGTCTGGCAATCGCATCGCCCTCACTGCGGCTCATGAGCTTCGGCGTCGGGGCGGTGGCATCGCAGCCGCAGGCCTTTGTGGTGGTGGCGGCCAGGGCGACGCGCTCATCATGCGGGTCAGCGCCTGAGGCAACGCGGGTAGCGGTGGCGGTGGGTCGAGCACCGACCAGTGGCCGATATCCTCTGGCCGCATGGACACAACAGAGCGCCCGACCATCTCCGTCCCCGAAGGTGATGCACCTACCGATCTCGTGATCGAGGATCACGTTGTCGGTGACGGCACCGAGGCATCGAACGGGGCCCAGGTCAACGTCGACTACGTCGGTGTTTCCTGGAGCAATGGTCAGGAATTCGACGCGAGCTGGAATCGGGGCGACACGCTCGCCTTCACGATCGGTGCCGGCCAGGTGATCCAGGGATGGGATCAAGGGGTTGCCGGTATGCGGGTCGGTGGACGCCGCACCATCACCATTCCGCCGAACCTCGGCTACGGAGCCGCTGGTGCCGGGGGCGTGATCGGCCCGAACGAGACCCTTATCTTCACGGTCGATCTTCGTTCAATCGGCTGAACCTATGGTTGGCGGCTACGTTGTGAAAGCGGCAACGGCGGTGTCGGCTGCGCGCAGCCGTTCACAACGAAGGAGCTACCCACCTATGCCAGTGTCAAGGGTGAAAAAGGCTGGAGTGAAGCCAAGGCGAAAAGCTCGCAACAAGCGGAAATGGACAACGCGCTCGGTCGTGATGGTCATCATTGCGGTTGCCTTGTTTGCAACCACGGCCGGCGCAGCCGGCGCCTACTACGGGTTCCGGGTTCGCGGCGGCGGTCATAGCGACGCACTCGTTCGTTGCAACGGAGGCATGACCCGCCTCAGCCATGTATTCAGCGAAAGCGCTTCTGTCTTCCCCGGCGACCCGCCTCCCGAGATCGACATCATTTTCACCGTACCAAACGATGGTTTCCTGGTTGAGGAGGTCAAGTCGGGTACCCACACGGGAACCCATCTCGACGCCCCGATCCACTTCATCGACGGCGGCCGTTCGGTCGACGAATTGGAAGCTGAAGAGCTCGTTTGGCCGGCCTACGTGATCGATGTTCGAGATCGTATGGCTGCCGAAGGCCCGGACTTCCAACTGAGCGTCCGCGACATTCGTCGATATGAGCGACAGGTCGGTCGTATCCCCAGCGACGCCATGGTCATCATGCAAACCGGGTTCGACGCCAAGTACGGCTCACCGGCCTTTCTTGAAACCGCCCCCGGCTTCTCGGCTGAGGCTGTTCAGTGGATGTTCGACCGTCGCCACATCAGCGGTGTCGGCTCCGATACGTTCGGACCGGATGCGTCATCGGATGAGGACTTCGGGGCGACGTTCACCGCGTTGGACAACGACGGGTTGGCTCTACCGGGGCTCAACAACCTTGATTCCCTGCACCGCAACGGCGACATCATCATCACCAGTGCCGTGCGCTTGATCGACGGCTCCGGCTATCAGGTCGACCCACTGGCCTGCCACCGAAGCTGACGGGTCCGGCTGAGACGGTCCCCATTCTCGACCCAGGTTGAGGAGGGGACCGACCCAGGTTGAGGAGGGGACCGACCCAGGTTGAGGAGGGGACCGACCCAGGTTCAGGAGGGGACCGACCCAGGTTGAGGAGGGGACCGACCCAGGTTCAGGAGGGGACCGACCCGTGTCTTAGCTGGTCAGGTCACGGAGCCGTTTCTTGTCGACCGAGTGTTGCCAGTCTGCCAAGATGGCGCGAATCGCGGCGATCAAGGCAAGCGGCTGGTCGAGGGGGATGTGGTGATAGGCCTGCGGAATCTCGATCATGGGCGCGTTGCGTCCGGTGAGCTCCTCCATATGGCTCTGCACCTCCGGCGTAACGAGGTCGCTTAGCTGACCGTGCATCAGGGCGAGACGGCACTGGGTTCGCCCCAGGTAGTCGTTGGTGGTGTAGCGCTCCCTGGCAAAGACACCGGGGTCGAACTTCCAGGTCCAACCCCCGCCTTCGATCTCCCGCAAAGAGTGCCTGGCGATGTGATCGACGATGAAATCATTGGTCTTCGGCTGAGGCGGTTGGAGATGGAAGTGCTCAAGAGCGGTTTCCAGGTCGGGGTAGGTCTTGGGGTTCTTGAACATCCGGCCCCGCTCCCCTTCCTCCGACTCCGGGTCCGGCTGGCTGACCGGTGCGTCGAGGATGATGGCACCGGCCAGTTCCTGACCGAACCGGGCCGCGACGGCGATGGCAACATGGCCGCCCATCGAGTGCCCGACGACGATGGGTCGATCCTGGCCACCTGCGTGACGGGTCACCGCCATCACCTCATCGGCCCATTGCTCCATGGTGTAGTTGTCCCGACGGCCGCTGTCTCCGTGGCCAGACAGGTCGGGTGCGACCACAAAATACTGCTTGGTGAACTGGGGGGCGATAAAGGACCACCAGTGAGCGTGGGCCGCACCGCCGTGGAGAAGAACCAGGCAGGGTAGGTCTGGGTCGCCCCAATGCAGATAGTGGACGGCGCAGCCGTCGACTAGGACCGTGCACGATGTTGGGCGATTGGCGATCGCCCCGGTGAACCAGGATGGAGGTCGGGACATGCCTCCATTCTGGGCCGCGAACAGGCCGCTGCGGCCGACCGTCAGTCTCCGGCGGCGGTGGCCGAGGTGTTGGTCTCCCAGTTCCAATCGGGTGGGTGGCCACCCGCGGGCATCTCAACCGAGCCGACGAGGCCGATGAAGGTGCCGGCATGGCGGGCCGAGGGAGTGCGGATGATGTCGCCCCAGGCCTTGACCTTGGCCAAGGCCTCCCGAATCCCGACCCGAACCTTGGTGGTCCGCCGTTGGGCCGGGTGGTCGATGGCCAACACCACCACATCGATCCCGGCGGCCCGGCAAAGCGCGGCCGTACGCTCGGCGTGGCGATGCTGGGTGATCACGATGGCATCGTCAACGCCGAACTGTTCGTGGGCCCTGATGCAGGTGTCCCAGGTGTCCAACCCGGCGTAGTCGAGCGTGACCTGCTCGGCGGGAACGCTGGCTTCGACGAGCGTGTTTCGCATCGCCACCGGCTCGTTGTAGTGGGTCTCCCGATTGTCACCCGAGACCAGAACGTGCTCGGCAAGACCGGCGTCGTGCAACGCCAGTGCACTATCGAGGCGACCCTGGAGCATCAGCGATGGGCGTCCGTCGGGGAACACACGAGCCCCAGGAACGATCACCACCGATCGGGCCGGCATGGTTTCGATCTCGGTGTGGATCAAGCCGGTGGATCGGTGAGCGACCACGGCCGCAGACAGGCCAACCAGGCTCATCACGGCGATTACGGAGCAGACCGAAAGCTTGATCAGCCACCGCGCCATGACGGTAACGGTCAACCGGGACATCCAGGCTGTGTCGATAGACCAAAGCTAGTTGGCCGCCCTCGGCGACGGCGATCACCCTCAGCCGGGTGGACGGCTGATGTGCAGCGGGTGCCCGAGGGCGACGAGGGCCGACTCGGCCAAGCCCTCGCCAACGGTGGGGTGAGCGTGAATGGTGCCAGCGATATCTTCCAGCCTCGCGCCCATCTCGATGGCAAGACCGAACGCGGTCGATAGTTCGGCCACCCCGGCGCCAACCGCCTGGATGCCGAGCACCAGATGGTCGGAGGCACGTGCCACGGTACGAACGAATCCAGCATTCTGTTCGAGGGTCATGGCCCGCCCATTGGCGGCCAGGGGGAACCGACCGACAATGATCTCTCCGTGTTCGGCTCTGGCCGTCTCCGGATCAAGGCCAACCACCACAATCTCGGGATCGGTGAACACGATGGCTGGAATGGCCCGGGCATCGAAGACCGAAGGCATGCCGGCGATGGCCTCGGCCACGATCTCACCTTGCTTCATCGCCCGATGGGCCAGCATCGGCTCGCCGGTCACATCGCCAATGGCCCAGACGTTTCGCATTGAGCTTCGCCCCTGTTCGTCGACGACGATGGCTGCGCCTTCGGTCTGAAGACCCAGCCCGTCGAGGCCGAGGCCGTGGGTGTTCGGTCGGCGACCAACCGTTACCAGAATGCGATCAGCCGTTAGCAGCCGCTCTTCGCCGCCGTCGGAAACCACGAGCCCCGATCGATCGGCCGAAACAGCCCGAGTCGAGGTCAGGATCGAAACATCAAGGGAAGCCAACCTCTTGTTCAACGGCTTGGTCAGCTCGGTGTCATAGAGGGGCAGCAGCCGGTCTTCGGCCTCGACGATCGTCACGTGGGTGCCGAGTTTGGCAAAAGCCGTGCCGAGTTCGAGCCCGATATAACCCCCGCCAACGATCGCCAACGAGTCTGGCACCTCGGTAAGAGCCAACGCCTCCGTCGACGAGATGACGTTGTCACCGAAGGGCAAAGACGAAAGCGAAACGGGTCGTGACCCGGTTGCGATTACGACGTGCTCGGCCTGAATCAACAGCCGTCCCCCGCCTTCTGACGACCCGAGAGCCACGTCGCAGGTCTTGCCGTCGACCATCGTGGCCCTCCCGTTGACCACCACCGTCCCGACCGCCTTCAACAACGAGGCAACCCCGGTATTGAGGCGGCGGACGATGCCGTCCTTCCAGGCCACCGTCCGACCGAGGTCGATCGAAGGCGATGCGGAGGAGATGCCGAGCGGAGAGGAACCGGAAGCGGCAGCGACGCGTGCGAACTCGTCTGCGGCGTGGATGAGTGCCTTTGAGGGAATACAGCCAACGTTGAGGCACGTCCCGCCGAGCGGTTGATCGTCGACAACGACCGCCGGGATACCAAGCTGGCCGCATCTGATGCCTGCGACATAGCCACCAGGGCCGCCCCCGAGGATCAGGACCGTCGTGGAACGCCGTTCCACCGACGCATCGGCAACGGCCTGCTCGATGGATGATGTCACGGTTGGCCCGCCGCCGAATCTGCCTCGGAACCGGCCGGCGGCTTATCGATAAAGAGCAGTGCCGGCTGTTCGAGCAAGCTCCGGATCCGCTGAACAAAGGAGGCAGCGTCCCAGCCGTCGACGATGCGATGGTCGAACGACGACGAGAGGTTCATCATCTTGCGGGCGGTCACAACACCATCCACAAACACCGGGCGGGTCGCGATCTTGTTCACCCCGACGATGGCAACCTCGGGCTTATTGATCACGGGAGTCGTGACCAGGCCTCCGAGCGCACCAAGGCTGGAGATGGTGATGGTCGAGCCACTCAGATCGGCAGGCGCCGCCTTGCCTGACCGGGCCGCCTCCGCCAGCTCGCCGATGCGAGCAGCCAGCTGCCACAGCGAGGACCGTTCGGCGTTGCGGACGACGGGAACGACCAGCCCGTTCGGGGTTTGGGTGGCGATACCGACATGAACCCCGTCGTAGATCGTCAACGTCTCGGACTCGTCGTCGACGTTGGCGTTCATCTGGGGGAAGCGACCGACGGCATCGACGATGGCGGTGATGAGGAACGGCAACAAGGTTAAACGAGGGTGTCCGCTCGTTGCCTCCTGCTCGTTGAGCGTCGACCGAAGCTCCTCCAACGCGGTCATGTCGACCTCGTCGACGTAGGTGATGTGGGGGATCGACTGAGTGGAGGCAAGCATGCGCTTTGCGATCTGCCTCCTGATTCCAATGATCGGCGTTGTCTCGAAACCGGACTCGCCCTCCAAGTCGACGTCGGCCACGACCGCCGACTGCGACGACACAACGGAGGAACCATCGCCAGCCCAGAACGCATCGAGGTCGGCATGGGTGATCCGGCCGGCCGGTCCAGTGGCACCAACCCGACGAAGATCGATCCCGGCCTCCCTGGCCCGGCGCCGGACCGCAGGAGTCGCCAGCGGCGGTTCGCCTTCGCGCCGCGGCGGCCGCGACTGTGGGCCCCGAGCTTCGATCAGCGTCTCATTGCCGTTGTCGGCGGTCACCTTGGACACGACGCCACTGTCGGCTCCCTCGATGGGATTACCGGCAACTCCGGGTACTTCGACGGCCGGGGGCGGGTCGTTGGCGACTACTGAGAGGGTCAGATGAACGTCGTCGAGCGGCGGGCGAGCACCCGCATCACCTTCAACGGTCATCTCGACGAGATCGCTTCCCACCGCCATGACCCCGCCGATCTCGCCGTTCAAGCCGGCAATCACACCGTCGGTTGGTGACGGAATCTCAACGTTGGCCTTGTCGGTCATCACCTCGGCCAGGATCTGGTTTCGCTTGACGATGTCGCCGACGGAAACTGACCACGAGACCAATTCGACCTCGGCGATACCTTCACCGACGTCGGGCACCTTGATGACATGTACGCCCATAGATGTCTCCAACTTCAGTAGCTGAGCACGGCGGCGATAGCGCGGCCCACTCGATCGGGGCCTGGGAAGTAGGCCCATTCCTGACCCATCGGGTACGGCGTGTCCCAACCGGTGACCCTGGTGATCGGCGCTTCGAGGTAGTCGAAGCACCGCTCCTGCACCTGAGCCGAAAGCTCGGCTCCGAAACCGCTTGTCCTCGTTGCCTCATGGGCGATCACCACCCGACCGGTCTTGCGAACCGAGGCGACGATGGTGTCGATGTCGAGTGGGAGCAAGGTCCGCAGGTCGATCACCTCGGCGTCGACCCCCTGCTCGGACGCGGCTGCCGCCGCCACGTGAACCAGGGTGCCGTAGGCCAGCAGGGTGACGTCGGCCCCCTCCCGAACCACCGATGCCTTGCCGAGGGGAATGTGGTAGTGACCCAGGGGGACCTGCCCATCCGGGTGGGACGACCAGGACTGGATTGCACGGTCGTGGTGACCATCAAAGGGGCCGTTGTAGAGGCGTTTCGGTTCGAGGAAGACGACAGGGTCGTCGTTCTCGATGCTTGAGATCAGGAGACCTTTGGCGTCGTAGGGTGATGACGGCACGACGACTTGAAGCCCGGCAACATGGGTGAAGAGTGCCTCCGGGCTCTGAGAGTGCGTTTGGCCGCCTCGAATGCCTCCGCCGACCGGCATACGAACGACGAGCGGGGCGCTCAGCTCTCCGGCCGAACGAGACCGCAGTCGGGCCGCCTCCGAAACGATCTGGTCGTAACCGGGGTACATGTAGTCGGCGAACTGGATCTCGGCCACCGGACGCAGTCCGTAGGCCGCCATGCCGACCGCAGCCCCCACGATGCCGCTCTCGCTGATCGGGGTGTCGAACGATCGATGGGTGCCGAAGCGTTGCTGTAAACCTTCGGTACAGCGAAAGACACCACCGAAGTAGCCGGCGTCCTCGCCAAAGGACACGACACGCTCGTCGCGCTCCATCATGGTCGACAGCGCATCCCGGATCGCCTCGATCATCGTCATGGTCTCGGTGGGAGACCCGGCCCCGTTTTCCAGGGCCTGGCTTGCTATCGGGCTGTACTGAGGGTCGGCCATCTCAGATTCCCAACTCTTGCCGTTGCTCGATGAGGTGACGCGGCATCTCCGCATAGACATGTTCGAACATGTGGCTGGCGCTGAGTTTGGGGCCGCTGTTCATCGTGCCAAGCTTTTCCGCTTCGATAACGGTGGCATCGAGGGTGGCCACCACCTCGTCGCTCATGGCCGCGATCTCGTCTCTGGTCAGCACGCCGTCGCCGATCAGGTGGGTCGAGAGTCGCTCGATCGGATCCCCAAGGGGCCAACTCGATGCGGCGTCGGCCGACCGGTAGCGACTCGGATCGTCGGACGAGGAATGGCTTCCGGCCCGGTAGGTGACCCATTCGATGAGGGTCGGCCCGAGCCCGGCCCTAGCTCGACGGGCGGCCCATTCGCTTACCGCGTACACCGCAAGCAGGTCGTTGCCGTCGGCTCGCAGGGTCGGCAAGCCGTAGCCGGTCCCCCGCTGGGCGAAGGTGGCTGCGTCACCACCGGCGATGCCTTGAAAGCTTGATATGGCCCATTGGTTGTTGACGATGTTGATGATCACGGGCGGCTGGTAGACCGAGGCGAACACGAGGGCCGAATGGAAGTCGTTTTCGGCCGTCGAACCCTCGCCGGTCCAGGCGACGGCCACATTACGCTTGCCCTCGATGGCCGACGCCATGGCCCAACCGACGGCCTGAATCAGCTGGGTGGCAAGATTCCCCGAGATCGGGAAAAAGCCCTTCTCTGGAACGGAGTGCATGCTCGGCAGCTGGGCGCCCTTGAGCCGATCACCACTGTTGGAAAGAGCTTGGCAGCACATCTCCATCAGGGAGTGGCCAGCGGTCATCAACAGGCCAGACTGCCGGTAGGTCGGGAAGTGCATGTCGTTCCCGGGGCCGTAGCCGTTGGACGTGGCCTCGATGGCGAGCGCCGAACCGACCGCGATCGCCTCCTCACCTCGGGACTGGATGGCGAATCCGGCTTTACCCTGGCGCTGCAGCAACATGGCTTGCTCATCGAACGCCCGGGTCTCGATGAGGTGCTTAAGGGCCCGAACTCGAAGTCCCTCCGAAAGGTCTGGCGCCCAGGGACCGACCGCGCGACCGTGTTCATCGAGTACCCGGATGATCTTGCTGGTGTAGGCGTGGGTGTCTTCGGCTGACACGTCGACGGCTGGCATGGGGACACTGCCAGCCGGCGAGATGTTGATTCGAGAGAAGTCGGGTTCCTCTCCGGGCCTGGCCGGCGGTTCAGGAACGGTGAGCCTCATCGGCTGCATCTCGGTCATCGCTTCGTGACCTCGCGTTTTGGCAGATGTACGGGCGGACGATTGGTCAAACGGTCGATACGACCGATGATAGTTGTCGCGTCAGGGGGGATGCGGTTCCAGTGCCGGAAGTCTCCAAGCCCGGTGGGTGGCTGCTATTCATGACGCGATGCGCCTTCTCTATGTCGACATCGACACCCTCAGGGCCGACCATCTCGGATGTTACGGCTACCACCGGAACACCTCGCCGAACATCGACGCGCTAGCCACCCGCGGCGTTCGATTCGATAACGTCTACGCCTCCGACGTGCCCTGTCTGCCGAGCCGTACCGCCCTCGTCTCCGGCATGTTTGGTATTCGCAACGGCGTCATCAACCATGGTGGCGTTGCCGCCGACCTGCCGCCCGAAGGACCCGATCGCGGCTTTCGCTCGAAGGTCATCGGCCAGTCGTGGCCGTCGATGCTTATGCAGGCCGGATATCACACCGCCTCGTTGTCGAGCTTTCCCCTCCGTCACTCGGCTCCATGGTGGACGAGCGGTTTTATGGAGGCCATGAACCTGATGCGGGGCATGGGTAATGAGCGGGCAGACGAGGTTGTCCCCCACGCGTTCGACTGGCTCGACCGAAACGGAGCCGCCGACGACTGGTTTCTCCACGTACACCTGTGGGATCCACACACGCCATACAACACTCCGGCCACCTTCCCAAACGTGTTCGAAGGTGATCCGGTGCCAGGCTGGCTGACCGAGGAGGTCCGGGCTTCTCACTGGGAGCTACCCGGGCCCCACTCTGCCCAGGAGGTGACCGGCTACCACTACGACGAGTTCGGTCAGGAAGCACTGCACCCCCGCCAACCGATGCAGGCCTCCTCGATGGATGAGGTCAAGCGCATCTTCGACGGCTATGACCTCGGCATCCGCTACGCCGACGATGCTGTCGGTCGCCTGCTCAACCGACTGGCCGATCTCGGCGTGCTCGACGACACAGCCATCATGGTCAGCTCGGATCATGGCGAGGCCTTCGGCGAACTCGGCGTTTATTGCGATCACCAAGCCGCCGATCAGGCCACGTGCCGAATCCCCATGATCCTGTCGTGGCCCAGCGTGGAGGCTCGCAGCTACGGGGGCCTGCACTATCAACTCGACGTGACCACAACCATCGCAGACATGCTCGGGATCGTAGCTCCCTCCCATTGGGACGGTGTCTCGATCAGGCCGGCCATCGATACCGGACAGGAGGCGGGCCGTGATCACCTGGTTGTGTCGCAGGGGGCATGGTCGTGTCAGCGCTCGGTCCGATGGGACGACTGGATCTATACCGAGACCCGCCACGACGGCTTCCACGCCTGGGACCCCGAGATGCTGTTCGATCTGGCCGACGATCCCCATCAACAGCAGGATCTTGCCGGCGATGACGGCTCGACCCTCAACACCGGTCGCCGTCTTCTCGAAGGCTGGCGGACCGAGGCGCTCGAAACGTCGACAACCACCATCGATCCCATGGATGTTGTGCTCGGCGAGGGCGGCCCCTTCCATTGCCGTGGCCGACTGCCCGACTACCTTGAGCGGCTGCGCGGCACCGGTAGAGGTCATTGGGCCGAGGTGCTGGCCGATCGCCACCCCGGCGAACTGGTCCCCTGATCACTCGGTGGCCTGCCTCGCTTCAGCTGGGCCGGTTAGGAATACTGGCGACATGGAGCTTTATGAAACGATGCGCACGACCTTCGCGGCCCGTGACTTCACCGACGAAGACGTCGACAACGCCACGCTGTACCGCATGCTGGAACATGCCCGGTTCGCCCCGAGCGGCGGCAACCGGCAGGGCTGGAAGGTAGTGGTTGTTCGTGACAGCGACACGAAGCTGAAGCTCGGCGAGCTCTGTCATCCCGCCATGAGGGTGGCGGCGGCCCAGATGCGGGCCGGTGAGGTCTACTGGCA
Organism: Phascolosoma agassizii; assembly: GCA_035593235.1. Classification (NCBI taxonomy): domain Eukaryota; kingdom Metazoa; phylum Annelida; class Sipuncula; order Phascolosomatiformes; family Phascolosomatidae; genus Phascolosoma; species Phascolosoma agassizii. The sequence continues at coordinate 80,042 of JAVJHY010318121.1, read as the reverse complement.
GACGGTGACCCCGACCTCTGTGAACATCGAATCCGCAGCGGCCAACACCGACCTCCCGATCGCCATCCCGATGTTCGAGAACCTCGATCAGGTGCCGGTGGTCCTGGTGGTCGCGGTCGATCTGCGATTCGTGGCGTCGATGGACATGCACCTCGGCCGCATCGGCATCGTCAGCGGCGCGTCGATCTATCCCCTGGCCTGGAACATTCTGCTCGCCGCTCGCAACGAAGGCCTTGCCGGCGCCTTGACCACTCTTTTGGCCTCGGCCGAGCCGGACGCCCAGAAGCTGCTCGGGCTCGAAGAGTATGAGGCGGTGGCCGCGATGCTCCCCATCGGGAAACCGCCAAAACAGCTAACGAAGCTGAGCCGCAAGCCCGTCGAGGAGTTCGTCTTTCTCGAACGAGGCGACGGCGAACCTCTCACCAATCCGGTCTGAGGAGGCCGGGGCCTTCAGTCGATCCGTAGCTGTCGCCACCGCGATGTTGCCTCGGTGAGCGGTTGGTCCTCGGCGTCGACGATGGCGCCATTGACGAACATGTCGCGACCGTCGACCCGCTCGATTCGAGCCCGGGCGATCACATCGGTTGCCATGGCGACCGGGCGACGATACTGCAGGTGCATCTCGGCCGTGATGCAGGCCATGTCCGACGCGTCGAGCGGTAGTCCGAGCTGGGCCGCAACCCCCATCACCTCGTCGAGAATCGTTGCCTGTATGCCACCGTGCACCACCGTGTCGAGACCGCAGTGATGGGAAAAGGGGCGGTGTATGGTCTCCACCGTGCCGTCACTGAATCGATGAAAGCGAAGGTGGAGGCCTCCCTCGTTTGCCTCCCCGCACCCGAAACACCGGTCGACGCCGGAGCGGTCGATGTCGACCAGGCTCGGTTGCTCACTTTCAGGAACCTCCGGCCTCACTGGCCGATAAGGCGACTGCGGAAGCGCCGCATGCCACGCAGCCAGCGGTCGTAGTCGGTGGCCTTTCGCTCAAAATAGGTTCCGACCTCAGGGTGGGGCAACACGAGGAACCGCTCCTCACGAATGGCCTCGATGCACTCCTGGGCGACCGCCTCCGGTTCGAGGATGCCGTCGCCCGCCGCCTGCCTTGCGCTCTTGTTGTCTGTCATCTTCTTGGCCCGTGGGCCCATGATGTTTGTCCGCACGGCCTGGGGGCACAGCACCGAGACCCCGATGCCCTCCTCGCCGTGATTGATCGACACCCACTCGGCGAAGGCAACGGCGGCATGCTTTGAAACGGCATAGGGTCCCGAGTCCATCTGGGTCAGGAGACCGGCAGCCGAGGCGGTGTTCAGCAGATAGCCGCCGCCCCGCTCGATCATTCCCGGCACGACGGCGCGGGCGGCATAGAGATGAGACCAGGTGTGGACGTTCATCATCCGCTCCCACTCATCGGTCGGCAGATCCAGACCGCCCGGCAGGCCGTACCCGGCGTTGGACACGAACACATCCAGCGAGCCGAACTTCTCGGTGGTGTCGACAACGATCTGTTCCACCGCCCGCTCGTCGCCGACATCGAGTTCGGCCGCGGTGGCTACCGGACCGATCATTTCGGCCGTCTCCGCTGCGTTTGCACCGTTGAGGTCGGTGCACACGACGGCCCGCACTCCTTCATTGGCAAAGGCCTGAGCCAACGAACGGCCGATGCCCGAACCGGCCCCCGTGATTACCGCTACCTTCTCGCTGAGTTCCATGGCCCGACCCTAATACTGTCCGCCTCGTTAACGCAGATACTGAGACGGGACTGAGCAGGGTCCGGCTCAGCTTCGGTTTGCCAGACGATGGGCGAACCGATGGCCCGACCAGGTGTCGTCGATTGCGCAGACCTTGATGTCGACGACACCCGCCCCGAGCCCGAGTTCGCGGATCACGCCGCCGTCGATATCGGTTGCCACACCCGACGCCTTCTTTGGCCAGGCCAACCACAGGCCTCCGTCGGGAAAGATCTTGGCCGTCAGATCTGGCAAGCGCTTCTCAAGGCGAGACCGCCTCTCGAAGAAGGCGATGACTACATCAGCGGATCCCCGCAGCGTGGTCTTCAACCGCACCCCCTCAGGGAGGGGCGAGACGAGGTCGGCGAAATCGTCCGGCCCGTTAAGCACAGCAACGACCGAGTCGGGTTTAATACCAAGCTTCTTGGCCAGTGGCGTGCCTGAATAGCCTGCTGGTGACATGGCTCCACTGTAGGCACCCCTCCCTCACCGAGCCGGGCTACCCGCCTCCGTTAGGCGATGCCGAGGCGCTGGTACTGCTCTTTGGGGGCCTCGACCGACTTCAGAGCGGTTCGCAGCAGCTCGATCATGTCGGCCTCGCTTCCCTCGCCGACACGGTTTTCGGCCTCGTCGGGATCGACGTCGAGATCGTAGAGGTGATGTTGGCCAACCGATTTGTCGCCTCGGGCCCAGAAGGGCAGGGCATCGCCTGCTTGGTATGGCTGACGAATGACGGGTACCTCCGAGCCAGGCATCAGATCGAGCCTTGCTCGATGGTCTGGTGGGGGGAGCTCGACGAAGTCCCTGACGCTGGCAGGCATGTGCACCGGCATGGTCGACCACCGGTTGGACCACATCGACAGGGGAAACCCGTCGACGGCGGGAGCCCGAGCATACTTACGACGGCCATCGGTGACCTGAACCCAATTGCCGAACACGCCGCCAAGAGCCCACTCGCGGATCCGATCAGCTTCACCTCGAAGCAGCGGACCAAGCGAGGACCCATGGGTCCGGTGGGCCGCTTTTGCCTCGAACACCTCGGCGATCGTTGCATGAATATCGACGTTGGTTGTTAGGGCATCACAAGTACCGCCGCCGGTAACTCCAGGCCAATGGATGAGCAGTGGCGTGTGACCGAGCGGCTCGAATTGCGGCACCATCGGCTTGCCCCAGATGTCGTGACGCTCCCCACCGGGCATAGTGCGTTCCTCGCCGAGGTAGTGACCATGGTCGGTGCAAACGATCACAGCCGTCGAGTCCCACAGATCTCCATCGTCGAGAGATGCCAGCACCTCGCCGAACCAGTGGTCGATCATCGACAGCTTTGCTCCATAGTTGGCTCGTATGTGCTGGGCCTGAGCCGATGAGATATGACCCTTCGATTGTCCGCCGACAACGTAGGGCGGCCAGATCAGAACCTCGTCGGGCGACGGGTCGTCCCAGTATCGGCCGAGCCACGGCTCCGGCGTGTCGAAGGGCTCATGGGGGTCGAACTCGTCAACGAAGAGAAACCAGCGATCGCAGTGGCTTGGAGCGGTCCGAAGCCAGTTGGCCGCGCTGCGCATCGTGGCCGGACCGGGGAAGTCCTCCTCCACCCGAAAGTGGGTGCGCGAACGGTCGTAGGCCCGGTCCGGGCCCTCGGCGCCGAAGGCATCGGTCCAGAACCAGCCACCGTCGCGCGCCGGCACGGCCGGAGCACCGACCCACGATGGATCGGCGTGGATCTTCCACGGATCTCCCTCGTGACCGCGCAGGTAGTCCCAGGCGTTGAAGTCGACGTGATAGTTCTCGCCTCCGGTTTCAAACAGGTGCGGATGGTCGGAGATGAGAGCCGAGGCAACGCCGGAGGTGGCGATGTCGGCAACGATCGATCGTTCCCACAACTCGATCGAACCCCAGCACCGCCACAGAAAATCGAGCGAACCGACCAGGATGTCGTGGCGGGCAGGCATACAGGGAAGCGAACCGGTGACGTGGCGGGTGAATCGGGTCGAGCGTTTTGCGAATCGATCGAGGTTCGGGGTTGTGAACTCGGTGCCACCGTAACAGCCGAGGTGGTGGCGATTCATCGAATCGAGCAGCACAACCAACACGTTCTCGACCGAGCGACCGGCGCCTTTGTTGTCAGCGGTTTTGTTTGTGGTTTTGTTGGCAGGGTTGGCGGCGTCAGCAGGTTCTGGCATCGACGCAACGCTAGGCCCTTGGCGTCCCCCGACTGTCATCGATCGGCCATTGCCGACTCGATGAGTAGGCGTTAGAGCCATGGGCCCTAACCTTCGACACAGGTCACGTCGAGATCGGTTTGGCGTGAGGCGTTCCAACCCAACGGGCCATAGCCGGCCGACGGTTCATCCTCACAAAGCCAGCGAATCACGTTGTCCGGCATGCCGCCCAGACGCATCCAGGCGTAGTCGGCGACCGCCGGCTTGGCGTCTGAACCAAGTTCGTTCACAAAGTACCGACTGTCGACCGGAGCGTTGACCGTGGCTCGGTCAAGGTTGATCGTGGCAACCCAACCCTCAGGATTGGCCGCTCCGAATCCCACTGCAAAGAGCGCAGCAAGCAGCACCGCGGCCGACGGGAGCCAATTGCGTTCGTGGTGGAGACCAAACGAGCGGGCCACCGACAGCATGGTCATGATCGCCAGCCACCCGAGGAAGGTTGCCACCGACAGCCGAAGCATGGTCATTCCGAAGGCGCCGACATAGAACCAGAGTCGGCTGAAGGAAACGATGATAAGCACCACCAGAGCGGTCCCGATTGCGAGAGCGGGAATCCGCTGGGCAGAGTCAGGCACGAGCTTGGTCCTGGCCGCCCGGTGAGCGATGTTGAGCATCGTGAGGCAGAACACGGCAACCGCCACCAATTGGAAGAAGCCCTCCCTGGCGTATTCGGCAGCCGTGATCCCCTGGTCGGCGAGGACCGACTCAGCGCCACCGCTAATCACCGCCACCTGCAACCCACACCAGACGGCCAAGGTCGCAGCCACCGCCCACAACACGGTCAGCGATTCGGCCCGGTAGAGCGAGACAGAACCGTCGGTCGACGCCGGCTCAGGTTTGGCCCGTACTGCCAGCAACGCCAGACCTGAGACAGGCACGATGAGGAAGGCGAAAATGAAGAGGTGCCCAATCCCGGCTACGACGTCGAACAACGAGACCAACCAACCGAAGGCCGGATCGGCATTTGCCAACATGGCACCGAGGACAATGACGACCGCGCACGCCCCTATGGTCGAGCGCAACCAGATGCCCGCCCGCCCGGCCATCTGACCCGATCCGAGGGAGATGCCGTTGTAGACCCACGGTAGGGAGTCGTGCAGAGCCTGTAGCCCGACCCGCAACGACCTCATCCAGGGTTGGCGCTGTCCGAGAACAAGGCCATCACTTGCCACCAGGGCGACCAACGCCGCGATGGCGGCCAACAGCATCCACACCACCCACAGCGAAGCCCGGACACTGAGCAGCAAACCGGCAGACAGGATCAGCACCGCTCCGCATCGCTGGGCCAACGATTCCAGCCGGACGGTCACCGCCAGCAGCCCGAACACGGCCAGAACGGTTAGCGACATAACCAGCGATGCCGCCGGGACCCGCAGGGCGATGTTGCCAAGGGCAGCGATGACGACGATCAGCACGGCGATCGCCGGCTGCCACCTGGGCAGGAGGCTTCCTGGTTTCCAAGGAACCGGACGTGACGGAGGCGCCCACCTACTCATCTCCGCCAGCTCTGGTGCCGATGGTGGAGGGCGTGGTGGCGTAAGCACCATCGAACCCGGAGGTCCTACTTCGGGTTCGGGTTTTTTGGCGCGTTGAACAGACGATTCGGACACGATGGTCTTCTCCTTTGATTGTGCGCTCCGGCCGGGCGGAGCGGCGGGGTCAGGCGGTCGGCCGCGACGGCAGTACCACCGTCACGCATGCCCCCCTTGGCTTGTTTGATGTAATGCGAATCGTCCCGTGGTGACGGTCAACGATTCGTTTGCAGATGGCGAGGCCGAGTCCGGCACCGCCACCTCCGGTCAGAGCCGATCCGTCGGCCTGCCAGAAACGTTCGAACACTCGGCCCTGGTCTTGCGGGGCGATGCCGGGGCCCACATCGCTGACACGAATGACGACGTCGTCCTCGCGTCCCTCGGCCTCGACCGAGACTTCGCTTCCCATCGGAGCGAACCGAAGAGCGTTGCCGATGATGTTCGTGAAGAGCTGGTGGAGTCGACCCTCGTCGGCAAGCACGCCGAGCGGGCCGTTTGTCGAAAGCGAGATATCGGAGGCGGGGTGAAGAAGCTCAGCCTCATCGACCACCTGCTTCAGTAAGACGCCGACCGCGACAAGCTCGCCAGGTCGCTCGTCTCCGGGACTCTCCAACCGACCAAGGTCGAGGAGCTGGGTCACCAGCTTCGAAAGGTGCTCGGCCTGGGCAAGCATTGTGGCCAACGTCTGTGGGTTCGGGGTCGAAACATGGTCGACCAGATTCTCGATATGGCTACGCAACGCCGCAACCGGCGTTCGCAACTCGTGCGAGGCGTTGGCCACGAACTCCTTCTGAGAGCGATCAACCTCCGCCAGCTCGGCCGCCATTCGATTGAACGACTCAGCCAGCTGGCCGACCTCGTCCTTGGCCGTCACGTTGACTCGGCGGTGATAGTCGCCCTTGGCCATCTCGCCGGCGCCACGAGCCATCTGGCGAAGCGGGTTTGTCATGCCATGGGCCAGGAACTGCACGGCAACCAACGCAAGGGCTGCGGAGATGATCGGACGGATCCAGACGGGCCAGCCCCAGTAGTAGCCAACCTGGCTTACCAGAGCAGTTACCGCCACTGCGGCGACAATCACGATCGACCACTTGGTTTTGATGCTGCTTACGCGATCAAGAGGACGGGGTCGTCGCATACGACTCATGCAAGCACCTCGCCGAGGCTGTACCCAATTCCGTGAACGGTTCGGATCATGTCGTCGCACGTCTTGCGACGGATCGACCGCACATGACTATCCACGGTCCGGACAACCGAACCGTCGCGATAACCCCAGACCTTGTCGAGCAGTTGGAGGCGACTCAGCACCGCACCGTTTGCCTCCTGAAGGGCTCGAAGCAGATCAAATTCGGTTGGTGTCAGGTGTACGGCCTCCGCCCGGAACTCGACGGTGCGGCGGGCCGAGTCGAGGGTGAGGGCCCCCGACGTCACCGACGGGACCTCGGTGGCTCTTCGAAGAACGGCTCGAACCCGGGCGGCCAGCTCCTTCATCGAGAACGGCTTCGTGAGGTAGTCGTCGGCCCCCATTCCCAGCCCGACAAGCAGATCGGTTTCGTCGCTTCGGGCGGTGAGCATGATCACGGGCACTCGGCGGGTGGCATGAACCTGGCGGCACACTTCGAGCCCATCGAAACCAGGCAGGTTGAGATCGAGAATCATCAGGTCGGGCACCGCGTCGATGGCCGCGGCGACCGCATCAGGTCCGCTGCTGGCGTGGATGGTGCGGAATCCTTCGGACTGCAATCGGCTGATGACGGCCTCGGCGATGGCCTGTTCATCTTCGACGACGAGGATCGTTGCCGATCCCTTGCCGATGTCGTTCCCCGTTCCCACGCACTCAAGACTAGGAGAGGGGCCGAGGAGAAGTCCCTCATGAGTTGTGAAGGTTCGATGCAGCCCGTTAACAGGTTGGCCAGGAGGCCAGGATTCTCGATTCGAGAGGTGGCAACGGCCGATTGCTGAGCATGCTCAGGTCATCGGCCAGGATCCGCCGGGTTTCGGCGGGATCGATGATCTCATCGATTTTCATCGTGCCTGCCGCCTCGTAGGGCGACGTCGCCTCCCCGACCTCGGCCACCAACCGCAACCGCTCGGCCTCCCGCTCATCGGCATCGACGATGCGGTCGAGCTTCGAGCCGTAGGCCACGTTGACGCCGACCTCCGGGTCCATGAACCCAATCTCGGCGCCAGGCCACGCATAGAGGCCCTTGTTGACCATGCCCGCACCGTTCATGGCCTGCCAGGCGAGACCGAACGCCTTGCGGATGCAGACGGTGAGCGTCGGTGTCGATGCCAGCTGCAACGCCTGCATCATGCGCATCCCCCAATGGAGCATGCGGTCGTGCTCGACTCGCTTGCCAACCATGAAACCCGGCACGTCGACCAGCCACACGATCGGGATGTTGAATGAATCGCAGACCGTGGTCAGCCTGATGATCTTGTGACAGGCTTCCGGGTCGAGTACGCCTGCGTTGAACATCGGATTGTTGGCGATGAAACCAACCGACCACCCGTCGATCCTGGCGAAACCGGTCGAGACGTTTCGGGCGTAGTGGGGCTGGATCTCGAACACCGAGTCTTCGTCGCAGATGCGTGAAACGACCCGCCGCATGTCATAGCCGCGGGTCCGACGTGTCGGTACCAGATCCACAAGCCCGGGATCGGGGGCGATGTTGCCGACCGACTCGGTGCGGGGCGGCGGCTGGTGGGCATTGGTCGGGAGGTAGCTCAGCCAGCGACGAATGGCGGCGTAGGCCTCGTCGTCGGTCTCGACCCCGAGATCGATCTGGCCGGTGCCCTTGGCGTGGACGTCGACTCCGCCAACCTCCTCGAAGCTGATGACCTCACCGGTGGCGATCTCGAAGACCTTGGGAGAGGTCACGGCCAGCGTCGAGCCCTTGGTCATAACCACAAAATCCGACAGTGCCGACAGAAACGACGAACCACCGAACGACTGGCCGACGATAGCCGTCGCCATCGGGACCTCGTGACGACGGCGGGCCATCGCGAACAGCTCGCCGGCCTCGGAGATGCCTTCCGAGCCGATCAAGTCGGGAATGCGACCACCACCGGTCTGTCCGAAGTGCACGACGGGAACCCCCATCGCCATCGCCCGCTCATACAACCGCTGCTCCTTGCGGCCACCAACGACCGAGCTCGAACCCCGCTTGACCGTGATGTCGTCGCCGAACACAGCGATCGGGCGGCCATCGACGCGTCCGTGTCCGCCGATCTTGCCATCGCCGGGCGTGGAGCTGCGGTCCTCGGGCCGCATCGAACGGGAGAAGGTGCCGACCTCGCGGAACGAATCGTCGTCGACAAAGCCATCGATGTGATCGCGAATGGTGCGGATGCCCTCTTGATGGAGCCCTTCGACCTTGTCGGTGCCACCCATCTCGGCGCGAATGCGATCGGCCCGCTTCCCGCGCTCAAGGATCGGATCGGGTGCTTCATCACTCATGGCAGGAGTTTGCGACATCAGCTCGGCGCACCACAAGCTCTCGGGCCGATCGACCGCTGGGGGTTGCCGTAGGACGTCTGCTTTTGCCGGCTCTCAGAGATACCTGAGGTCGACGAAAGCAGCGACGCGGGGCAATGATGGCGCCATGCCCATCGGACCAACTTGGAACATCGGTGACGTCACCGTCACGAGCATCATCGAAGGCGACCAGCACTGGCGATTCGCCTGGCTACTGCCTGAGGCCACCGACGGCGAGGTTGCCGCCATCGACTGGCTGCGGCCGCACTTCGTCGACGAGAAGGGCAAGATGATCCTTCGCATCCAAGCCCTCATGGTCGAATCGATGGGACAACGGATTCTTGTCGACACCTGCGTTGGCAACGACAAAGACCGACCGACCCCCCTGTTCGACAAGCTCCAGACCGACTTCATGCAGGATCTGGTCGACGCCGGCTTCGAGCCCGAGTTGGTGAACCAGGTGGTGTGTACCCACCTCCATGTCGACCACGTCGGTTGGAACACGACGTTGCGAGACGGCGAGTGGGTGCCAACCTTCGTCAACGCCGACCACCTCTTCGGCCGGATCGAATACGAGCACTGGAGCGCCATCGACGAGACCGCGATCTACGGCGACGTCATGGCCGACTCGATCGCCCCGATCGTGGATGCCGGTCTGGCAACGATGGTCGAATCGGATCACCGGCTCACCGACGAGGTCTGGCTCGAATCAACACCTGGGCATACGCCAGGCCATCACAGCATCCGCATCTCGTCGAGCGGGGCCGAGGCAGTCATCACCGGCGACATGGTCCATCACCCGATCCAGTTCCCCCATGTTGATCTGGCGTCGAGTGCGGACACCGACTCCGCTGCCGCCATCGCTACCCGCCGGGCCAGTTTCGCCCGATGGGAGGCCGACGACGCGCTCGTCATCGGCACCCACTTCGCCGGGCCGGGGGCCGGGCGTCTCAAGGCTGAGGGAGACGGCTGGCGCCTTGACGTATGAGAGGGTGTGTGCAGGCGGCCAGACACCTACCGGTCAAGCCTTGCCGTGTCGCCGCATCGGTGGCACCGTCGTCGGTGGTTGTTTCCGGGGTGGCAGTTCAACCAGCAATTCGGTGGTGGCAGCGGCGATGATGGCAACCGCATGCTCGAACGCCTCTTCGGTGGCGGCCGACGGCTGACGAATCCCGCTGATCTTGCGGACATACTGCCGGGCCCCAGCTTCGATCTCGGCTGGAGTTGCCGACGGTTCGAGGCCGCGCAGAATCGTGATGTTTCGACACATGTTGTCTATTGTTGCATCTAACCGGCAGCAGTCGAGTGGCGACTGCACGAAGGCCGGTCGAACACCGAGTGGCAAGGGGAACGATGGAGATTCGTTCAATACCTGTGATCGATCTAGGTCCCTATCTCGCCGGTGCTTCCGGCAGTAGAGATACTGCGGCGTCCGAGGTGCGCACGGCGCTCGAAGAGGTCGGCTTTTTCTCGATCGTCGGCCACGGCATCGACTGGGGCAAGGTCGGTGAAATCTACGAACAGAACCGTCGCTATCACGAGCTACCGGACAAGGCGAAGCTTGCCACACCGATGACGGCTGGTTCGATGGGCTATATCCCGCTCGGCGGAGCAAAACGGGGCGACCGACCTCACGCCCTCAACGCTGCGTTCTTCATGGGTCGACCGGGCTCCAAACGAAACCGCTTCCCCGACGAGGCGGCCATACCCGGCTTCCATGATGCAGTGACGGCCTACTACCGCCAAATGGAGCAGCTGTGCAGCCGGCTCCTTCCCCTCTACGCCCTGGCCGCAGGCATGGGAGCGGAACACTTCGACCAATTCTTCGATCCTTCGCTCGCCACCCTTCGGTTGAGTCACTATCCACCGGTCGAGGCTGAGGCCGATCAGTGGGGCATCGATCCCCACAGCGACGCCGGCTTCATGACCCTGCTCCCAACCAATCCGGTCGCCGGCCTGCAGATCCGGCCCGACGGTGAAGAGTGGTTCGCGGTTGAGCAGGAGCCACAGTCCTTCGTGGTGAACTCGGGCGACACCCTCCGGCGTTGGAGCAACGACCGCTTCCTGTCGACGACCCACCGAGCCATCAACACCTCCAATGGCGACCGCTACGCCATCCCATTCTTCTTCGACCCCCGCGTCGACAGTGTCATCGAATGTCTTTCAGGCTGTGCCTCGACCGACGATCCGCCCCGACACGAGCCGCTGATCTACGGCGACTACCTGAAGAGCTTCATGGTCGACGGTTACCCTCAGCTGGCCCTCGGCACCGACGCCGGTACCTGAGCCGCCGCTACCAAAGCTCAGCCCGGGGCGTTCTGCTCAAGGTAGGCCAACACCTCAGCCTCTCCCCGGTGGCCGCCAGGCTGCAGTATCAGGCGATCGACGCCAAGCTCGGCGTAGGCCTCGAGCTGGCCTGGCTTTAGCCGTGACGGAGGCGTGATGCTGATCTTGAGCGGGCCGAGTTCGGCCGGCCGCTCGTATCGGTCCTCCATCTCACGGAGGCGAACGATGTCGGCTTCGGTGGTTTCAACGTCGCGCATGAAGCCATACCAACCGTTGGCCACTTCGACGGCCCGTCTGGCAGCTCGATTGCTGTGACCACCCACGATCACGGGTATGGATTCCTGGGCCGGCTTGGGGTTTGCGGTAACGGATTGGAACGTGACGAACTCCCCGTCGAACGATGCCGCATCGGTGCTCCATAGCAGCCGCATCGCCTCCAGGTATTCATCGGAACGCTCACCTCTACGTTCCATCGGCACCCCGCAGGCTGTCATCTCCGGCTCCAGATAGCCGACGCCGAGCCCGAACAGGAGTCGGCCGCCGCTGAGATGGTCGAGGCTTGCCAGGCTCTTGGCCAGCACCGCAGGCTGACGCTGGGGCAGGATGATGATCCCGCTTCCCAGCTTGATCGTGTCGGTGGCTGCCGCCAGAAATGACAGGGCCACCGCCGTGTCGACCATCGGGGTCTCTGGAGCGGCTGGCGAGGGGGGAGCCTGCGGTTCAGGAAGCACGATGTGCTCACCGGTCCATACCGACTCGTAGCCTGCAGCCTCGGCGGCCTGCGCCACCTTGATCATGGTGGCTGGATCAGCCATCCCTCCCATGTTGATGCCGAACAGACCAATACTCGGTGAACTCATGGTCGCAGTATCCAGTGTTGGGACCGGCGGCAACAAGTCAGACCGCGGTGGCTTTATAGCAAATCATTGTCATCATGGCTCGGTGGCCGCGCCGGTTGATCAGTGCTCGTTGAGTAACAACATCGTCTGCGCTGCACCATGACTGCCAAGCGGTCCGGGCCGCTACCTCGTCTGGCCTTGTTTTCGCCGCTTCCCCCTCAGCGATCGGGTGTCGCCACCTACACCAGCCGCCTGGCTGCCGAACTCCGCCATCATTGCGAGATCACCGTCTTCGTTGGAGCCGCCCCAACCGAGGTCGAGGCCCCGGCTGGGGTCCTCGTTAAAAACGTGGCCGGGTTCCTCGCCGCCGAGTCCGAGCACAGCTTCGATGCCTCTTTGTTCTTCATCGGCAACAGTCACTTCCACGTGGCCATGCTCGATGTGCTCAGGCGACACCGCGGCTCGGTCCTGCTCCACGACATCCGACTTACCAGCCTCTACCAGCAGATCCATCACTACGCCCCCCATATGCTCACCGACGGCACGGTGGGGGCAACGGTGCAACGCCTTTACCCGGGCCGATACTGCGCCGAGGTGGAGCAGATGGTCGTCATTCCTCCCGACGTTGCCGACCAGCACGACGTCTTCCTGTCGAGGGAGGCGGTGACGCAGGCCGACCAGGTCTTCGTCCACTCGCGCCATGCCGCCAGCCTCCTGCGTAGCGACACCGGGGTCGACGCCTCGATCCCCTATTCACTTCCCTGCCCCGACGTTGCCCTGGAGGCCACGAGCGCATCGCCAAGATCGACAGACACCTCCTATGACTCCGCGGTCCTCGGCGCATTCGGCATCGTTGCCCCGATCAAGCAGCCGGAGTTGCTGATCGAGGCGCTCGCCAGGCTTCGGGAACGTCTTCCTCGGGCCCGCCTACGTTTTGTCGGTGCGGTCGATGAGCCCTATCGAGGCGAACTCAACGCACTCGCGGCAAGCCACGGCATCGCTGACTGCGTGGAGTTCACTGGTCATCTTCCCGACCACGAGTTCACAGCGGCACAACGAGAGGCCACGGTGGCGCTCCAACTGAGAGCGAGTTCAAACGGCGAATCATCGGCGTGCGTAAGTGAACTGCTTGCCTTAGGAGTGCCGACCGTCGTCAGCACCATCGGAGCCATGAATGAGCTTCCAGACGGCGCGGTGGCCAAAATCGGTGTGGAGACCAAACCCGCCTCCTTGGCCGACCTCCTTCACACCCTGATCACCGGGACCGAGGAACGCAACGAGCTACGACAACAAGCACGACGCTTCGCCACCAACAACTCCTTTTCCTATGCCGCAGCGGCGCTGGCCAAGCAGCTGTTTGACTAAGCGCCTGTTTGACTAAGCGGCGACGAGTCGCCAGCAAGCTCAAGCCTTACCGATCCCCATTCAACCGTTCGGGCCGGCCAACCCGTATCATCACAACAGCCCCGCGTTCGTCGCGGGTTCCCGGTCAACGAGATCCGCCGCCGCCCCGGACTCCATTTGACAGCTCGGGTGGCGATTTGGAGCCGTGATTCCGGTGTTCGACACGAAACGAGCACGGTCGATTCGAGGCAGCACCCTCTCGACCGAACAACTTGCATCCCACTTCCGTTCGATGGCCAGACAAGCCGGCCTTCGCCTGGCGCAACTCCCCGAACCTCGGACCGAAGACGATGAGATCCGGTTGGAGGAGGAAGCATCGGCCAAGCCGGAGCCAATAACCGGTGAGGCCGCAAGCAGTGTCGAGGTTGAAGTCACCGTCGACGTCGACGACTCGGCCAATGGCGAGACCGAACCGGAAGAGGAACGGCGGGTACCAACGCAGTTCTTCCACCAACTGCTCCATGAGCTACGGACCATCGAACTCGAAAAGCTCCATATGGATGGCGGAACGGCGCTGAGTATCGGAGCGTCGGGGCGCTGGTACTTCGACTGGTTCGAGAATTCGGTCGGCACGCCAGACATACACATCGGCGTTGAAGCCTTCGAGGAGATGCCCGACGACCTTCCGCCTTATGTGCAATGGAACACCTCGACCGCCGATCGGTTTGAGGGTGTCGAGTCGGGAACCGTCGATCTCATCTTTGCCGGTCAAACGACGGAGCATCTCTGGGCGGTCGAACTGGCCGACTTCCTGCTCGAGTCACATCGTGTCCTACGGCCAGACGCACTGCTCGTCCTCGACAGTCCAAACCGCCTTGTGACCGAGCACCTGATGTGGAGCCACGGAGGTCACACGGTCGAGCTCTCCGCCGACGAGATCTGTGAGCTGCTTTCACTTGCCGGCTTCAGGATCGAGGAGAAGACCGGGATCCTGCCGACTCGGATCGACGGATTGGTGACCCCGCAACTCGAAGCGGGCATGGACAACGGAGCGGTGGTGGCCCGGCGGGTTAGGTCAGGGCCGGAGGTTCTGGACGACAGCTTTATCTGGTGGGTCGTGGCCCGCAAGGACGACGTGATCCCCGACCGCGACATGCTGGTTGCGGCAAGCGAACGACTCTTCTGGCAGCACTGGCCGACCCGGGTTGGTCGGGGCATGTGGGAGGGCCCGACGCCTGGCATGGTGGTGATACCGGCCGGAACCGACGGAGTGGTTGCCTCCACCCTGCCCTTTATCTTCGCCGCCGGCGATTGGACCATGGGCATCTGCGTCGATGGCGACAGCGCTGCTCTGAACCACAGCTTCGAGCTTCGTGTGGTCGATGGTGGCGGTAATCCGATCCACGTGCTGACGACCGATCAGGCGGAGATCTCCCAGGCTCGACTCACCTGGAGATTCCACCAGCCTGAGCTGGCCTTCACCTACATGATCCAGGTGGTTGGCAACGGCCCGGAACGCGACATCCATCTCGGTATGCCGTTCGACCTCCATGCCGAGTCCGGCATTGGGGTCCGCGCCGTCGACTGACCATGGCAGGGGCCGGCCTGGACAAGCCGGTCGCGGCCAGGCGCCTGGCCGGCCGGGGACGTTAGCGGCGGGTGGCCACGATCGAGACCCCGGCGGCCAGGTGTTGCAGCTGTTCGCGGGGCGCTCGAAGGTCGATCTCGGCCACGAGTGACCGGGCGACCCGGAGCTGCTCCTGGTCGCTGTGAGAATCCAGATCAAGCAGTTGGGCCCAGCCTTCGAGCGTCTCCGATGTACCCCCGAACCAATCAAGCGATTGGATCTCCCAGTCGCGAAAAAGGTACTCGGCTCCATGGGGTGTGATGGCGAAGTACTGCGGGGCGGCGGTGTCGCCCGACTGGTGGAACGCCATCTGGGCGTAGATCGTTCCGCCTGGTCGCAGGATGCGATGCATCTCCTCGACCGCGCGCATGGGATCGGGAACATGCTCAAGCACCGATTGGCTGAGAATCAGGTCGAACGACTCGTCGACGAACGGCAAGCTGAGGCAGTCGCCATGGACATCGGCGGTATCGAGTGGCAGGCAGTCGATATTGAAGAGCCGAGGATCTCCAAGCCGACGATCGCCCCCGCCGCAATCGAGGGCAACGCAGTCGGTAGGCGCTTCAGCCAGTAGTTCGGCAAACGTGAGCGGAAATCGGTTGCCTCTGTCAACATGCTCATGGCTCGGAGCCGACTGAGCCGACGTAGTGACTTCGATTCGGGTGTCGGTGACGACCATGCGACCGGCGGGCAGGGAGCTGATCACACGAAGCATCACCGTTCGCTCGGCGTTGGAATCGAACACGCAGGTGAGCGCGTTTCCTCCGTCCTCGTCGGCCAGATTGTAGATGCCCCGCACTTTGCCATCGACGACAAGCTCGACGGTTGGACTCCACTCGTCACGAAGGATCTCGAAGGCAACAGTGCGAAACGCCCCGGCCACAACGATGGCGACACCGGGCTCGGCCGCGGCGGCCCACCCTTCGGGTATCGACCACCAACGACCGGCGGTCGAGACCATGTCGGCCCCGGCAGGCAACTCGCAAAGACGAGTAGCCGAGGTGCCGGGTGCATTGGCATCGAGGGCGTTCTCCAAAAAGGACGGTCGATGGTGATCGATCACACCGACACGGCCATGATCCGCGCAGAGCAGGTCGGCGGCTGCGATGCCGTCGTGGCGGACAACGGCGTCGTGAATCTCCACACTGGACCGGCACTGTGGGCAGGCCAAGCGCTTGAGAAGCTGGCCTTGACGAGTCGACGTGGTGGTTTCGGTGGTGGTCATCGAACTCCCTTTGCGGCAACACAGGCATCGAGGGCGCGCTGCATTCGTTGTTTGGCGGATCTCCGGCCGTAGCGAAGGCAGATATCCCGAACGGCATCGCGACGAGGCGTCATGCCGGACCGCAGTTCGGTGTCGACGGCAACGATGGCCCGGGCCAGCGCCTTCGAATCGCCAGGCTTCACGATGGGGTCGGGAGCCTGCACAACGAATGGCAGATTCCCCGCCGTGGTACCGATCGCCCGGCATCCGGCGAGGTATCCCTCAAGGATCGGTACACACAGGCCTTCATGATGCGAGGCGCTGACGACAACGTCGGCCGACTCGTAGCACTCCCACAGCCGCGTATCGTCGATGTCTGGCTCAAGGGTGACAGCATTGTTGAGCCCGAGATCGGTGATCATCTGACGGGTCGCCTCGGCGTAGTCGTCGGTGCTGAGCGCCAGGTTGCCGACAAGTCGCAGATGCACAGGACGGTCGATCTCATGCCTGGCGATCGACAACGCCTCCAAAATGGTGTGAGTTCCCTTCGAGCGGACCAGGCGACCAACCGAAAGCAGCTCCAGAACGTCTCCGCCACCTCGTGGACGCAACGACTTCATCGGTTCAACAGGAAAGGGAACGAACTCAAGACGGGACGGGTCAACACCGAGGTCTTCCAGCGTTTGTCTACTGAAGTCGCTGCAACACCAGTAGCGCGTCCCCCCGATCTGGCTCGCAGCCAACTGCCGGTGAGACTGTTCGATGGCCGGTCGATCACTCAGGTCGACCAGGTGGGCCGGCGTGATGTTGTGGAAGTGCACTGCCGCCGACTGTTTGTCGTGGTCCATGCCGATGATCGCATCGAAGATCGGATAACGGATGCCGAAGTGGAAGATGGCAACGTCGGCCCCGGCAAACTGCGGATGGGTAAGAAGCTGCCAGGGATCATCCACTTGATGGCCGGGGCAGGGCAACGACCGGTCGATGTGCTGGGCAAAGATTTGAACCGACTCCACTCCATGCATGCCAAGGGCCATAGCAGCCTGGCTGACCACCGCAGCTGAGATCGCATCTCGTTCGATACAGATGCCGGTCACGATCGCTAGGCGCATCCAGGCTCCTCAGGCTCGACGTCGACAAGGCCAACGAGCGTGAGCCGTCCCGAGTCGAGCGATATCCGGGCGCCGGCCGAGACTCCGACCGGCAGCCGCACCACTTGCTTGTCGGTGAAGGTCATCGTCGTTCGCCTCGCATCGGCGTCGAGAGTTATCGACGTCTCACCGCCGGAAAGGCCGATCACCGTTCGTACCGGCGATGCCCCGTCGTCGACGATCTTCGCCGCGTTTCCACTTTCGAGAATCACGACGGCTTCATCGGGAACGGCGTCGGCAACTACGGAGTTGTCGACCTCAAGCCACCGCATCGATCGATCGATCGAGATCCGCGAGAAGAGGTCGTCCAACTGGCCTGCCGACAAACCGATCTCGAATTGCTGTTCGAATCTGGTTCGTCCCTTGAGAGCAAGCTCACGGGCCAGGCCCGGCTCCTGGATCATCGCCTCCATGGCGGCCCGGAGCGCATCGATGTCGCCAACCGGAGTGAGCAACCCGTCAACACCGTTCCGGATCACCTCGGGGATCGCTCCGACATCGCAGCTGATCACGGCGCGGTTGCTCAACATTGCTTGCAACATCGTCAGACCGAACGACTCATAACGCGACGGCAGCACCAGGCAGTCGGCCCACTCATGCCATCGTTCCAGCTCGGCGTCATCGGTCCGACCACGAAAGTCGACCTGATCGATAACCCGTTCACCGTCATAGGTCTGTGTGAACCATTGGCGATAGGTCAGCGGACTGCCAGGCATCGGACCGTCAGAACCGACGACGACCAGTTCGACGTCTGGATGATCGACGACCAGGTCGGCAAAGGCCGAGAGCAGGGTGTCGATTCCCTTGCGGGGCTCAAGCCGTCCGACAAAGAGGAACTTGTTTGCATGAAGGGACGGTGGGTCAAGCAGCTCACGATCGGCCAGACCGAGCAGCGCCACCCCGGCCCGCCGGGCGTCGATCAGCTCTCCGTAGCGTTCCGAGATCGACTCCAAGACCGCGTTGCTGTCGGCATGGGCGAGATCGGCAACGCTGAACAACTCCCGCTCGAGCTCAAGGAGAACCCGTATCGACGGCGCTGAATCTGGATCGTCGAGCAGCCTTGACTGTTCGGCAACGATGTCGAGCGGAGTGGCCAGGAAGATCCCGACCGGCACAGGGACCCTGCGGGCAACACCCAGTACCTCGACGTCCCAGGCCGGACCGTAGACGAGGTCCGGTGTTGTCCAGGTTTGCATACGATCGAGCTCGTCGACCACGGCTGAGGCGAAGGCGTCTATGTAGTCGGGGCCATCGGCGAGTACCCCCTTGGGCTTGGCATCGGTATCGATCCGGTGCACCCAAACGCCGTCTTCGAGATCGACGGCGCCACCGTCGACGCCCTTGGTTATCACTCGAACTTCGTGGCCCCGTGCCGCCAGAGCGGGAGCCACTTCACCCACGTAGCGGGCGATACCCCCTGAGATGGCAGGCGGATAGCCGGAACTCACCAGAACATAGCAGCGGGGTCGCTCGGCCACGATCGTCGGGAAGGGCAAGAACGGCGGTGGGTCAAGGTTGGCTCGGTCGAGACGAAGATCGGCCCGTTCCCTCCCGAGGTCGATACCGGCCGTGATCGCCTCGCCAACAACCGTTTCACACCGCTCCGTGCTTCCTGCCGGTAGGCGACCAGCTTCTTCGTGGAACGCTGCGTCGGCGATGAATTGTCGCCCGAACGCACAGCCGCGTTCGATCACCTCGAGTTCGCTTGCCTCGGGAAGCGCATGCCGATAGCCGAAGTAGACCATGTTCTTGATCACGGGAAACCAGTTGGTGACGACCCGATCGTGATTCCGGACGTGTGACGGGAGAAACTTGTGGTGGACGGGTGCGTCGGCCAACTGCCGCAACCGGTAGCCGGCATCGACCAATCGCATACAGACGTCGGTCTCATCGAGGTAGTACTCGAAGGTTTCGTCGAAGAGCCCGATCCGGGCCAGGGCGTCGCGGCGGAACAGACAGTTGGTGCCCTGTAGATAAGGCACCTGGGCGCTGCCGGGTCGGCAGAGCTCGTCGTAGGGTTCGTCGGCCCGGAACTCGGTCTGACCGAACCGGTTGGCGGCGCTGTAGCGGTACTGCAGGTCCATGCCCGTGTGGTCGAACACGATCCCTCCGACACCGGCAACGTCTGGTCGGTCGAAGGCCGGGATGGCCTGCTCAAGCCACCGGAACTCAGGCAGCGCGTCGTCATCGATGAAGGCGACAACGTCGCCACCAGCGGCCCGGATCCCAAGATTGCGGGAGATCGAGAGGTTTCGATGGGGATTCTCGACCGTGCGAACCATGCCTTGGTACTCGGCCAGTACCTCGTTGGTGTGGTCGGTGGACGGCCCGTTGACGACAACGACCTCGAACTGGTCGTAGACCTGATGGCGCAGGCACTCAAGGGTGTCCCGCAGGCCTTCGGCTCGGTTGTACGTGCAGATGGCGACGGTGACCAGCATCAGCCGGGACGTACTGCCGAGAGCTCAAGCTCGTAGCCGTCGCCCGACGGTCGTCCGGCGGCGACCAGCTCCACGTCGGTCAGTCCCGATTCCTCGAAGAGGTCTCGCAATGACTCAGCGGTGAAGCCACTCCGATAGGTGTTTCGCTCGGTCTCCTGATCGCCGTAGACAGCCAAGCTGAAGGTCTCAAAATCGGTGGCGCCGCCGGCCAGGCCTTCGACCATCGCCGCGATGTCTGGTACGACGGCCCTGAACACTCCCCCGGGGCGAAGCAGGCTGATCCAGTAGGGCATCAACCGGCGCCGGAGTTCCTCGGTTGGGAACTGGCCAAGCACGTTTGCACTGAACAATTCGGCCACGGAACCGCCCTCCACAGGCAGTCCATCGACGGGAGCAACGACATCGACACCGGGAAGCTTGCGCAGGTCGATGTTGGCGTAGCCGTCGAGTGGCCGCTCACCACACCCAAGGCTGATTCTCAGGGTTCCGTCGGCGGGATCGACCGCTCCGGGCTCGACGATCTCGACAT
Source organism: Phascolosoma agassizii (assembly GCA_035593235.1). NCBI lineage: Eukaryota > Metazoa > Annelida > Sipuncula > Phascolosomatiformes > Phascolosomatidae > Phascolosoma > Phascolosoma agassizii. The sequence continues at coordinate 59,662 of JAVJHY010318121.1, read as the reverse complement.
CGACCGACGGTCGCCGCTCCGGCTTCGGTCCGAATCGGATCTCGTTCAGCAGTTCACTTTGCAGTCCCTCGACCCGGTCCATGAGCCATCGCTGCGTTTGCACGTGACCGGCGACCGCTTCCGACAGCTCCCACACCGTTCTCTTAAGGTCCTCGATCTGGTTTGTGCTCGTGTTCACGGCTTCCGATGTCTCGACGACGGTGTCGTCGAGACGCCGACGGAGATCGTCGAACTCCCGCCGGAGTAGCCGCGCCATGCCGTCACTATTGGCGATGAGACTCATCAAGCGTGGGAGATGGCTGCTAATGGTCTTCACGGTTGCGGCGTGCTCCTCAGGAACCTGAACCGATTCCTCGACGGTGCGCAGCCGTTCCGAATGTTGATGAAGCAGCTCGTCGTGGACATCGAGACGTTCCGACTTGCCACCCAGATCCTCTTGGGCTCCCGTGATGCGTGACTCGTGAGCCTGGAGATCAACTCGAACTCTCGGCGTGAAGGCGGTTTCGGCAACCTTGCGCGCACGCATGACAACAGGATGCGTTCCAACCAAAGGGCGGAGACGACTCATCACTATTCCTCCAAGGGCGGGAGCCCCGACGACTATTGCCGACGAGCTTGGGCGGCCAATGCTAGCAGTCGCGAAGCGGTCGCCGATCGATCTCTGAACTAGGAGATCGGCCCGTGACGCCGATCAGGCGAAGCGAACTGTCTCGACCAACACGCCGGTGTGAGGTTCGCGCCCGCCGACGGGCCCAAGCGAACTCCTCACGATCAGATCGGCCCGGTCGGTGTCGACGGCCAACGTCACCTCGCCGGTCGCCGATGCCTCGAGGTCGATCGACACCGCATCACATCCCGCCTCGATCCTTGCTCGCACGGGCTGGGAGCAGAGGTTGTTCATGGTGACCGTGGCCTTGGTCGTTCCTTCAGGCAGGATCAACTTCGAACCTTCGGTGGTGGCAAAGGCACCGGTCGACGAAATCGGTGAGGCATCATCCCAGGTTGCTCGGCAGTGGGTTGGAAGGATCTCGTTTCCGACATCGATGACGGTGTGCCCCTTCTCGGCAACAACAAAGAGACCGGCTGCCGGACCAAGCGACTCCACCGACGTTCGCTCGGACGAAAGGCCTTTCCGAAGGAAAAGATCGAGCACATAATCCCACGAATAGCCGAGCTCAAGCCAACCATGGCGAGCGGTTGTGATAGCCGCATGACCGTCTGAGCGCACTCCCCAGGGCTGGTGATAGCCCTCATAAAATGGCTCGGCCGTAAAGACGATTCGACCACCATCGGCAAGCATGTCGACACACTGGGAAATGAGGCGGGCAGGATAAGCACAGTGGTGAAATGATTCGTAAAAGACGAAACAATCGACAGGTTCATCGGTTTGGTAGTCGAGAAAGGATGACTCAACAACCTCCAACTCCACCTGCATGGCCTCGGCACGGGCACGCAGGAGTTGGACCGACGCCGGGTTGAGGTCGACGGCGGTTGTGCGATACCCCGTCGAGGCGATCATCAAGGCGAGATGACCCCAACCAGAGCCAAGCTCCACCACTCGCCCCGGAGGTCGGCAACCCAGAATCCCGACGGTGTGAGCAACCGCCCCCATGTAGCTGGCCACCGCAGCAGGGTCCTGGGAAACATAGGGCCATGGGCTCGGGAAGTGCCTACTGTCCAGCTCAAACTTCTCGTCGACCGATGCGTTGTAGTCGCTCTTACCGGACAAGTTCGACCAGAGCCGTAAAACTCCCTCCGTATATTCTTCCGAGTTCGGATCGTCAACATTAATGATCAGTTCGTTCGGGTCGAGAGAAACCTTTTCGGCATCCTCAATGGTGATGCTTCCACTAGCAACTCGGCTGTGGAGGTCGGCGATTGACAAGATTTCGGTCGACATCTTCGGACTCTACCGCACCACATCTCGGGACTTGGCGCTTCGGTATCGGTGCGCTACCCACTATCGGTTTGATCAAGACAATGCGTCCGCACCGTCTGACATAGCCGTTATCCTTTCAAGGAAAGCCCAACACAGACTGGTGCGCCGAGGCGACCGAAGTATCCATCAATAACCCGACAAGCGAAAAACGGCCAAGCAGGACCCATCGATGACCGACGCGCTGATCGTCCTAGTGAGCACCGTGCAATCGGTTTTAGCGGTCGACGTGCACTCCGCTCGATATGAGATCGTCGACCGTGGCCGCGGGATCTACTTCGGCATCGCCCGTAGAGACAACGCCCTGCCGATCATCGGAGCTCGGCGTAGCGGACTGGTTGCCGAAGGACGACCAAGCGAATCGGCAGTATTGATCGAGCTCGCTTCGCCAGGTCCACCCGCCGCGGTCATCGAAGGACCAGTACCGCTGCGCGACGTCCATCAGGTCATGGACCATCGAGGCGACCTGTTCGTCGTCTGCAGCTACGACGAGCGGGTCATCATCCGCACCGCCGATGGCAACTGGCTCAGCTGGTCGCCGATCCCCGGGTCCACCACCGACAAACACCACATCAACTCCATTCGAATCGAGGACGATGTGGTCCACCTCGTCGCCCACAACTGGGAGAAGCCGAGTCAGGTCAGGCGCTACCGGCTTCCTGAAAAGGGCTGGCCGGCCGCCAACCAGAGCACCACGACCGAGGTGGAGCTGGAATATCTCGGCTCAACAGAACTCGGCCGCATGGCGCATGACATCTGGCTGCGCAACGACGAGGTCGGCGTCTCAAGTTCCGGTGACGGCTACGTGCGATCGAGTGGCGGGGAGGAGGTGTTCGTTGGTGGCTTCAACCGAGGCCTCGTCGTCACCCCCGATCGAATCATCGCCGGCCGATCACTTCACGCGGAACGCCACAAGCGAGCCACTGCAGACGCACACCTCGTGGTCTTCGATCGCGAATGGAACCACCTCCGCGACATCCTGCTACCGGGCGAAGGCATGGTGATGGAGCTGCGGGCCCCGGGTGTTGCCGACGAATGCGACGGCGCTCACCGAGACGAGCCATGGCAGTTCACCGAGCGGGGTGGTTGGAACCGGCTCCCGGTCAAGGTCGCTCTCCGGGTCTAAATCGGCTGCCGATCGTCAGCCCTTTTGTTCAGGCCTCCGCCGCTCAAAGAGCGGTTGGCGTCAGCATGGTGGCGTTCGTCTCCAAGTCCACATTGAGATCGACGGGAGCGTAGATCTTGCCGCCGGTGTAGACCTCGAAGGTCAGCTGTTGTTCGCTCCGGTCGTACTCGATGGTTTCGCTCGGGGATTGAAGCACGAGCGTGACCAGATAGCTGCCGTCCATAAACGGTTGGTCAGTGATGACGAACTTGAACTCACCACCTCGGCCGTCGGCCTGTACATCGGTCTCAAGGAGATCGAAGGTCGAGACGTTGACCATCAACATGCCGTCGTGGCGGTGGACCCACAGGTGGGCCCGAAGCGGCATCTGGTTCTGGACATCGAATCGCATGCCAATCGCCACCCGGTCCCCAGGCCGATAGGAGACTCGTCCTTCGGGCGCCGGCTCAACCCAGACATCGGTGAAGCGGGCTGCCGATTCGTTTGCCAACTCGATCGCATCGCCTGCCGCAGGCTCGTCTTGGCTCTGCTCGCCGAGCGATTTGCGGTAAACGGCGACGGCTTCGTTGACATCGCCGACGTGAAGGAGATTCCCATGGTCGAGCACCATTGCCCGATCGCAGAGGTTCCTTACCTGCTCAGGTGAGTGGGTGACGAGGCACATCGTGCGGCCGTCGGTCTGGAAACCGCGGATTCGCTCTATGCACTTTCGCTGGAATGCTTCATCGCCAACGGCTAACACCTCGTCGATGAGCAGCACGTCGGGTTCGAGATTGACGGCGACCGCGAATCCAAGCCTGGCGTACATACCAGAGCTGTAGTGCTTGACCTGTGTGTTTATAAATTCTTCCAGACCGGCGAACGAAACAATGTCGTCGAAAATCTCGTCGATCCGACTCCGGGAGAAGCCAAGGATCGAGCCGTTCAGGTAGACGTTCTCCCGGCCGGTCAAGTCGGGATGGAACCCTGCTCCTAGTTCCAGGAGCGCCGACAGACGACCTCGAACGCGGACCACACCCTGGCTGGGGCGGATCGTTCCAGCGATGCACTTGAGCAACGTGCTCTTACCCGAGCCGTTGTGGCCGAGTATGCCAAACGTCTCACCGGTCATCACTTCAAAGTCGATGTCGCGAAGGGCGTGGAAGTCCTCGACCGTCGAGGAGCGGAAGGAGAGCAACCGTTCCTTCAGCGTCTTGGCAGGCTCGCTGTGCTTTCGGAACATCTTCGAGACGTTCGAAACCTCGATCGCAACCGGGTACGACGCGGCGCCGGCGCCGCTCACAGCTCCTCGCCGAGGTTTGCTTCGAGCTTGGTGAAGACCTTGAACCCGACGTACATCAGCACGATGCCGAACACGGCCGAGATCGCCAGGTTCTGGACATACCAGCTCGTTGGGCGGTTCAACAGCAGCGTGAAGCTCGCACGCTGTTCTTCGTTGAAGTTGTTCGGGTTGTACACCACCCGTTGAAACGTGGTCACCACCGGGATCATCGGATTGAGCATGGCCAAGCGCTCTGCTCCGGCCCCCCACTTTCCGATCAGGGCATTGCCGACGAAGTCGTAGACGTAAACGATCGGGGTGAACCAGAACCAGGTGAGCAGTCCCAGTTCGAGGAAGTGCTGCACATCGCGGAAGTGCACGTTTAACGCCGACAGCAGAAGGCCAAGCCCGGTCGCGATCATCAACGTGACGATCAGAGCCGGGATGGTCAACCACAACATGCCCCACTCGGGCGACTGCTGGAAGATGGCCAGACCGAGTAGCAGGATCGTGAGCTGGAAGAAGAACGTTATGAGGTTGGCCCCGATGGCGGCCAGCGGGAGGATCTCGCGGGGAAACCACACCTTCTGCACAAGCGGACCATTGCCAGTGATCGACGTGGTCGCCGAGCTGAGGCCAACTGAAAACAGGTTGAAGGCCAGCAGTCCGGACAGCAAAAGCAGGCCGTAGCGGGGAACGTTGGATCGCAGTATGAAGCCGAACACAACACTGAAGACCGCCAGGTAGAGCAAGGGGTTCAGCAACGTCCACAGGAAACCGAGAACACTGTCCTTGTAGCGCACCTTCAGTTCGCGGCGAACGAGGTTGACGAGCAGCTCCCGGTAGTTCCAGATATCACGTACCCTCGACGGCAAGTCCGGGGGACGATTGCCGTTCTCCAGGAGCGGTGGGAGATCCTGTTGACGCAATGCAGTCACCAGGCAACTCTACTGGTCACCTCTTCCTGGCAGTGGTAGCCCCGGCAAACGACCCGCCTTCGGCCAGTCCTACCCTCAGCTGCGTTCGTAGATCCAGCCGTCGGGTTCCATCAACAATCGGTGGCGGGGACCGTCGTCGTCGCGTTCGCCACCGCCGAAGTGGGCCACGTCGCCAGCCCAGGCCAAGGTCAGCGGTTCCTTGCCGATCGGGCGTGTTCTGAACTCCTCGGGCTCGTTGGCTCGGGCCCAAACGAGAGCTTCTTCGACCGTGCGATGTTGGTTGAGCTGCCAAAGGGTGACCCAGGTCGGCGGCACGATCTCGATCTCACCCGCCTGGCGCTTGTTCATGACCTCGGCGGGAGTCAGCCACTGGTGCTCGTGGATCTCGCCACCGTCGATGGCCACCTCACCTTCGGGAGCCCGGGCGACAAAAAACCAAGTTGAGAAGCGCCGCAACGGGGTGTTTGTCCTCGCCTTCATCAAAGCCTGGGATGGGGGAATCCAATACGACCAGGTCTCAAGCGCATTGCCTGCAACCTGCAGGCCGGTTTCCTCCTCGACCTCTCGTACCGCGGCAACACGGGCCGAAGCGAGATGATCGTCGTCGACCATCTCGTCGTCGTCGACCCTGCCACCGGGAAAAACCCACATCCCGCCGAACGCGATCTTCGAGTTTCGGCGGAGCATCAGCACCTCAGGTCCCCCTGAGCCGTCCCGGGCCAAAACAACGGTGGCAGCAGGAATGAGGTCTTCGTCTTCGGTCACGACAGACCAACATACGAGCTTGTCCAAAACCCTCCAAGCCCGACCGCTGTCTCAACAGGGGAGAGAAAGACAGCGTCCGGGCTTGGGGGAGACGAAAGGCGGTAGAGCGGAAGCTGCCAGGGCGCCAACACCCATTGTGGATGTTGGTGGCGATGCGTGTGGAGGAGTGACAACCCCCGCCCTACCGGTTTGTTCCGGTGAGGGTGATGACCACCGGAATTAGTAGCATCGTCATCGACCTCCATAATCTTGAGGGCCAAAATCTTGACCGATCGGCCGAAACGGAGACGCCAATGCTTGGTGACAAATTTCTGGCCTACCTGACGCTGGCTATCGGCGCGGCGTTGGTTGTCGGCAACAGTCTTGCTCTGATGCGTCCGCAGCCGGATACTCCCGACGGCGAGTCCGTCAGGGCGCCGCTGGGACGCTCCCTCATTCAGATCACGGTTGGTGGGTTGGCCTCGCTTTGGGCCTTGGCAACGATCCTGTCCTAGCGGGAGCGATCGAGTTAGAACTCGTCGGCGCCGCCACCGCCGGAATTGCCGCCGCCACCCCCGGCAGCCCTGGCCATATTGTCGAAGCGGGTGTACTGACCACGGAAGGCCAACCTTGCCTTACCCGTCGGTCCGTTTCGATGCTTGGCAATGATTACTTCAGCAACGCCCTTGTCTGGAGACGCCTCGTCGTAGATCTCGTCGCGGTAGAGGAAGAGCACGACGTCAGCGTCCTGTTCCAACGATCCCGACTCACGTAGATCCGACAGCATCGGACGTTTGTCTTGGCGTTGTTCGAGTCCACGGTTGAGCTGGGCCAGAGCCACGACGGGGGCTTCGAGTTCACGAGCCAGAATCTTCAGGTTTCGGCTGATCTCGGAGACTTCGACCTGGCGGCTCTCGGCCCCGGACCGACCTGTCATCAGCTGGATGTAGTCGACGACAACCATCCCAAGGTCTCCCTCGCGACTCTTGAGGCGTCGAGCCTTGGCCCTGATGTCCATCACCGAGGTATGCGGATTGTCGTCGATATAGATGGGGGCTTCGGCCAGCCGGCCCACTGCGTGACTGATCCGGTTCCACTCCCCCTCTTCGAGGCGCCCGGTCTTCACTCTGCTGGCGTCGACGAGGGCCTCGGAGCACAACAGACGTTGCGACAGCTCAAGCTGGCTCATCTCCAAGGTGAAGATCAGAGCCGGACGGTTGTCTTTCATGGCCGAGTTGGCTGCCAGGCCGAGCGCGAACGCCGTCTTACCCATGGCTGGACGAGCACCAACCACATAGAGGGCATTCGGTTGTAAGCCTGCCAGTTTTTCGTCGAGGTCGAGATAGCCGGTACTCAGGCCGGTGATGGCCTCGCCCCGGTCGTACAGCATCTCGATGCGGTCGAGGTTGGCAGGCAGGAGGTCCTTGATCGGGGCCATCGTGTTCGCGACTCGCCGCTGGGCGACATCGAACATCTGAGCTTCGGCGTCGTCAACGGCTTTGACCACGTCTTCAGGAATGCCATAGGCCGTCTCGGCAATCTCGTTGCTCACCATGATCATCCGCCGAAGCAGTGCATGCTCTTCAACAATCTTGGCGTAGTAGGCGGCGTTGCTGATGGCTGGTGTTGTGGCCTGAAAATCCAGCAGGACGGCTGGCCCACCAACTTCATCGAGAAGGCCTGCCCGCTTGAGCTCCTCGGCAACCGTTACCGCGTCGATCGGCTCGCCGCCGCTGTAGAGGCTCATGATGGCGTCGTACAGGTGGCCGTGGGCCGGTTTGTAGAAGTGTTCGGGTTCGAGGATCTCGACAACTTCGGCGATCGCCTCCCTACTGAGCAGCATGGCGCCAAGCACCGATTCCTCGGCTCGGAGATTATTGGGAGGCACTCTGGCGAGTGCGGCTGATCTGGCGCCGTCCTGCATGTGCCAATCCTCTCCTTGTTCGCCTGTGAATCGCTAGACCCGAAACCTGTGTATTGCTGCTCTCATCTGGTGGATCAACTGTGTATGGGACTGTGAATAACTTCACAGTCCCTAGGCTGTGGAAAACCCTGAGGACAACGAGCGCGTCAAATCCACAGCGTAGGCGCCTTATCCACAACGGTCGGTGATGGTTGAACCGTCGCCCGGGCTCCACAAGGAGCCGCGGCCAACGACCGTGTTGCTATGTGTGCTGCTAGAAGTGTTTGAGTGTGGCTTGGAGGCGTTAGGCCTCCTCCACCACCGAAATACTGACCGGGAACTGCACATCGGTGTGCGGCTTCACGGTTACGGCGTGGATCCCCGTGGAGCGAATCGGCTCCTCGAGTTCGACCATACGGCGATCGATTTCCACACCAGCTTGAGCCTGGATAGCTTCGACAACATCGCCGGTGGTCACCGAGCCGAAGAGCTTGCCTTCGACGCCGGCCCGAGCCGGGATCTCGACCGTTTTGGCCACGAGGATCTTGGCGATCTCTTCGGCCGCTTCACGTTCCTTGGCGTTGCGGGCCTGCCACGACTTCTTCATGGTGGCGGCTTGCGCTTCCACGCCGGCGCTGGCCTGCTGGGCCTGGCCTTTGGGAATCAGTAGGTTGCGGGCGTAACCGTCGGAGACGTCCACGATGTCTCCCCGATTTCCGAGACCGCTGATGGATTCGTGCAGAACGATACGCATCAGGCCTCCACCGTCTCAGCCACCTCGGGGGTGGCTTCCGCTGGAGCCTCAGGTGCACTGGTTTCGGCGGCAGGAGCCTCGTTGTCGGAATCGGAACGTGACGGACGATCGTCGCGTCCACGGCGATCATCGCGGCCACCGCCGTCACGGCCTCCACCTCGGCGCTGGGTCGTGACCCGGCTGGTGTAGGCGAGCAAGCCCATTTCGCGAGCGTTCTTGATGGCCCGAGCCACCTGGCGCTGCTGCTGGGAGTCGTTGCCGGACACTCGACGAGACCGGATTTTGGCCCGATCGGACATGAACCGCTTCAGCAGATCGGTGTCCTTGTAGTCGATGTAGAGGACGTCTTCGGATGCCAGAGGACTGATCTTCTTCTTCGGCTTGCGGCCGTTGTCCTTGGGCTTCATACGCTTGCGTGAACTGCTTTTCGCCATTAGAAGGGCTCCTCGTCAGGATTGTAAGCCGGGGCGTTGTTTGGCTGCTGCTGGGGGGCTCCGCCACCTTGGCGAGCCGGTGCACCACCGCTATTGCCGCCGCCGCTGTAGCCACCACCTCCACCCGCATCGGAACGTTCGTTTCGCATTACTTCGGCCGTGGCCCAACGCAGGCTGATTGCCACATCGTCGGCCACGATCTCGACCTTGGATCGCTTATCGCCGTCCTGGTTTTCCCAGGACCGCTGATCGAGACGACCGGTCACCGTGACCCGGGTTCCCTTGGCCACGGTCTCGGAGATGTTTTCGGCCAGTTGGGCCCAGGCGGTGACGTCGATGAACGAAACCGCCTCCTCCCACTCCTGGGTCTGGCGGTTCTGCCAGCGACGGTTAACAGCGACGCCGAAATTGGCGACGGCCTGTCCCGAAGGTGTGAACCGCAATTCGGGTTCACGCGTGGCGTTCCCGGTGATCGTTACGTTGTTATCCATTGCCACCTGAATGTCTCCCTACGCGGTGGCGCCGGCCAGGCCTCGACGATGAGCCTCGTCGAGCGGCAGACGAATGAACTTGTGGCGGACGACTTCGTCCGCGAGTCGCATGGTGCGATCGAGTTCGCTCAGAGCGTTTGGGGCGAGGAACTCCAGCACGACGTAGAAGCCCTCTCGAGCCTTGTTGATCTCGTAGGCGAAGCGACGAAGGCCCCACTTATCGAGCTTCTCCATCGTGCCGTCGGCGTCGCCTGCCATTTTCTCCAGACGGTTGACGAAGGTCTGGATCGACGACTCGTCGGTGTCGGCGGCAAAAATGATCATCAATTCGTAAGCCCGCATAACTGAGGCGGTACCTCCCTGTGGACCCGCTGTTTGGCGGGGCCCTCGACGTTCGAGGGCAGGGTATTCAAATCGGCTGTGGGGCCGTGACTGCTCACCATGACCCGTAGGCGAGGTGAGCGTCGGCGATAGCCGCTGTAGCAGACTACCGCCGGGAAGACTGAAAGCATGGCTCCGACCCTAGGGATCCACTGTGACAGTCTCACGGACTGTGGCCCTCTGTGACATCATCTCCGCATGAGCGAGAACGACTGCGAGAGTTGCGGCCGCGATGACGAACCGCTGACCCATGTCCGGCGGATCTACGTTACGCCCGCATCCTGGGACACCGAAGGCAAAAGCGAGCCCGCCGCAACCACCGAACACTGGTGCGACGTGTGCATGGCCCATTATCCCCATGAGGTGATGAGCTGACGAAGACAACCAGGTCTTTGTCTGACGCCCGCTAGACGGGAGGCCCGAGCCGAAGAAGACTGTGCATCACCGGCACCGAGAGGTGTCACCAACGCAGAAAACAGAGGATTCATCATGGGAATTTGCGACGGGAAGGTCGTCATCATCACCGGGGCCGGTCGGGGAATCGGCCGCGGCCACGCCATCGAGTTCGCCCGCCAGGGAGCGAAGGTGGTTGTCAACGATCTAGGCGGTGAGGTCGACGGCAGCGGCGGCGACACCACCCCGGCCCAGGACGTGGTGGCCGAGATCGAAGGCATGGGCGGCGAAGCCGTGGTCAACGGTGACGACGTTTCGAGCTGGGAAGGCGCCCAGCGCATGGTCAACCAGGCCGTCGAGCACTTCGGCGAACTGCATGTCGTTGTCAACAACGCAGGCATCCTGCGCGACCGCATGCTGACAAACATGACCGAGGCGGAATGGGATGCCGTCATCCAGGTACACCTCAAGGGAACCTTCGCTCCCGCCCGGTGGGCGGCTGCCTATTGGAGGGAACAGTTCAAGGCAGACAAGCCGGTTGAGGGCGCGGCCATCATCAACACCAGTAGTACCTCCGGGCTCTACGGCAATGCTGGCCAGACCAACTACGGGGCCGCCAAGGCCGGCATCGCCGCCTTCACGATCATCGCCTCCGGAGAACTGGCCCGCTACGGCGTGACGGTCAATGCCATATCTCCAGGCGCCCGAACCCGCATGACCGAAAACCTTCCCTTCGGTCGCCAGGAGATCAAGGAGGGGGACTTCGATTTCCGTCATGCCGACAATGTCGCTCCCACGGTGGTTTGGCTTGGCTCGAACGAACCCGAGGCCAGAGCGGTTACCGGACGGGTCTTCCTCGTCAACGGTGGCAACATCAATTGTATGGAGGGCTGGGAGGCCGGACCGGGCGCAACCAAAGACGACCGCTGGGATTCCCCCGAGCTGACGAACGTCATCCCCGGCCTGGTCGAACAGGCAGCCGAGAACATGATGACGAGGCGACGGCGACCGGCCGAGAGCTGAACCGAGTCCCACGGCTCAGGAGCAGGGTTCGATAGCGGGAGCGGTGACCGATAGCGGCGGTCACCCGTCTACGTCTTCATGAACCTTCTCGTCGATGTGCTGTACGCCAGTATGGATCCCCGGATTCGCCTTGACTGACACGTTCCAGTTCCTGGGTGTGAGTGTGACCGGATCGATATATGTGAGCAAGCGAGATCCCGCTTGCGTCCTGCCTCCCGCTTCTTCAACTTGGCGCAGGAGCCATTGGAGTAGCGATTGACACAATCTCGGTGACCTCATCGAGACCTCGAAGCCTGACCGTATTACATGGCCCACCTCGAGTCTGATGGGCGGCAACGAGGAACGTCTTGCTAGTTAAGATTTCGCCGGCATGGGCTAGATCGGTTATCCGGGCCACAATGTGGAGGGCCTTGCCGATATAGCCGACTTGCGCCATCCGTACCGACCCGAAGTGAGCTCCGATGCGGATCTGGACGCCAACCTCTTCAGGGACTGTCTGCTGTGCGTTTAGCGACCAGGAGAGCGCATCTTGCGCATATGCGAAGGCCACAAGCACTCCGTCACCTCGGCTACGCAGGTATTCACCGCCATACGGTTTGAGGCTGTCGATGAGGATGTGGTGGTGGAGCTCGATGAGTTCCTGGTAGGTCTCGTCGCCGAGGTGACAGACGAGTGGGGTCGATCCGACGATGTCGGTAATGACGAGCGCTCGGTCGACCTGTCCGTTTCGTATTGCCTCTTGCTGTTCCATGCCAGTACGAGCCGCCTGAGATCGGCGTTGATACGAAATGGCTGGGTCGATAGTTTCCGGTCAGGGCAGAAACCATGGTGTCTTGATCACGAGACGCCCGATCGAGTCGGCTATCACAAGCCGAATAGGCCGCTTACTGGGCAAGCTACCGCTGCACTCCCCCTCAACTATGACTGCGTTCCAGACAACCCCGTCTGGGGTTTCGCAGCGCACATGATGCGAGTCGAGATCTGAGATAACAACGAGCTGGTCGTCGGCTGCCTCGAGATCCAATTCGTTTTCGCCGAACGCGAATGTGAGCCGATGGCTGCTCGTCCCTCTGGAGGCTGTGGTGAGTTCTGGGTCGGCCGAGTCAAAACTCAGCCGCGCAAGTTCTGCATCGATTGTCCTCCAGGCCCAGGCGGCTTCGGCGGCCTCGACCACCTGGGGCGGTGGGTGGTCCGCCGCGGCGATGAGGGCAGCCAGTTCGCCCTCGAGGTCATCGTGTTCAGGACTGGCCATAGTTCGTCCCTAGAATGGCCCGGGCTTTAGCCAAACATCGTGCTCGGTTCGGGCCGATGCTCCCTATCGGGATATTGAGTGTCGCGGCAATGTCCCGATAGCCCAAATGCGGTTCCCTGAACAGCAATGTCAGTAGAAGTTGGCACTCTCGTGAGAGCTGGCGTACTACGCCCCATAGTATCTCTGCCCGTTCGTTGTGGAGAACGTCTTCCGTCGGGTCTTCCGACGCCGAAATCTGCTCATGATGGGCATCAGAGATGGTCTCGTTTTTTGATCCGCGTATCACTCGGAGGGATTCGTTCCTTGCGGTTGTCGATAACCACCCAGCGATTCGACTTGGCTCTCGGATGCTGTCGAGATTTTCGGCCAGCCGTAGCCAGGTGGTTTGGCTCACGTCAGCAGAAGTGGCGTGATTGAGGCCGTGCCGCCGAGCCACGGAATAGACGAGCGGCGCGAATTGCTGGACCAGCTTCGACCATCCGGCCTGGTTCCCATCTCGCGCCAGTTTGACGAGGTCTTGTACCGCCAGATCCTCCATGGCTGCGAGCATAGGCGCCGGCCATCCTTTCAGTGTTGTGAAGTTGATGAGCCGAGATCGCCCGGTGATACATCTGCTCCGAAGCAAACAAAGCTGGCGGCGATCACACCAGCGTGAGGCGCAACCTCTGCCACCCGTTCCTGTGCAGTGGCCAGTGCCACCGAGGGTCGGGCACCGGTGGCGAGCCCATGGTGGAGGTACTGCATTAGATCGACCACCACTGTGCTGTCGGGTATCGATCCAGTCGCGGCGATCAGCGTTTGAGTTCCGGCGGCCATGAAGCCGGCCGCCAACCCTAGAAATTCCTCTCCAGGTCTCCGATCGGGGGACCCGGCTTCACAAGCTGACATGATCACGACTCGGGGCGCCCTAGTAAGACGCTCGATGTCGTAGACCATCAACCGGCCGTCGTAGAGATCTACACCGGCGAACATGCCATTGCCTACAGGGAGATGGCCGTGGGCAGCGAGGTGTAGGACAGTCGCTCCCTGAGCTGCATGCAACAGAGTCCGGACTGTCGCTGATGAGTCGCGGAGTGTCTGCAGATTGGCCGGAGGGTATTGGCGGCCAATCGCGTCGAGTTCGTCGTCGGCCAGCTCGAGCCCTGGGCCGGATGCGACGACGACCTTGGCTGTCGGGTGTTGACCTACGGGGCTGCTTCGGCACCACAGCGACGCAGATGGAGCGACGGTGATCGCGGCTCGATTCAACGAGGGTAGGGAGCTCCACGCAAGCCGATAGAGCAGGGTCGGAGGGACGAATATGACCTCGTTGGCGGCAATATCGAGGGGTTCGATGAGAAGCTTGTCGAGTTGGCCGCTGGCTATTCGTTCACGATCGAGCCATCGGGCTGCTGGCACCTTTTGGCTGAGAAGCCAGTCGATGGCTCGCCGTTGTTGACGGGCTGCTCGGGCGATGTCGTCGGGGCTGCCAAGTTCAACCAGGTCACAGCGTTTCGCCCCGATGACGACAGCAATCATTCGACCATCGATTTCGGCCATCTCAACTAACTCACGGGCCGGTCCCAGCCGTTCTTGAAGTTCGGTAAGTGTCAGCGGCGTGTCCCAGGCTCTGCGAGACCCTGCTCGAGCCCGATCCCGGCGTTGCACTACTCGTTCGAGCTGTACTTGTCGGTGCCGAAGGGCCGAGGCCTCCGACGGAGCCGCCGCCCGTAGTTCCGCTTGCAGGGCTCGCAGTTCGTCCAACTCGGGGAGTTCGTCATTGGCGGGTTGGATCGGCCGGAGTTGCGTCGAGTGGGCCCGGACAATGTCCATCCAGCGAAAGACGTGATGGGAGCGTTGACCAGTCAATGCGATTCGCAGTCCGTGAGCCGCTAGCCCTTGTGTATGGAGGGCGACCCCCGACCGAAGGTCGGCGGCTCCAAGGACCTGACGAGCCTCGTCAGCAGCCGACAGGCCGGAACGAGCGGCTCTGAGCGCCTGGTCACGGCGACCTCTAGCCAGGTGAAGGATCGATCGAGCGTGCCAGGCCTGGATTCGCAGCTCGGCCGGCATCGTTCCCCGAAGTCGACCGAGCCGCCCGAGGTGTTCTTCGGCCAGGTCGAGATCACCTAAGGCAATGGCTAGCTGTCCAGAAATGATCTCAAGTTGAGCTGCTGTGATCGCCCTACCTCCATTGATAAGTCTCGGCCCGATTTCGCGGGCCTTTCGTAGCAAGGCTCGTGGTTCTCCACCGAGACGTTGACTAGCGGCTACTGCCACATACTGCGCCGTGGCCATCCACGTCGTCCTGCCCTGGTTGGCAAACATCGCAACTGCGGTCTCAGCGACACTAAGGGCCGTTGTTGGATCGCCGCCCAGCAATGCAGCATGGGCCTGGAGTAGAAGCGCTTCGGCGGCGTCGGCGTGAAGGCCACCGTCCGCGAGTTCGGTGGCGACTGATTGTGCGATCGCCTGTGCCTCTTCGGCTAGTCCTGCTGCCAATAGGACCTCGGCCCGGTCAAGGGGCCGTTCGGCCAGTGGCACGTCCAACGCCAAGAACTCTTTCTCGGCCCGCTCGAACAGTTGGAGAGCCCCGGGCAGATCACCCGATCGGCCAATAGCGAAACCCAGATTGTGGGTGTTACTTGCTAGCTGATAGGTGGCGCCGAGTTCACGATAGATTTCGCATGCTTGCTCAAGATCGACGATCCCCCCGTGAGCGTCGCCAGCATAGGTTCGCAACATGCCCCTGTTGGCCAGCGTGTGCCCTCTCCACACAGCGTCTCGGGTCGGGTCTAAGTGCACTAGCGCCTGTTCATAGACGTCCAGTGCTCCCTGAGAATCGCCCCGGATATGCAAAATCGCACCCCGTTGCGAGAAAACGCGACCAAGGCCTCGACTCGCCAGTAGGAGAGTCTCAGCTTGGTCAAGTGCTGCCAATGCATCGTCGCTTGCCCCGCACCAGGCAAGGGTCATGGCCAATGAGGTGAGTGTCTCTCCGAGAAGCTCGCCATCTCCGACCACCTCCGCTAGCTGTACTGACTCTCGCAGGTGAGTGAGAGAACGTTCGGTGCTTTTGGCCAGTCGACGTTCGGCCACACCTGCAGCGCGGAACGCAACAGCGGCAACGGCAAACTGTTTAGACGCCTTGGCCATTGCCGCAACCTTGGGGGCCTCCTCCGCTACCCGTGCCGGTTGGTCATCAGCAGCCGCTAAGAGTTCGGCAGCTATTGCTGCGGGCTCTACCAAGACAACATCATTGCAAAGAGAGGCATGCCGATCCCAATCTGTATCAGACTCAATCTCCATTGGATCAAGCGGTTTGGATCCTGAATAGGTTCCATTGAACGACAAAGGACCGACAATGCGACAAACATGGTGGATACGAGCCCTCATACTCCTGACTGTGGCAGCGCTCATGATCGCAGGCTGTAGCGAATCGGGACAGGAAACAGCCGAAGAATCAGAAGCGGAAGAGTCGGGACAGGAAACAGCCGAAGAATCAGAAGCGGAAGAGTCGGGGCAGGAAACAGCCGAAGAATCAGAAGCGGAGGAAGGGGCAGGAGGTGCCGGCCGAACGAGGGGGGAGGTAAACCGAGGTCCAAACGATATCTCGACACTTGAGCCCCGTTTCGACGGCGGCCCGATCGTCGTTCACGACCCGCTGACACCAACCTGCGATCCCAGAGGGATACTCGTAGACAACGAATTTCTGCCGATCGTCGAAACAATCTTCGGGGACGCCTTCAGTCCTCAAAACAACACTGCGGAGCTTGTCGGTGGGGCCACGGTCTTTCCAGAAATTGATCTCGATGAGACCATGGTTGCTGCTTCACAGAAGTTCGTCTTGGAAGAAGATGCTGGTTTTGTGAATGTTGGTCCGGTTCTAGCGGCTTTGGGTATATCGCCAAATAATCGGCTCTTGTTGACGCCACGTGTAAACGGTGGTCCAGCGGTCGACCCAGTACGCGTCGAAGACCCTGAGCTAGACCCTGAGGTCGAAGAGGCCCGGCTCGAGTCAGAGGGCTATCGGGTGCTCGTCATCGACAGCGGTATCGATCCTGGCAGCGCGTGGTTCGTCCAAGACGAAGACGACCTCGATCCGTTTATCGACCCAGCCGACCTGATCGAGCCCTACGCCGGGCATGGTACCTTTATCGCCGAAATTGTGGCCCGATTCAGCAACAACGTTTCTAACATCACGGTCAAAGACCTCTTCGGGTCCAAGGGAGGCGACCCGGTCTATGATGCCGACCTCCTTAGCCTCGCCAACTCAGTAGCCGAATCGTCCGAAGACGGCGAGATAGAGCCCTTTGATGCCGTGAACCTGTCATTTGGCGGATATTCCTGCTCAGCGCTCGTGGAGATTGAAGGGAACTCGATCGGCGGCACAACGGCATCAGCCGACCCCGCCGACTATCTCACTCCCATCGGCCAACGCTTGGCTATCGAAAGGCTCGTTGATCCTTTCGCAGATCAGGGGGACGCTGGGGCGTGGGTGGTCGCAGCAGCTGCGGGTAACGACCATACAAACGTCCCCTTCTTCCCGGCTGCCTTTTTCACCGCTCCGACACCGGACAAGACGACACTCAAGCTAGACAGTGATGGGTTCACAGATGTTGATGAATTCAACGAGATCTTCGATGAATTCGAGGCCTGGCGATTGGACGGTCGAGTGGCCATGGACCTTACACCACTAGTCGTTAGTGTCGGAGCGCTACCGATCAACCAGGAAGAGGCAAGGTCAAATCTATTTGAAGAGTCCGAATGGCCAATTGAGTACTCCAACTACTCTGCCGACCCCAACAGCGCTACCCGCCCCTGGGTGGCGGTCGAAGGCGAACAGGGCTGTCACGTTAGCGCTATGCCAATTGGTGAATGGATCTACTACTCCGACATAGACAACGATGGAATCGACGACGAAATCGGTCGGGCCGACCTTGACTCGGGATGGGCCTGGTGGTGTGGAACTTCGTTCGCGGCACCATTTTGGCTCGCCGCTCAACTCAACCGAAGGTGAGCAAGCAAACCATTCCGCCTCGCTCACTCAATCTCTAAGGAATCGTAGTTCGGAGTCTGGATTGGCCGACAGGAAATTTCTGTCGGCCAATTAGTATCCAGAAATCGTTTAGAACGCTCGGCTATAACATGAGCAACGAACAGAAATCCAGTCACACAATGATGATCGCAGTGATCGGAGCCTTAGCTACCGTGCTAGTCGGCGTCGTACCAATCGTGGTGAGTCTCCTCCACAACGACAATCCGAGTCCGACCGCTCTAACTGCCGAATCAACCTCCGAAACAGGGGACACATCCTCAGACGAGGTAGCTGGCAGTCCCCCAACCACGGCAGCGCCGAGCGACCCTACCTTCGTCGGAAGCGACGACGTGCTCGACCGACTCGCCGATGGTTGTTACTCCGGCGACCTCGATGCCTGCGACCAGCTGTACAACGTCTCAGCCGTAGGATCTGACTACGAGTGGTATGGCGGGACATGTGGCGGCATCCTCGATCAGGTCTCCGACCAGACCTGTCGATCGATCCTCGACCAGGTGCAGTACTACGACGATCTAGCCGCAGCCTGCGCCGCTGCTGACCTCACGGCATGTGACCAGCTATACCTCGAGAGCCCTGTCGGTTCAGATTGGGAGTACTACGGGGCAACATGCGGCGAGCGTCTCTACGAACCGGCCAATGGCCGCTGCTGGGAGTTCGCGTGAACCATCCAACAGAATCACGTGACGCCGAACGTTCATTGACGGCGGCATGGGAGTTCCTCACCGCTCTTGCATCCATGGTCGCCGTCATTGTCATCAGCACCATTTCAATCCAACGATTTGAAGATGCCCGAGATGCCCTGGCTCTGTCAGCAATAGTCGTGCTGGGTGTTGTCTCGATTTTCTTGATTTCGATCGTGGCCAGACTCTCCTCACTCATAGCAACCGACCATGATTTGAATCGGCCGCTCCATCCCGAGAGTGGAAGTCCCCCGGTCGACGGACACCAAGTTTGAGCCGATGGATGTTGTCTCGGGGCCCCGATATCCCGCTTGGCGCCACACCCTCGAACCGACCACGGAAGCGGGCTCGGCTACACCCAGGGCGTCGACCAGGCAATCGCTCTGGGACTCAACGATGAAGCTGAGGGCAGCAGCCACGTCGGCGGTCGGGTTGCCAACAACATGGTGTACCTCCCGGCGGGTCGGCTATTGGAGCGCTGACCCCGACACCACTAATCGGTCACAGGTTGCACCGGACGGGGGAAGCCTTCGCTTCGCCGAAGAACCAACCTGGTGTTTGTCTCCTCCACCCCGATCCGCTCCTTGAGGGTCTCTAGAAGGGAGTCGAGCTCGGCCACATCGCGGGCCGCCACATGAAGCTGGGTATCGAAACGACCGGTCAGGTGAACGGCATTGATCACTGGATCGAGCAAACGTAGCTCGTCATCGATGCCGATCGAATAGTTGGTGCCGGGCGCCAACCGCACGTCGATCAGCGCCTCGATCGGGCGACCGGCGGCCATTGGATCGACGACGACGCTGAACGAACGAATCACCCCCGTGGTCTGCAAGCGCCGCAACCGTTCGGTGGTGGCGGAGAGACTCAGGGGCAGTCGATCCGACAGTTCGGTAGCCGTGATCCGGCCGTCGGTCTGGAGTTCGGCAATGATTTTTCGGTCTATGGCGTCCATTACCAAATATTCTACGGTTCGGACCCCCACATAGCCGCACTATCGAGTGCCTCTGTGGGACACATGTCGTCACACTGCCACCTATGAACGGTTTCGAACTTCTCCTTCTCGGCTTGTTCCTCGGCTTCCTGGCTGTGCTTCCTCCCGGCCCTATCTCCCTGACCCTGGTCGAGATCGGATCGGCCCATGGCCGGCGCAGCGGGGTACGAGCCGGTCTCGGCGTTGCCATTGCCGAGGCCGCAGTGGCGGCCACCGCGGTGTTGATCGTGGCAGGACTCGGCGAGGTCTTGCCGCCACGGGTGTTGCCAGCAGTCCAGCTCATCTCCACGATGATGCTCTTCGTGGTCGGACTGGCGTTGTTGCTGCGGCCCAAGCTCTGCCAAAGTCTCGCCGTCGGTGTCACCCGACCGGGCCTGACCATGTTCATCATCACCGTGGCCACGCCCTCGGTGCTCGGCAGCTGGGTGGCACTCCTGGCAGCGTTGCCGGTCGAGGACAGCTTCCACAAACTCGGGCTCGTTGGCGCCGGGGGCGCTGTTGCATCGTTGGCTTGGCATCTGGCCCTCGGCGTCGGCGCCGGCACGGTCGGCCAGCGCCTTTCCGGCCCCCACCGAGTGGTCATGACCAGGAGCGGCGGCATCGCCATGGTGGCCCTTGGGATCGTGTCGGTGGCGGCGATCACCGCCTAGAGGTCGGCGAGACCTGAGCTTTGATAAAGCGTCTTTGGCGACGCGACGCGACGACGACGTAGGGTCGGCCCAGAGCCAAGCAGATGGCGAATCGATGGGAGAGCTCGTGAGCATCAGAGGTAAGGCGTTCATCGCCGGGGTGTTTGAACACCCCGACCGCAAGATCCCCGACCAGTCGTTGATGGAGATCCACGCCCGGGTCTGCGTCGGAGCACTGACCGACGCAGGATTGAGCATGAGCGATGTCGACGCCTACTTCGGGGCCGGCGACTCACCCGGCTTCGGCACGCTGTCGATGATGGACTACCTCGGCATCTCGGCCACCTATATGGACTCGACCGAGATGGGTGGCTCCTCGTATGTGGCCCACGTCAATCACGCGGCCGCTGCCATCGCAGCCGGAAAGTGCAGCGTCGCGCTGGTGAGCCTGGCAGGCAAGCCCCGAACCGGGGGGGCCCAGCCGGGCGGAGCAGGTCGGGCTGCGGGCCCCGAATCAGGGTTCGAAAGCCTCTGGGGCAGCACGGTCGTTTCGGCATACGCACTAGCAGCCAAACGTCATATGCATGAGTTCGGAACAACCAGTGAGCAGCTGGCGGCCGTCAAGGTCGCGGCCAGTACCCACGCCCAGCACAACCCGAACGCCATGCTGCAAGACCTCGTCACCATCGAGGAGGTGCTCGAATCCCCGATGATCGCCGAGCCCTTGCACCGCTTGGACTGCTGCGTGATCACCGATGGCGGCGGCGCCGTTGTGGTGGTGAGCCCCGAAGTGGCGGCCGGACTCGACCGCCACTGCGTACCCGTTCTCGGAGCAGGTGAGGCCCCCAAGGGCATCAACAACGGTCGGATCGATCTCACCCATACCGGTGCGGTCTGGTCGGGGCCCCTGGCCTACGCCGAGGCCGGCGTGACCGCGGCCGACATCGACTACGCCTCCATCTACGACTCGTTCACCATCACCGTGCTGCAAACGATCGAGGATCTCGGCTTTTGCAAGAAGGGCCAGGGCGGTCCGTTCGTGGCCGATGGCAACCTGCAGGCGCCGGGAGGGGCTCTTCCTTTCAACACCGACGGCGGCGGGCTCTGCAACAACCACCCCGGCAACCGTGGTGGGATGACCAAGATCCTCGAAGCGGTACGCCAGCTGCGGGGCGAGGCCAACGCCGCTGTCCAGGTACCCGATTGCAACATCGCACTCGCACACGGAACCGGGGGCTCGTTGGCTGCCCGGATGGGAAGCGCAACCCTCATCATGGCCAGGGAGATCTGATCAACATGTCCGAACTACCAACAAAGCCGCCGCGGACCAACGAAGACACGGTCCCCTTCTGGGCCGCCACCGCTGATCATCGGCTAACACTTCAGCGCTGCACCCAATGCGACACCGTGATCTGGTGGCCCCGCTCGCTCTGCCCATCCTGTTCGAGCTTCGATCTCGAATGGTTCGACGCATCAGGCGAGGGCAAGGTCTACAGCTATACGGTCGTCCATCAGAGCCAAGGGCGGCGGTGGAACGAGGCCACGCCATACGTGTTGGCCTACGTCGAACTCGACGAGGGTCCGAGACTGATGACAAACGTCGTCGACTGCGACCCGGCGACCGTCTCTATCGACACCAAGGTTCGTGTCGTTTGGGACGACACCGACGAGGGCAACGCCCTCCCCCGCTTTACGCCTGCGTAGTCAACCACGGCGTCAGGACAAGGGCTCGACGTCGTATTGCCAAAACCCGAGATCGTGCCATTGGTCAAACTTGTGGCCAACCTGGCCGAAAGTGCCGACGTGGCGGAACCCGAAGCGCTCGTGGAGGGCCACACTTGCCGGGTTCGGCAGCACGATCCCGGCCATCACCCGATGGGCTCCGTCCTCGATCAAGCGATCCAGCAGCGCTGCCATCAGGCGCGATCCAACCCCGAGGCCATGTGCGGTATCCAACACGTACACCGTCGACTCGCGGGTCTTGGCGTATGCCGGCCTGGCCCGAAAGTCGGTGGCGTAGGCGTACCCGAGCACGGTCGAGCCCCGTTCGCACACGAGCCAAGGATCTGTCGCGGTCACCCTGGCGATCCTGGCTGCGAACTCCTCGGCCGACGGTGGCGTCAGCTCGAACGAGATCGCACTCGACTCGACAACAGGGGCATAGATGCCGGCGAGAGCCCGGGCGTCATCGGCGCTAGCCGGTCGAATGCGGAACTCATCGGGGCCACCCGATCCCGACGCAGTCGTCGTATTCGTCACCGCTTGCCGACGCTAACCGTCCTGGTTGGACGGTGGTGGTCCCTGGCTCGAAGGCGGAGCCGACTGTGTGGTGGTGTCGCCACCGCCAGGTTGATTGGGATCGCCACCGACCGGCGTGCCGTCGGGGTTGGTTGGCCGGGGGGCATCAGGGTTGGCCTGATAGATCCATTGATCGGGGGCGATGCACTGGATCGTCGTGCTGGTCTCCTGTGGTGGCTGAGTTGGCTGCGTGGTGTCGTTGTCCTGGACGGGAAGGCCCTGAGGTTGGGTGTCCGACGACGGCGGGTTTGTGCCGGGCGGAGCCGTGGTCGGCGGCGCGGTGGTTGTGGTCGTTGGAGCCGCCGTGGTGGTTGTGATGTAGCGGAAGCTGTCCACGTCGTTGCCTCGGGGGAAGCCAAAGCCGTCAAGTTCGACACCGCACGGCGGCAGCGTCGTCGTCGACAAGTCCTGATTGAGGCGAACGCCGGGGAACTCGGTCTCGATAGGCAACGACTCGCAGGGCGGGGCCCCCGCCATCGCCTCGGCCATGTAGGACGACCAGATCCAGGTCGGCATCGTGCCGCCGTCGACGTTCGGCCAGTCACGATTGTCGATGTAGCGGCCCTGTTCATCCTTGGGGGTGTCGATCCCGCCGCCCTCGCGCGGCATGCGGAAGTCAATCATGGGGAATTGCACGTCTCCCTCGAAGCCCATCCACACCACGGTCGTCATTCCACAGGTGAAGCCGGCAAACCAGCCGTCGACGTTGTTCTGAGAGGTACCCGTCTTGCCTGCGATCGCCCTGGTCTCGTCGAAGCGGGCTGCCCGTCCGGTGCCCACGTCGACGACCTGCGTCATGGCATAGGTGACCTGGGCGTTGGTGCTCGGCGAGATGACCTGTTCGCCGACCCGATCGGGTCCTTCGGCGCAAACACCGTCGACGGGGTGCCAGCAGATCACTTCGCCGTCGATGCTCTCAACCCGTTCGATGAGGACGGGATCAAGCTGGGTCCCACCGCGCTCAAATGTGGAATAGGCGTTTGCCATGTCGATGACGGGCACTTCCTTCCCACCGAGAATGAGCGAGCAGGGGGCCTTACCGGTGAACGAATCGATCAGGTCTGAACCGATGCCAAGACTCTCGGCCATTACCCGCAACTGTTCAGGACGGATGTCGACAACCAACTGGGCGAACACCACGTTCGATGACCACGTGAGGGCATCGACCAGATCGCGGTAGCGATACTGACCGCTGGAACCACCGGTGACCTGCCACGCTCCCTCGTTGCTCTTACAGGGATCACCGATCCTGGTCACACCGGGGACGGCCGGATAGAAGGACCGGGCCGAGATGCCCTGCTCGATGGCGGCCGCAAGCCCGATGGGCTTGAAGGTCGACCCGGGCTGGCGGCCGTTGGTGCCGCTGCTCGTTGCCAGGTTGAATTCCTCTTCATCGAAGTTCGTTCCCCCCAACATGGCAACCACTCGCCCCTGGCGATCCAGGCTGACGATGGCAGCGGCAGGATCGGCCGGGTTGTTTGGATCCAGATAGGTCGGACCCAGTTCGGGCTTGCCACGGGCCTCGATGTCTTCGGTCGGCTTTGGAGCGTGCGCTGCGTTGTAGGCCGCCCGCTGGAGCCGTGGATCGAGCGTGGTGTAAACGCGGATGCCACTGGTATAGATCTCGCCGTTCGGATAGAGCTCATCGAGCTGTTGGCGGACCTCTTCGACAAAATACTCGGTGCCGACGTCGGACCCCCTCACCTCGCCGAGCCCTTCACGATCACGGCGGGGAACCACGTTCCATTCGGCCTCGTTGGCCTCCGAGGCCTCGATCTGGGTGATGTAGCCGGCTTCAAACATCAGCTGAAGCGAGGTGGTGCGGCGCCAGTTCGCCTCCTCACGGTCGACGTCAGGATCGGCACCGTTCGGGTTACGAAGTAGGCCGGCCAGAAACGCCGACTCGCCAACCTCGAGCTCACCGACGTCCTTGCCGAAATAGGTCCTGGCCGCCGCCTGCACCCCTGAGGCACCGCGACCAAAATAGGCCCGGTTCAGGTAGCGGGTGAGGATCTCCTCCTTGGCGCACCGCTCGGGCGTCCGCTCCCCAAGCTCGACCAGCTCTGAACACTCACGTTCAAGATCCTGTTCGAGCTTGACGGCCCGGATCGCTTCGCGGGCCTTTCGAATCAACGTGCGGTCGGCATCGTTGAAGGCCAACTTCACGTACTGCTGGGTGATGGTTGAGCCGCCCTGGGTAACGCCTTCCTGGCGAAGAAACTGGTAGGCGGCCCTGGTGATACCGCGGGGGTCGACACCCTGATGCTCGAAGTACGACTGATCCTCGGTGGCAACAACGGCGTCGATAATGCTCTGTGGTAGCTCCTCGTAGGTGATGATCTCGCGGTCTTCGCCAGCCGTCGACAACAGCGCGGTGGCGTTGTCTGGCCCGCAGCCGCTCGTCACCTCGGCCGTGCAGAGAAAGCTGGTTTGGGCAATGGCCTCGAAACGGTCTTCGGGAAGCGTGGTCTGGCCGAACGTGTAGAGCACGGCGGCGATGGCACCGACCACCAGGAGCACAAGGGAAAAGAGGAACCTGCGGAATCGCCAGAAGGGGTTGAGTCGACGGTTCCGGTGACGGACGGGACCCGACAATGGATCGATGGCACGTTGGAGGGAAGTCATGGGCGATAGCAGTGTTGTCTGAGAAGTGAGGGTGTCCGGGAAGAGATCGGAGTTTTTAGCCGTCGGCGACAGCGAAGGATTCTCGGAGGTGGTTCCACCAGCACTGCCGACACACCTCGATCAGATAGCACGTAGCCGGCCGGCCCCTTCGGCGCAGCTTCCGCATCTCACCGTTGTCGGCAAGAACCCGACCCTGATTTGGCAGGCCCGGCCCGAACGCAAACGTGACGGCAACCAGATCGTCACCTTCACAAATCGGACACGGCTCCTCGATCGGTGTGGCGCAACTGTGAGCAACTCGCCGAAGTTCCGGCTGGGCGTCGCAAATCTCTTCGGTCGTGCGACGTCCGTTGGCAAACGCGTCGACCAGGTGTTGGCGGGCCAGCCGGTAGCTGACCCTTCCCACAGTCGAAGACTTTTCCCGAGCGATGCTCACAGCGCACCAGGTTAGCGATTGCACTGTCCAACGTCCTGTCGAGGGGGCTCTAGCGGGCCTCGGAGGGCGCTAATCCCCAGGCTGGGAGCGGATTTTGTTTTCTTGTTGCTGCAGCCAGATGGCCAACACGTCGTAGGCCTGCTGTTTGGTCATCGGACCGGTCCTCAATCGTTCTTGGCCAAGAAAGATGACCGCCTGGCCAACAAGCGGCCCGGGGTCCATGCCCATTCCCTCGATGATCTGACCACCGCTCAAGGGCGGAGCCAGATCGTTCAGGTCCTCGGATGCCGAGAGCTGTGCCAATCGCTCGAAGAACTCGCCGTTCTGCGGTTCAGCGTCCTGTTTGGAGGCGAGCTGGCGGCGCTGACCTATAGCACTACTCAGCTCGGCGAGATCATCGATGGCGGCGAGTCCGATCGTGTTGATCACGGTTCGCACCGTCTCGGCCGTGACGTCTGTTTGGAGGGTGACCTCGACTGCGTCAATGAGCTTCAACGTCCGAGAGGTGTTGGCTCCGCTGTAGCGAAGTCGTTTCATCGCCTCCTTGGCCTCCGGCCCAAGAGGCGTCAACAGTCCTGCCCGTCTGGCGAGCACGGAGCGCGACGCGGCGGCCAGTTCGACCGCCTCGGTCCCGGCCGAGCTGTCGAGGTCGGCGAGAGCGGGGAGGATTTCAACGAGGAGGCCGGTCTCATCGAGGAAGATCAAACCTCTCCGGGGATCATCGACGGCAAGCAACCGTTCCAGTTCGTCATGGACACGCTCAACCGACACGATGGCCAGCCGCGACGCCAGATCGCACGCCGCCTGCCGGAGGTCGGCCTCAGGTTCGAGATCGAAGCGAGGAAGAAACCGTGCGGCCCGCATCATGCGGAGCGGATCGTCGGTGAACGAAACTTCGGGCGAAAGCGGGGTCCGCAACACCCCGGCCTCAAGGTCGGCCCGGCCGTCATGGGGATCGAAGATGGCACGATCGGGCAGTGAAATCGCCATGGCGTTGATCGTGAAGTCGCGGCGCGACAGATCCTCATAGATCGAGCTGCCGTACGAGACCATTGGTTTGCGGCTAACCGGTTCGTAGGCCTCAGCCCGATGGGTCGTTATCTCGATCTGGCGGCCATTGACTGTGGCACCGATCGTGCCGAAGCGCTCCCCCTGAGTCCAGAGGGCACTGGCCAGGGGCCCAACCAAGGCCTTCGTCTGCTGTGGTCCGGCATTGGTCGTGAGGTCGATGTCGCCGCCAGCGGCAAACGAGTCGACCAAGAGATCGCGCACCACTCCCCCGACAAGATAAAGGGCGTGACCGGCGGCAACGAACGCCTCCGCCACTTCGGCGACGACGTCGAGGACCGGGTCGAGACCCGGCAGCTCCGACGACTCAGCCATGACTGACCGTGGCCATGACAAACACCTGTCTACTCGTCGAGCTGTCGATCGAGGTGGATCTGGCGCGCCAACTCCACGGCCTCATCGCCAGGTCCACCGCTCGTTGGTGCCTCGGGATGCAGGCGTTCACCAACCAGGGTCGCAGCAACGGCTCCAGACGAATCGATCAGGGCCTGCAGGTCATAGCCCCCTTCGAGAAAGAGTAGCCGTCGACCTGGTGGCGCAAAGGCCAAGAGGTCGGCAACCACATCGGCATAGTCGCCGGAGGTCAGTCCGAGATCGGTGATCGGGTCGGCCCGGTGACCGTCGAAACCGGCAGAGATGAGAAGCCACGTCGGAGCGAACTCCTCCATGACTGGCGCAACGACGTTCTCAATTCCGGCCCGGTAGAGATCGCCGGTTGCGCCGGCAGGCACAGCAACGTTGACGGTGGCGTGCTTGCCATCGCCGACCCCGACCTCGGTTGGCTTACCCGTGTAGGGGTACCAGGGATACTGATGGAAGCTGACGAACAACACATCGCCGTCGCTGTAGAAGATGTCTTGTGTGCCGTTTCCGTGGTGGGCATCGATGTCGACGATGGCCACCCGCTCCCCCCTGTCGGTCAAGGCCCGTGCGGCGACCGCAACGTTGTTGACCAGGCAGAAACCCATCTGCCGGTTGGCGGTTGCGTGATGGCCGGGCGGGCGAACCACCGACCAACCGGCCGACGCCTCGCCTCGATCGAGCCGCTCGATGAGATCCAAGCCCGCGCCGGCCGCTCGCCAGGCTGCTCGATCCGACTGTTCGCTGACGAAGGTGTCGGGGTCCAAGGAGCCGCCACCCTCGTCGCAGACCTCGACCAGATGGTCGAGCAACTCGGCAGGATGGATGCGCTCGATGGCCGACCGGGGGGCCTCCGGGGCCTCGACCCATTCCACCGCTCCGTCGAGTCCGGCCGTCTCGACCCCCTGTTTGACCGCGGTCAAACGGTCGGGTCGTTCAGGATGGCCCGGGCCGGTGTCGTGCAACCAACAAAGATCATGGGTTGCGATCAACAGACCGGTCGGCGTCGGCGAACTCATGAACAAACGCTAGCGGCCCTCAAGCGAGCACCGTTATCCCGAACGCAACCCGAACGAGGCGCTTCTCGGGTCGAAGCTGTACAGAGATTCTTGTCGAGACGCAGCCCCACCGCAGCGCCTAGGCTGGGCATCAGTGGCACCTACTACTTCGCCTATCCACCGGAGAGGTCTGAGCAGGGCGATGGCTGCATCGCTCGGCGGTAGTCGGCTGCGAGTCACGCCCTGGCAAGGGCAGGCATTCATCGCTCTGGTCGGCCCGGCCAGGACCCATCGCTCACCAACGCCGATCGAGGTTGCCTCATGCATCGAGGACCTGCGACGCCAGGGCGTAACTCAGGCGGTCACTCCCGCCCTCAGTCCCTACGAGGCCGAGCCGTTTTTTCAGGCCGGGTTCAAACTCTATGAAGGCCTGCACCTCCTGGCCCGCTCGATCGATGCTCAACCAGAGAAGCCGGCCCACCGGCTGCGTAAGGGGCGCCCGTGGGATCGCCCCCGGGTGCTCAGCCTCGACGGCAAGGCATTCGAGGACTTCTGGCGTTTCGATTCCTTCTCTTTGAAGGAGGCCCGTCGAGCAACACCCGCCCACAGGTTCATGGTCGCGGTCGAAGGGGGAACCGTCGTCGGCTACGCCGTCACCGGTCGGGCCGGCGGTCGCGGCTACCTGCAACGCCTGGCCGTCGACCCGGCGTCCAAGGGCCAGGGTTTTGGCACCTCCCTCATCAACGACTGCCTGCGGTGGCTTCATCACAAGGGTGTCGGGATGGCGCTGGTCAATACCCAGGAACGGAACACCAGGGCGTTGGAGCTCTATGAACGGCACGGCTTCGTTCGCCAGCGAGAGGGCCTGATCGTTTTGCGATGGGACGAGCCTGCGTGACCTGGCGCCCAACGCGACGCTCGAACCACCGCCAACGCCAACCCCGGCTGATAGACCAGCAGCCGGCGGCTCTCGCACTGCGATCACGAAGGCAGTTGTTGGTTCGCGTGCTCATAACGGTTGCCGTAGCGGTGATCGGCTTCGGATCGGCGACCGCCAACGCCCAGGCCACGCCCCGCCAGGGCGCAGATCCGGACTCCAGTTCGACAGCCGCCGGGTCACCGACGCTGATTTCCCAGAGCCCGTTTGTCCAGGCCGATGGCGTGTTCGTCATGCAAGTCGACCTCGGCGACCTACAGCCGCCAAGCCAAGTTGAATCATCCGACGAATCGAGCAGTGCCGAGGGGGGCGACGTGCCGATCGAGGTGGTCGTCACCGTCTACGGTCGAGTCGACGAGAGCAAACAGCTCGACAAAAAGCCAACGGACCCGATCAATCGCATTCCGACACTGACCATCGACGACTACACCGTCGATGCCAACGGAGTCATGACGATTCGCATGCCGGTACGTCAAGGCGAGGCCTTCGACGACGTGGAACGGATCAGGCTACGGGAACCGGGCGTCTACCCGGTCACGGTCGAGCTTCGAAGCGGCAATGAGACCCTCGGCGAACTGCGGACCAACCTCATTCACCTAACTCGCCGGGAGAGCGGCGATTCGGCTCCGACACCGATCGCGTTGTCGATCGTGGTCGACCTGCTCGATCCTGATGGAGCGACGCTCGCCACAACAGCCGAGCTCCTGGCCGAACATCCCGACCTCGACCTAACGCTCGTCATCGGCGAGACCCACCTCTCAGAGCTACAGCGCGATCCGGCTCTGACCGCCAGGGTGCGGTCGGCCATCGGCCTTCGGCCGATCGTCGTCGTCGCCGAACCCGATCTCGACCCATCGTCGCTGGTGACCGTCGGCCAGACCGACCTCTACCGACGTTCGGTCGAACAACGGCGAGCGGCCCTGAACGAACTCGAACTGGTTGCCGGAGCGTCGATCGTGGCCCTGGGCGAGTCACAGACAAAGGACGGAGCGGCCGCGCTCACCGATCTCGGTATCGGTACCGCCATCGACCTGCGCTCGCTCGAACGTCCGACCGAGGCCAGCTCGGTCCGCTTCAGTACCAGCTCCGGTCCGCTGTTTGTCATCACTGCCGATGCCACATCGACCTTGCTTGGTGGCTCCGGTGGCTACACCGGACCGGGCGATGCCGTCGAACGGACTAATCGCTTGCTGGCGATACTTACGCTGGCGGACCCTGACCAGGGCCCAACCATCCTGAACACCGCAATCGCTTCAGAAGACGATCTGGCAACGTTGAACCTCGCCTTTGATGCGCTGCAACACGAGGCGGTTCTGGCACTGCCGCTCAATCTGGCCATTCCCCAACTGCCGGCAACAGACGCCCCGGATCGACTCCGCCCAGCCACCGACCTCTCCGGCCTCGGCGAGTTGGTAAGTCGGGCTCAGGACCGGCTGAGCACCTACGAGACCTTCTATCTCGACGGATCCAATCCGCCAGACCGCTACCGGGAGGAGATCGATACCGCCCTCAGTCAGGGTCTCTCCAAAAACCAGCGAACCGAAAGACTCGACGCCCTCAACGAACAGTTGGGAGCCGAACTCGCTGTGGTTTCGCTGCCGGA
This sequence comes from Phascolosoma agassizii, assembly GCA_035593235.1. NCBI lineage: Eukaryota > Metazoa > Annelida > Sipuncula > Phascolosomatiformes > Phascolosomatidae > Phascolosoma > Phascolosoma agassizii. Next base: position 29,363 of record JAVJHY010318121.1, on the reverse strand, counting down.
AAACCAGTCCGTGACCTTGGCGGCCCGGTCGGCTCCCATCCCGCTCACCATCCAAAACAACTCGACCGGCACCCGTCAGGTGCTGCTGCAGTTCTTAAGCGACAAGATCGTGGTCGCCGAAGACGGCCAGCTGATGACGATCGAATCCGGCACTTCATTGATTGATATTCATGTAGAGACCCGCTCGCTCGGAGCGTCACCGTTGCAGGTTCTGGTGCTGTCTCCCGACGGGAAGCAGACGTTGGCAACGACCCGATTTCAGGTGCGTTCAACTGCGGTACCGGGTCTGGGACTGCTGATTTCAGCGGTTGGCCTCATCCTGCTCGGCGTCTGGTGGTACCTCAGCATCCGCCGAAAGCGGACTAACCACCCAAGCAAGTCCGGACACCCCCCGCCCGGTCCGTCGCTCCGTGCCGATGCGGACGACCGAGACAGGGCGCTAGCAGCCGATAGCGTGTAGCCGTGACCTCGTGGGCCTCACCGACCGATGGGTCAAGTGCATCGGCCGCCCCAGGAATGAGGCTCGGCGAACGGTACGAGCTGACCGAACCCATCGCGTCCGGAGGAATGGCCCAGGTGTGGTCGGCAATCGACACGGTTCTCGACCGCGATGTCGCGGTCAAGATCCTCCACCCGCACCTAGCCACCGACGATGCCTTCGTCGAACGGTTCAGGCGCGAAGCGGTCGCCGCCGCCTCTCTTTCTCACAGCTCGATCGTGTCTATCTACGACACCATCAGCGAGAACGGAATCGACGCCATCGTCATGGAACTGATCGAGGGTCGGACTCTTCGATCGATCCTCGACGAGGTTGGAGCAATGCCGGCAGTTGACGTTGTGCACTTCGGCGTGCGGATCGCCAGCGCCCTTGATGAAGCCCACAAAGCCGGCATCGTTCACCGCGACATCAAGCCGGCCAACATCATGATCTGCCCCGACCGCAGAGTGATGGTGACCGACTTCGGAATCGCCAAGGCCGGCACCGACGCCGACCTGACCCAAACCGGCACGCTGCTCGGTACAGCCAAGTACCTGGCCCCCGAGCAGGTGACAGGCGAGCCAATCGACCCCCGATCCGATCTCTATGCGCTCGGCGTCGTGATGTTCGAAGCGTTGACAGGCAAGGTGCCCTTCAAGGCCAATACCGACGCTGCAACCGCGTTGGCCCGCCTCCACCAGGATCCTCCTCCTGTTCGTTCGCTACGACCGAACGTGTCTAGCGAGTTGGCTGGAGTCGTCGAGCGGCTTATGGAGCGGGACCCCAACCGCCGATATGCCCGTGCCCTGGTTTTGCGTGATGCCTTGATGGGGATTCGTTCGGCCACCGGTGATCCGTCCGAGGCATTCGACATCAGCTCTCGACAGGCCTCCAGGCCGGTTCCCCCACTCCCCCCTGGTGCCGTCGACCCCTCGAACCCCTCAAACCCGACCGGCGGGAGGCCTCTACGTGAGCGGCCGACGTCGGGGCCGTTTGGCCAGGTCACTGGGCCCCCGTCGAGCGGTCCCACCGATCAGGTGACAGCCCCGCCTCCCCACTACCATCAACCGAGCCCGGCCGAGGTCACCGGACCACCTTCCGGCCAAAATCCGAACGTCACCGGCCATCTCGCGCCACAATCGGGCGGTAGCCACGGTCAAACGGGTGGACCCGACTCGAACGAGTTCGAGCTGATCGGAGTCGAGGAGCCGGGAACGGGCTCCTCGACGCTCAGCGACGGCAGACTCGTGCGATCTGGCCGGTCAAGGGCCGTTCCCCTAATCATCATTGGTCTCGCGGTCTGCGGCCTGGTTGTCGGAGGCGTGCTTCTCACCGACGTCGAGAACCGAATGGGTATCGGTGAGGAAGTTTCGAGTAATCCACTCGAGGAGGGCGGACCAGGCCTGCCCATAGTGGGACTGCGTTCGTTCGATCCACAGTCACTCGACGACGAGAAGAAGGAGCGGGAAGAGATTACCGGCCTCGCCGCCGATGGTGATCGGTCGACCGCCTGGACCACTGAGAGCTACCGCCGCCCGCAGCTCGGCGGTTTGAAGGACGGCGTAGGCCTGCTGATCGAGATTGACGACAACCTTCCGCTCAATCGGATCGAGCTCGATACCAACACCGAAGGCTGGGAGGCTGAGATCTACGTCGGCAACGACTTCGCCGACGACGGAAGCAACTGGGGTACGCCGGCCGCTGTGGTCGATGCAGGAAGCAATCGAGTTGTTCGTGAATTGGGACGGGTCGAGGGCAAGGTCGTTCTGCTGTGGATTCGAGACACCGGTCTGAGCGGCGAGCGCTTCCGCTTCGAACTGGCAGAAGTGGTCATTCGCTAGGCAGCATTACGAAGTGACGGTTGCCGTCAACCTAAGCCAATGGGCATCTATGCTTCGCCAATCGAACGCACCGACCCCGAGCTCGTCGAGCTGGCGCAGTCGGGTGACCGAGGGGCGATGGACGAGTTGCTCGGTCGCCACTACGACCGCTTGTACTCGATCTGTTTCCGTATTGCCGGGAACCATGCCGACGCGTCCGACGCCTGCCAGGAAGCGTTGATGGCGATCGTGAAGGGTCTCAGTCGCTTCGACGGACGGGCGGCATTCAAGACCTGGAGCCATCGGGTTGCCAGCAACGCCTGTCTCGATGAGATGCGTCGTAAGAATCGGCGCCCGCTTGCGCTTTCCGAGACGATGCCCGAACAGATCGACACCGGCCCTGCCATCGACCAACAAGTCGCCGATCGTTTGACGTTGGAGGAGGCCCTCCCACAGCTCTCCGACGAGTTCCGTATTCCCGTGGTGCTTCGCGACGTTGCCGGGCTCGACTACGCCGAAATCGCCGAGACTCTCGACATCCCGCCCGGAACGGTTCGTTCCCGCATCGCCAGAGGTCGACGACAACTATTTCAGGTTGTCGGGAACCAGGTGCCACCCGACGGACGTCAGAGATGATGCAATGACGAACGACTTCGACGACCTCGCATCGGCCTACATCGACGGCCAGCTGACAGAGATCGAAGTGGCGCGCGTCGAGAACGATCCGGAACTTTTGGCCCAGGTTGCGGAACTCCGCTCCATCGCTGAAGCGCTCGACATCGACGTTTCGCCATCCGATGACACACAGAAGCGCCGCCAGTTGGGTGCGGCCCTGGAAGCTTTCGACCAACTCGGTGTCGGTGGCGCTGCATCATCCTCAGCTCGCCGCAACCAGGGCTCCAAGGCGACCGACTTAGTCGACCTGGGGCAACGGCGGGCACAAACGGATTCACCAAGAGAAGAAGTCGCCCGGCCCGGTGGACGGGCTGGATTGCCAAACTGGCTTGGGGTGGCCGCTGCTCTTCTGCTGGTTGTCGGAGGCATCGGTTTCCTCAGCCAGGTCGGTGGTGGCGATGACGACGTCGCGGTCGACGCGTCGTCCGCGAACGAGTCCATCTCAGCCGGGGAGAGTTCCGGCGACGCTGCTGATTTTGATCAAACCGAGGACGATGAGGAGGCAACGGAAGACGCAATGGAGGACGAAGGTGCCGAATCACCAGCTGCCGAAGCGGCCCTGGTCGACCAAGCGGCCGATGGCGCCGGGAGCGAGGCCGATGAGAGCAGCGAAAACCTCGCCGATGACAGTGCCGAGGAGTCGGCTACCCCTACGACTGTCCGGGCAAGATCAACCACCGCCGTTACGAGCACGTCTGGTGGGCTGTTCCCGTCGGAGACAGTCGACGAGGCTCGGGTGTTCTTCGGTGAAGTCCCCGATGCCGACGCGGTTTCGATCCTGGCCCAGGGCCAGGTGCTGGCGCCCAGCCTGTCGCAGTGCGCGATCGACGGTGCGCTGGCCGACGGCCGTGCGGTTGTCGGGTTCGTTCCTATCGGCGTTGACCAGCCAAATGGCGATGTGCTGTTTGGTGAGGTGGTGTTCGTGGAGCTCGAACCTGAATCGGTCTCCGTATTGCTCACGGAGACCTGTACGCCGTTGGAGTAGATGTAGCGACCAATCGGAGGTGCCGACGACACGCTCTTAACGTCTCTATATCGCACGTTCAATCGGCCGTGAGTGCCTGTCTGGTAGACGGGTTGCGGACTTGTTCGGCCGCTAGGCTCCGAGCAATGGTCGACGCTGATCCACTTATCAATCGTCAAGACATAGACCGCGTAGAGCCGAGCGAAGATTGGCCGGCCCGGGCGTCGGAGACCGTTGTGCAATATGTGGGTACGGTTCGCGACAAGACCACCGGCCCGGCGCTCGGCGCATCGCGCAACATCGTGTACATGGCGGCGATGGCTCTGATCGCGTTCGTCCTACTCATTGTGCTGCTCGTTCTCTTCGTCCGGGTGTTGGTTACCGCTACCGCATATTTGCCGTTCGTCGACGACGGCGAAACCTGGCTCGCCTACTTCATCCTCGGTGGACTTTTTCTTGTCGTCGGGATGTTTCTGTGGCGGAAGAAGGAAGCCCACTAAGGGTTTCGCTCCCGACCGCAGATACTGATGTAGAGCAAGGATCCCGTCCGAGGTGGCCGGGATGTCATGATGAGCAAGGAGAGTTCGTTGCCCAAAGAGCACGAGTTGATCATTCTCGGTAGTGGCCCGGCGGGCCTGACAGCAGCCATTTATTCTGCTCGGGCCTCGCTGGCACCCCTGGTACTCGAGGGCGAGCCGTCATCAACCGGCGACCAGCCCGGGGGTCAATTGATGTTGACCACCGATGTTGAGAACTATCCAGGTTTTCCCGAGGGGATAATGGGCCCTGAACTGATGATGGGTTTTCGCGAACAGGCCGTTCGCTTCGGAGCCAGCATGGAAACCGTCAAGGCCTCTCGGGTCGACCTCTCAGAACGGCCGTTCAAGATTTGGGTCGGGGACCCTGAGGCTCCTGAACCGACATACCTGGCCAAGTCGTTGATCGTGGCAACAGGCGCCAAGTCGCTGATGCTCAATCTGCCGAACGAGCAGGAGCTGATCGGGCACGGCGTTTCCACCTGTGCCACCTGCGACGGCTTCTTCTTCCGTGATCAGGAGATAGTGGTTGTTGGCGGCGGCGATTCGGCGATCGAAGAGGCGACATTCCTCACCAAGTTCGCCAGCTCGGTCACCATCATTCATCGGCGCGACGAGCTGCGGGCCTCCAAGATCATGCAGGATCGGGCCTTCGCCAATGAGAAGATCAAGTTCCTTTGGAATAGCGAAGTGGTGGAGATTCTCGGCTCTGAGAAGGTCGAAGGCATCGTGGTCAACAACCGTGAGACCAGCGAACGAAGCGAACTGAAGATCACGGGTCTCTTCGTGGCCGTCGGACATCGCCCGAACACGGATCTCTTTGTCGACCAGCTCGACATGAAGGACAACGGCTACCTCATCACTCAGGCCCCAAGCTCACGTACGAGCGTTGAGGGCGTGTTCGGCTGCGGTGATATTCAGGACGACGTCTATCGACAGGCCATCACCTCAGCGGGCTCCGGTTGCACCGCGGCAATCGACGCCGAGCGTTGGCTCGAAGCCGAAGCGGAGCACTAGTCAGTCAGTGGCCATGCCGCTATCGCCGATCGTGGTAGTGCTCGGCTAGCGTTGCACCAACGGGAATACCGACTGGACTTGTCGGGTTTTGGTAGTCCTATCACGGACTCCAGGAAGGCAGTGCCAATATGTCCGACAATGTAACCAACCTCACCGAGACCACGTTTGACGAGGTCATCAGCGGATCGGCGGAACCGGTAGTCGTTGACTTCTGGGCCGAGTGGTGTGGCCCTTGTAAAATGGTCGCCCCCATTCTCGACGAGATCGCTGAGGAGCAAGAGGGCAAGATCAAGGTGACCAAACTCAACGTCGACGAGGTCCCAGCCATCGCTCAGCGTTACGGTGTGATGAGCATCCCGACCATGATCGTGTTCAAGGACGGCGAGGTCGACAAGCGCATCGTCGGCGCCAAGGCCAAGGCACAACTGGTCGAGGAACTCGGCCTGTAACTGCAACTCGGCTGACCGCCCAAAGGTGCAAGGACGAGCGCTGCGGCGCTCGTCTTCTGCTTTTATCAGGACCCCTGGCCGGGTGCAGATGGGTATAATCTGGGTACGACGAGGTGAAGCTTGAGGGAGAGACTTCTGGTTGAGATTATTGGGGTGAGGGCTCGGAACCGGCGGGCGCTAGAAGCTCCATGGCCAGGATGACTCCGACTGTCTCCGACCGGTTCCAGCCACGAGCCTGACCAAGGCGGGTGAGCTGTTCGAATTCGGTGTCGGAAATCGACAGCCGGAGGCGAGTACGACCCTTGGCCAGCATGCGACCGCCGGCGCCGGCGTAGATGGCATCACTGTGGTTGCGGTATCCAGTCATCACCACGTCTGCGGGGTTGATGCCGGTCTGTTCCAGGGCCTCGGCCACCTTGTGCGGCACAGACAGCTCGCGCCGCTTTCGGTTGATCCCTGGGGTGACGGCGCGGTGCGGATTGGCGGGGCGTTCGACGATCTCGGGTTCCTTCGCCTCAACTGACGGCGTTGGCGCAGGCGCCGGTTGTGGCCTGACGGGCCGAGGTGCTTCTGCGACGGGCGTCTCTCTCCGAGGTTCAGGTTCGGGTGCAGGCGGTGGCGTTGGCTTCTCGGCAGAGCGGCGACGACCAGGCGATCCCTTGAAGTCTCGGGGATTGGCAATGGAGTTGAGGCCTCGGGCTTTGCCGAGCGTCTTGTCGCTCACGACGTGGCTCCTTCAAGCAGACGATCGGCCAACGCAATGCGGTCATCGACCTCGTCGGCCAATTCGTAGAACTCGCGGGCGAGATCCGACAGATTGGTTGGGATCTTGATCTTGGCGTGTATCTGGTTACTGACCGAGACAGTTGAGGCCCACTCGGCGTATTCGTGGAGAAAGAGGCCGGCTCGTCGACTGTCGTCGTAGGCTGCGCCGGCCTCGCGGATGATGGTCTGGAACGGATCCGCTACGCCGGCGAGGACCTCGGAAACCTCGGTTCGGGCTTCAGCCCGCTTTCGGGGGGCGCCGGCACCGATTTTCATGAGGACGACTCCGAGGAGAAGGATGTCGGATTCCAGTAGTTCCAGCTCTTCAGCCAAGACGCGCAGACCCTCAATATTGTCGAGGCCGGCGCTGGTTGGTACGAGGAGATACTTGCCGGTCTGCATCGCCATGTCTGCGAGCCGGGACGAACCCGACGGCGGTAGATCAAAGACCACCCGATCAAAACGGCCGGAGGCCATCAGCTTCTCGAACGGAACGGCGAACGATTCCGGACCGTTGTCGCTTGTAACCAGGTGATGGGAGAGCGTTTTTGTGTGACGGCCAGCTACAACGACCTCAAGATTGTCTCGGGCCGTGACAGTCGTCAGGTCGTCGCCATACATGACGGAGTCCATGAGATGGCGACCGTCGCCGGCTTGTCGAGGATCGAGGCCGACCACTTTCGTGGCCGACGCCTGCACATCAAGATCGGCGAGCAGGACTCGCTTGCCCTCGCTCGACCAAATGCCGGCCAGCTGGGTGGCCAGCGTCGTCTTGCAACTGCCTCCTTTACCAATACCGACAACGATCGAGTTCGGAATAGTTCCCACCGTTGTTGACTCCCCGCCCGCTTCGTACGTCATGAGGCCCAGATCATACCCATCGCCGGGTGCGGAAGTGGTGGATACCGGAGGTACTTGGGTGCAGATAACGTGTTTAAGGGGCACGAATGGGGATAAACAGCGGGCCAAGCGGGTAACACTGGGGCATAGCCCGGTCGCAGCTGGTCGCCCAGATCGCATGCTCGCTTCTCGTATACCGGGCCCTACGTCTCCTCACCCAAATCGTACCCAAGCCTCCCCACGTTGCGCCGACAATCCCTCTATTACACTCATTCCTCCCCGCTATATACCCACAGAGCCTGGATCCACACCAGATCACACCTGGATGCGGGGATACCCGGGTCTATTTCGGGGGCATATTGCGGACAACTGGGGGGCCCTGGGCATAGCCGTTGGAACTGCAGCCCTCCTGTTCCCCGCTAATGCATATCCACGCAACCACTGAGCCTGCGCCCCGAGGGGGCAGGATCGCTGCGCCCCTTCTGAACCACCTCGGCGGCGTGGGAGGCGGCACAGGCCCCTTAGGGCCCTTCAAAGCTCCCCATAGGCCGCTCTGGGGCGCTCCGGGCCAGCGTGACAGGGGGGCCTGTCAAGGTTTCTCCCATCGCGGGCTCTTGGACTTGTCAACGCCGCTGGACGTACCCTCGCTCACTAGGCCCCGCCGATATACCCGCCATGCCACCAGTTTTACACTATCTGTACCCTCTTCGTACATTCTCTGGCACCAATTACACCCACTGTGCCGCCAAAGACTCGCCCTTCATACCCAATCGCGCCCAGAACACCGGCGACGAGCTTCGTTCTCTTCGCTGACCAGACCAGAGCCTCAAGCCGGCCCCGTCTCAGATTGCCGCGCCCCTCGCCCATTCTTCCGCCGCCAAGCTGTCGCTGGTACCGCACGAGGGAGCAGGCCTCGGCTCTCGTTCTCCACAACACACAATGTTTCACGTGAAACAGCGGAGTCCCTGACACTCCTCTGAAGCAAGTTCTCCAGTAGCCCAGCCGACTTAGGCACAGGATTGTCCACATCCTGTGGGATTAGCGCTGGTTCACGGGTCGTAGAACCCTCGTCGCCTCAGAGAAGTAGGCGAAACAGCCGGTCAAGGTCCTCGGCGTCAGCGAACTCAATGACCATCCGGCCCCGCTCGCCCTTCATAGAGACCTCAACAGTCGTATCCAGTCGATCGCCGAGCGAACGTTCGATCTCCAGCACACCTGCTGGCTTCACCGAGCCTGGGTCTTTACGGGGCGATCCACCATCAGCGTCGCTCCCCCGCTGACTAGCAACCCGTACCAGATCTTCGACAGCACGGACACTGAGCCCCTCACGAACGACGCGCGCAGCGAGCTCCTCTTGAACCCGCCCATCAGGAAACGCCAGAAGGGCGCGAGCGTGTCCGGCACTAAGCTGTTCCGACGCGATCAGGCGCTGAACGGAGGACGGTAGCTGAAATAGCCGCAGCAGATTCGCCACCGCCGAGCGGCTCTTACCAACTCGCCGAGCAACCATCTCCTGGGTCAGCGCAAACTCGTCCATCAACTGCCGATAGGCAGCAGCTTCCTCCAAAGGGTTCAGATCTGAACGATGCAGATTTTCCACCACCGCTTGTTCCAGCGACGAGCGATCGTCGACATCGCGCACGAGAGCCGGAATCACTCGCAGCCCGGCGAGGCGAGCGGCTCGCCAGCGCCGTTCACCGGCGATCAATTCATATCGACCATCACCGATATGTCGTAGCAACACTGGCTGCAAGACACCAAGCTCGGATATCGACGCCGACAGCGCCGCCAACTCAGCCTCTGCAAAACGTTCCCTCGGTTGAAACTCATTCGGCTGGATGGCGTCTACCGGCACCGATTCCAGAACCCGCTCCCCTGTCGCTCCGACGTCCACAACCGGGGTCCGGTCTACGTTGTCGTCGTTCAACCCAAGCAGGGCATCGAGTCCGTCGCCCACCGCCGAGCGCTCAATCCCGTTCCGGGGGTACGCCCGCGACCTCACGGGCTAGATCCCGATAGGACAGCGCACCGCGAGAAGCAGTGTCGAACACGGTGATGGGTTGACCGAAGCTCGGTGCCTCCGACAATCTAACGGTTCGGGGAATCACGGTCTGGCACACAAGATCACCAAAGTGTTCGCGTACTTCGGTCGCAACCTGGCTTGCCAGGTTCGTCCGTGCGTCGAACATGACCAGCACAATATGTGACAGGTGCAGCTCGGCATTGAGATTACGCTGGACGAGATCGACGTTGCGAAGCAACTGTCCGAGGCCCTCCAAGGCGTAATACTCACACTGAATTGGTACCAACACCTCGGTGGCGGCAGCAAACGCATTCACCGTCAGCAAACCAAGCGACGGAGGACAGTCGATCAGGATGATGTCGAAATCATCCTTAATCTTGGCCACCGCGTTTTTCAGCCGCATCTCACGGCTGAACGCAGGAACCAACTCGATCTCGGCACCGGCCAGATCGAGATTGGCCGGTGCCAGAAACAGGTTCCGTATTGCCGCTGCCTCGATGGCATCATCCATCGGCACATCGTGCAGAAGCACGTCATACATCGATGACTGCAGCGTCCGAGGATTAATGCCGAGCCCAGTGCTGGCATTGCCCTGCGGGTCCAGGTCGATGATCAATACCCGGTGCCCAAGCTCGGCCGCTGCCGCGCCAAGGTTCACGGCCGTCGTCGTCTTACCGACGCCGCCCTTCTGATTCGCGACCGCGATCAGGCGAGCGCCATCGGAGGTCGACGCTTTTGCCGCCTCTTCGCTTGACTCGAACGTTGTCAACCTCGTTCCTCCTACCGAACGTCATCCTGACCCCCGAACGACCCAACATCAACCTGAGCGCGATTCGTTGTGAAAGGACTTCGTTCAGCGTGTAACCAAGCCACCGCATCTGGTGGACACACCGTGAACCAGGTGCCCGAAGCCGGACTCCTGGCCACATGCTAGATCAACACGGCCGCCGCACCGCTCCGCATCGGAAACCCATCAATAAATTTCCTTCGTCCGGCTTCCCATCCGCGCCGGCTTCACCGCATCGCCAGTGCAGCATCACCGCCATCTGCACACACCATGTCCACCCAAAGTCCGACCGGGGCTACATGGAGAAAAGCGGGCGCTGCTTCAGTTCACGGGCCGACCGGGGCAGACCGGGTTCACCCTCATGGGCCCGCTCAAACACTGCGAACCCTACAGCTCCATCAAGTTGGTTTAGCCCGAAGAGCGCAAGGCCTTCGGCTGGCCAGTCTCGGTGCCCTGGCGGCTCGCTGATCACGCAACGTCCACCGATGCGCAATAGGGGAGCGGCGCACTCAAGGGTGGTAGCGGGGGGCCCGAACCCACGAGCGATCACGCCATCAAATGCTGCCCGGCGATCGTCAAGATGGGCAAACGCTTCGGCTCTCCCGGTCCAGACCTCGATGTGGTCGGCTAGGCCGAGCTCGATCGACGCCCAAACGAGAAACGACGTCCGCTTCGCCGATGCGTCGACCAGGACCAGCTCAATCCCCGGGCGCTCTGCCGCGATCGGCAACGATGGAACGCCGCCTCCAGCTCCCAAGTCGGCAACTCGTGGCGCCTCGACCGACCACCCGTCCATCAACGCCGCTCCGAAGCGACGAGAGTGATCCACTTGGGGGGCGATGTCCCCCGGCCCGAGAAACCCGAGCCGGCGGGACTCCACCAATACCTCTTCGAGCTTGCGCTCGTTAACTGCCAACCGCTTCAGCGTCATCGGCTGCTTCATCGGCGCCGTCCGCCTCAGCATCCGAAGTGTTCTCGCCGTCGCTGCCGTTTTCGGCGACAGCGTCGGTTACCTCAACCTCGTCCTCACCGTCGGCCTCACTGTCGTCTGGCGGTCCACCCAGCGGAACTACGACTACGCGGCGACGGGGATCGGTGCCGGCGGACCGGGTCTCGATGTCGTCCATCTCACTCAAGGCATCGTGGACAATCTTTCGGTCGGCTGAGCTCATCGGTTCAAGCGAGCGTTCGAGCCCGTCGCTCAATGCGTCCGAGGCCGCCTCCCTCGCGAACTTCTGAAGGGCTTCCTTGCGCATCACGCGATAGCCCCCAACGTCGACCTTGATCCGGATGCTGCTCGGTGTCGACCGCTGAGCGGAAACTCGGGCCAACTCCTGGATGGCATCGAGTGTCCGACCCTTGGGCCCGACCATCAGGCCATGACGACCTTCAACACTGGCGATGAGTCCATCGTCATCGTCGGACGCGACCGACACCGGACCCTCAAAACCGAACGCGTCGGTCAGACCGGAAAGAAACGTCTCTAGGTGAGCTGAAACTTCTTCCATGCTTGCCTCCTCAACCGGGGCTTCATTTTGCTTCTGCTTCGGACGACCACCGCGACCACCGCGACCGCCTCCGCCACCACTACCTCTGCCGTCACCGCCACGACCTTCGTTGCGCCGACCATCGTTTCGGCCCTTGTTGCCGCCACCACTCTTCTTGTCAGCTGGGCGATCATCACCGTCGGACCGGTTGTCGCCTTCGCTGCGACTCTCATCCGAGCGCGACTTGCTCTTGTTGCCGCCCCCGCGGGAACGATCACCAGAGCCGCCTCGGCCACCGCGCGACTCGCTGCGCTTGCGACCTCGGCCTCGCTCGACCTTCGGACGAGTCGCCTTCGGCTTTACCCGGGCACGAACCCGGGCGTTACCCCGGAGCCGGCCGAACAAGCCCTGCTTCGGCTCCTCGAGTACCTCGATGTCGGCCTCGGCCTCGTCAACCCCAAGGTTGTCGAGAGCACGGTCGATCGCTTCGGGAAGCGTCTTGGCCGTTATGTTCACCCATTCCACGCGTGGTTACCTCTTCCGCTTCTTTTTCGAGCCACCGGGCTTCGTACCCTTTGGTGTAACTCGGCTGGACGTGTCGTTTCGATCGGATCCCGATTTGGCGCGAGCCCGTTCCTGGCGGCGTTTTTCCCACGCCTCCGCTCGTTCGGTCTTGCTACTGGATCCGTTTGACGAGGATTCGCCATTGGTCGAGTCGACCTCCCCGTTTGCCGACCCCGACGCCGACGATGCCGAGCGCGGCTTCGACGATGTGCGGGGCGATGGCTTCTTCTTGTTGCCGGAGGTCGACTTCTTCGACCCCGACCCAGACGAGGCTCGGTCACTCTCCTCGTCATCCTCCTCATCCTCCTCATCGGAGGGATCATCACTCAACGAACCGAACGTGTCGGTGTCGTCGGCTGTGGTACCCGCGTTCAAAGCTTCCGAGGCTTCTTTCGCCTTATTGCCATAGAAGGCGCGGGTTATGTAGCTCTGCTGTCCGATTCGAAAGATGTTCGATGTGGCCCAATACAGGACGAGACCGGCGGGAAACAGGAAGCTCCAGACGCCGGATGCCAAAGGCAGCACCTTCAGGATCATCTCCTGCTGGGGATTCATGCCGACGTTTCCGGTCCGGCGTGAAGAGACTTGACGCTGTTGATAGAAGCTGGTGCCGACAACGAACAGAATCAGCAGCACATAGGGAATCCCGGCCACGATGTCGCTCTGGATGACGTCACGGGCCTCGGCCGCGAGATCGAACGGGCCAAAGGCCATCTCCGTTCGGTCCGAGAGCGCGATGTACATCTCGGAGTCTTTGCTCAGATAGCGGGGATCAAAGGTGTCGCCTGCTACTGATGCACCGCCGAGCTGGCTGCGGGCCTGTTCAGAGATCGCGTAAAACGGGGCCTCCGAGACCCGCCGTGACAGGCCTCTCAAGACGTTGAACAGCACAAGAAACACCGGCAGCTGGGCAACCATCGGCAGACAGCCGCCGACCGGGTTGATCCCATTGGCCGAATACAGAGCCATCAGCTCGGTGTTGAGGGCCTGCTTGTCATCCTTGTGCTTCTTCTGCAGCTCCTTGAGCTTTGGCTGCACTTCCTGCATTTTGATCGTCGACCGCGTGGCACGAAGCGTCAGCGGCATCAAGAGGATCATCACCGCGGCGGTGAGCATGATGATGGCCAGCCCGAACGATCCGCCGACGACGGGGAGCGAATAAAAGAAGGCCAGCACTCTGGCTATGGCATCAAACATGGTCTATTTCTCCGGCACCGGGTCGAAACCGAACGACCCAAAGGGATGGCAACGGGCGATACGCCTAACAGCCAGCCAAGTCCCCCGGCCGGCACCGTGGCGTTCGATCGCCTCGGCTGCATAGTGCGAACAGGTCGGCATATACCGACAGCGGGGTTGCCGTACTGGCGCCGTCGATCGATAGAGACCTATCAGGCGTAACAGCACAGCCTTCATCATCGACCCCCGCCAAGCGCGGGTGTGCGAGCCGACAATGTGGAGAGACACCGGCCGACGGCGCCAACCAATTGGTCGAAGTCGGCGGTCAATACTGAGCGGCTTCCTGAAAGAAGAAAGGCACCGCTCGGCCCCGGATCAGTCTCCCAAGCTTGAGAAAATGCGGCGCGAAAACGCCGACGAGCACGATTTCGCTCGACGGCGTTGCCGAACTTCCGTCCGAATGCGAAGGCAACAAGCGGATGGGGGACATCTTGTGGACAAAACGTCATCCGGACGCTGCCACTACGTACCCGCTGACCTTGGGTTCGGAGGTCGGTGAAGACCGATCGGCTTTGGATCCGCCAGATCACGCACTCAGGCGTTGGCGGCCCTTGGCCCTGCGAGACCGAAGTACGGCCTGGCCGCCCCGAGTTGCGGAGCGAGAACGGAACCCATGCTTGTGGGCCCGCTTACGATTGTTTGGCTGAAACGTACGCTTCACGAAACGACACTCCCTCAGGCCGACACCCGGCACTGATCAAAATCTTCCTGGCGGCACCCGGGCCCAAATCCCTACCTGACCAGCCGTTTCCGGAGTGATCAGTGGCGGGCGAGGGGGTTGACGCGCCTTCCTGGACACTTACTTCCGGTTCTTCCAGATGGAGGGCCGGATACAAAACTGTACTTCGATAACCTGTATTCGACTGGTGCAACCACCGGTAGTGACCGACGTCGAGTGCTACAAAGAGCAACTTCGACGGATGTCAACACGGTGTGCGCGCAGGCCGACTCGATGAGCGTACCGGCACTCACCTGACACAACCACCTTTTCCACAGCTGGGGGTGTGCGGTCAGCACCGGCAGTGCTACGGTCAACCTGCCCCGGGGCAGGTACCGCTCGATGTGGCATCCGTTCCGCCAACGCCGAGGTCGAGATGGACCTCTCTTTCACCCGAGACCAGAGGGTGAAAGCCCGCCTGGTGTGATTTGTGGACAAACCTGTGGGAATTGGGGAGAAACCGCTGGTGGAGGCGATGTGTTAGCAGCCGAGCAATTATGGACAGATGCCTCCGACTTGTTGAAGAGTCAGGTTTCTGACGGCGTATGGCAGAGCACGTTCGCGCTCGCCACCCCCGTCGATCTCACCAATGACCGCTTCGTTCTCGGTCTCCCGAACGGCATCATTCGCGACAAGCTCGATGGTCGATATCGGCCGCTGGTCGAAGACGCCGTGTCTGAGGCTGCAGGCCAAACGATCGTCGTCGATTTCCAGTTGGTGCTTCCGACACTGTTCGACGTTGCCGAAACCCAGGGCCTCGATGGCAACACTTCCACCTCCACTCACATCGATGGTCGACGTGAGGCCGACCTCGACCTGAGACTGCATGATGTCGGTCCCGGTGGCCACGCCGATCCGCGAGCTGCCGTTCCTGGCGCCGCTTCGGCCATCCCTCCTCCTCCGATGACCGGCCAGGCCCCGACCGGGCCGAACGGAGCCGACTTCGCAGGGCCGGGGGGCGGAGTTGAGCCAAGCCATCGCTATACCTTCGATGGCTTCGTGATCGGGCCGTCGAACCGATTCGCCCACGCCGCTGCACTCTCGGTGGCCGAAAGGCCGGGGGGCTCCTACAACCCACTCTTCATCTATGGGGCCGCCGGGTTGGGCAAGACCCACATCCTGCGAGCCATCGAACAC
This sequence comes from Phascolosoma agassizii, assembly GCA_035593235.1. Taxonomy (NCBI): domain Eukaryota; kingdom Metazoa; phylum Annelida; class Sipuncula; order Phascolosomatiformes; family Phascolosomatidae; genus Phascolosoma; species Phascolosoma agassizii. The sequence continues at coordinate 13,867 of JAVJHY010318121.1, read as the reverse complement.
TTCGTGAACGACGTGTACCCCCGCCTCAAGGTCCTCTACGTCTCGACGGAGACCTTCCTCAACGAATTCGTCGACTCGATCAAGAACTCGTCGGGCAACGACTTCAAGCGCCGCTATCGCCAGATCGACGTGCTGCTCGTCGACGACATCCAGTTCATCGAGGGCAAGGACTCGCTGCAAGAGGAGTTGTTTCACACCTTCAACGACCTCTACGGCTCGAACCGACAGATCGTGCTCTCCTCCGATCGACCACCGGATGCAATCCCGACCCTTGAGGACCGGCTCAAGAGCCGCTTCATGATGGGCCTACTCACCGACATCCAACCGCCGGACATCGAAACCCGCATGGCGATCCTGTCGAAGAAGGCCGACCGCGACGGTCACCTGCTGCCGAACGAGGTCAGCGAGTTCATCGCAAGCAACATCAAGAGCAACATCCGCGAACTTGAAGGCGCCCTCAACAAGGCGGTTGCGTTCGCCACCCTCAACGGCCAGTCGATGACACGCGACCTCGCCGAGCAGGTTCTCGGTGACTTCATCGCCGATCGTCAGCCCCGGCCAATCACCGTGACAATGATCCTCGACGCCACGGTCGCCCAGTTCGGCTTTACCCATGAAGACCTGACCGGGAAGTCGCGCCGCCGGCCGCTGGTCATCACCCGCCAGATGGCCATGTACCTGACCCGCCAGCTGACCGACCTCAGCTTCCCGGTGATCGCCCGCGAGTTCGGTGGCCGAGATCACACCACGGTCATGCATGCCTGCGACAAGATCTCCGCGCTGATGAAGGAGCGCGACCAGATCTACAACGACGTCAACACCTTGGAGAAGAGGGTCCGCTCCGAGGCCCAGGCTGGGGACTACTAGTGGATGTGGTTGTGCTCAGCGTCATTGAAAGCTGTGTACAGCCCACTAAACGCTGTGCAAAGAAGCACCCCGGTCGGTGGATACGCTGCCAACAAATCCCCAGGCCGCCGAAACAAGCAGGTGAGCGTTGGGGATCCCCGATCAACGCTCTGGATAACAAGAGGGCCTGTGACCAGGACAAATGCAAGTTGGTCCACATTCCACAGGTCCTACTAACTACTACCTCCATTTTCAAGACGGAAGACTCGTAGCAATGAGGACAACCCCGAGGGAGTTCATGCCGTGAAGTTTCGATGTGAACGAGACGTACTCGTCGAGGCCATAGGAATCGCAGGTAGGGCAGTCAGTGGTCGAGGTACGTTGCCCGGCCTGTCCGGCATTCGAGCCGAGTTGAACGGCGATTCCCTCACCCTCACCGGCAGCGACCTCGACCTCACCATCTCGACCACGGTCACCGTGTCGGGTGAGTCCGATGGCGTGAGTGTGATTCCGGCCCGGCTTGCCTCCGACATCGTTCGGGCCGTGCAGCCCGGCGCCGTATCGTTCGCGGCCGAGGACGAATCATTAACGATCCGTGCCGGGCGTAGCGAGTTCTCCATCCGACTGATTTCCGGCGACGAGTTCCCGCAGCTGAACGAGCTTGAGGTCGAGTCTGTCACCCTGGCAAGCGAGCAGTTGGCTAATGCGCTCAAGCAGGTGGTGTTGGCAGCCAGCTCCGACGATTCCCGTCCGATCCTGACCGGTGTGTTGCTCGCAGCCGAAGCCGGCGGCCTGCGATTGGTCGCCACCGACTCTTATCGCCTTTCGATGCGCGACGTCTCAGACGTATCGCTGTTGGCCGAGGGCCAGAGCGTCCTGATTCCCTCTCGCGCCCTCGGTGAGCTCAACCGTGTTCTGGCCCAAGACGACGAAGTCCGGCTCAGGCTTGGAACAAACGAAGCGTCCTTCGAGGTCGGCCCGGTCAAGCTCGTCACCCGCCTCATCGAGGGCGACTTCCCCAACTACCGCGGCCTCATCCCCGACTCGCACCCAAACAGCCTCACCGTCAACCGCGAAGAGCTGCTCGATGCTTTGCGGCGGGTGAAGCTCCTGGCCCGTGAGTCGACGCCGATCCGGATTGAGATGTCGAGCGATGGCATGGAGTTGGTCGCCGTCACCCAGGACGTCGGTACCGCCCGGGAAAGCTTGGAGAGCACCTATGAGGGCAACGATCTTGTCGTTGCCTTCAACCCCCAGTATCTGCTGGAGGGCGTGGAGGTTGCCCCGAGCGAGGAGATCATGCTTGCCACGATCGACGAGCTGAAGCCTGCGTTGGTTCGTGCTGTAGGCGCCGATGATTTTCTCTACCTGCTGATGCCGGTTCGCGTCTCCTAGAGACGCCAGGCCATGCAGATCACTCGACTCTGGCTGGCTGATTTTCGCAGTTACCGAGAGCTTGAACTTCCGCTGACCTCGGGGCTAACCGCCATTTGCGGGCCAAACGGCGCTGGTAAGACCAACCTGCTCGAAGCGCTTGGGCTGCTGGCGACGCTGAAGTCGTTCCGAGGGTCGCCAGTCGACAGTCTGGTTCGCCGGGGCGCTGAGGCTGCTGTGGTGCGGGCCGAGGGCATACGCGACGAGCGCGAGGTGTTGATCGAGCTTGAGCTGGCCAAGGGCAAAACGCGAGCCCAGGTGAATCGGCAACGCCTTCGCCGAAGCCGAGACCTGCTTGGAGCACTACGCATAACCGTGTTCGCTCCCGATGATCTGGCACTGATCAAAGAGGGACCATCGCTGCGCCGTTCCTACCTCGACGAGATCCTCGTCGCTCTCGACCCCGCGGCCGATGGGATTGTCAGCGATCTCGATCGCATCCTGAAGCAACGCAACGCGTTGCTCCGCCAGTCGCACGGGCGCCTCGACGAGGCCGGTTTGATGACGCTCGACGTGTGGGACGCCAAGCTGGCTTCTGTCGGTGAGGAGCTGACTCGTCGTCGTGAGCAGTTGGTTGCATCGTTGCTGCCGCTTATCACCGAGTCCTACGCCATGCTCGCCGGACGCGAAACGCCGCTCTCGGCCGACTACGAACGCTCCTGGCAGGTCGACACCTTGGCTGAGGCCCTTGCCGATGGTCGCTCAGACGATGTGCGTCGCGGGGTCACTCAGCTTGGTCCGCATCGTGACGAGCTCCGCCTTGGCCTCGGTGGACTGGCAAGCCGAACCGAAGCCTCCCAGGGCGAGCAACGCACCTTCGCTCTGGCCTTGAGACTCTCGGGTCATCGACTGGTCAGCGACCGGATCGGCGAGGCCCCGCTGCTCCTGCTCGACGATGTGTTGTCGGAATTGGATCCGGATCGTGCCGGCGCGTTGCTGACCAACCTGCCGCCCGGTCAGAGCATCATCACCAGCGCCGGTGATCTCCCATCGACCGCCGAGCCCGATCAGGTGTTGGCATTGTCCGAAGGTGGCTCGCTGGCCGGGGTCGGCTGAGCATGGTCCACCCCGACAACGAGCCGGCGCCATTGCGGCAGGGGCTTGAGCTCTTCCTCAAACATCTCGGCGCACCCCCCGTCGACGTGCTGAGCGAACTGGCCAACCGGTGGGAGGAGATCGTCGGCCCGGCTCTTGTCGGTGCCACACGGCCGATCGAGTTGATCGACGGGGTGCTCGTTGTCGGTTGCGACGACGCCGCCTGGGCTTCGCAGATCGGCTGGATGGAGACGCAGATCAAGGATCGCTTCAGTGAGGTCTTTCCCGAGATCAATCTGGCCCGCGTCAGCGCCAGGACCACCCGCTGACGCTTCGCAAATCCGACGCCGTTGCAGCAATGCCGGCGGCCTGTTCGGATCCGCCAAATGTCCCCAGGCGTACTCCACGATCTGTGGGCCCGGCTGCGTCTTCAGAGACCCAAAACCTGGTAGGATGAAGGGCCGGCGAAAGCCGTTCCCTCCCGCAATCGGAGGATGACATCACATGGAAGACTCCACCGCGAAAAACGACCAAAACCCCAGCTCAGACAGCTCCTATAGTGCCGCTGATATTCAGGTACTCGAGGGCTTGGAGGCCGTACGAAAACGGCCGGGTATGTACATTGGCTCCACAGGTCCAACCGGGCTCCACCACCTTGTTTGGGAGGTTGTGGACAACTCTGTGGATGAAGCGATGGCCGGGTATTGCAGCCGGATCGACGTTGAGGTTCGACCCGACGGCGGCGTGCAGGTCATAGACAACGGCCGCGGCATTCCTGTCGGCATCCATCCCAAGTACGAAGAACTGACCGCGGCCGAGGTTGTACTCACCGTCCTCCACGCCGGCGGCAAGTTCGGCGACAGCGGCTACAAGGTCTCCGGTGGTCTCCACGGCGTCGGCGTGTCCGTCGTAAACGCTCTGTCAGCCAAGCTTGAGGTCGAGATCGACCGTGACGGCAAGCGGCACTTCATGTCATTTCGCGACGGCGGCAATCCCGACGCGAAGCTCAGCATGACCGGTGATTCACCGAAGATCGAACCCGACCAGGTCACCAACGGCTCCGATGTCCGGACCGGCACCATCGTTCGGTTCTGGCCCGATCCCACGATCTTCAAAGAGGGCATCGAGTTCCGGACCCAAACGTTGGTCGACCGGTTCCAGATGATGGCGTTTCTCAACGCCGGTCTTGAGTTCCATATCGTCGACGCCCGCGACCCGGATTTTGAAGAAGTGGTGCTTCGTTACGACGGCGGCATTCGCGATTTTGTTGAGCATCTCAACGCGTCGAAAGAAGCACTCTTCGATCAGGTCGGTCATTTCGCCGAGGAAGGCGAGGGGGAGGCGGTCGAGATCGCCTTCAGCTGGAACACCGGCTACCAGACCGACGGCATCCATTCCTTCGCAAACGGCATCAACACGATGGAAGGCGGGATGCACGAACAGGGCTTCCGTACCGCCCTGACCCGTACCGTCAATGCCTACGCCCGAGACAAGGGCCTGATCAAGGAGAAGGAGGAGAACCTCCAGGGTGAAGACATCCGGGAAGGGCTTACCGCCATCATCTCGGTTCAGGTCTCCGAGCCCCAGTTCGAAGGTCAGACGAAGTCGAAGCTCGGCAACGTTTCGGTTCGTTCGCTTGTCGAAAAGGCAACAAACGAGCGTCTCCGTGAGTGGTTCGAGGAGAACCCAAAAGAGGCCAAGTCGATGGTCATCAAGGCCAGCCAGGCGGCCAAGGCACGAATCGCGGCAACGAACGCTCGCCAGACCATTCGCCGCAAGTCGGCCCTCGACGGCGCCGGGCTGCCAGGCAAGCTGGCCGACTGCCAGAGCAAGGACCCGGCCGAATCGGAGCTCTACATCGTTGAGGGAAACTCGGCCGGTGGTTCGGCCAAGGAAGCCCGCGATCCTCGCACGATGGCCATCCTCCCGATCCGGGGCAAGATCCTCAACGTCGAGCGGGCCCGCATCGATCGCATGTTCAAGAACACCGAGATCATCTCGCTGATCCAGGCCATCGGGGCCGGGCTTGGCGAAGAAGAGTTCGAGGTCGAGAAGGTCCGCTATCACAAGGTTGTCCTTCTTGCCGACGCCGACGTCGACGGAAGCCACATCCGCACGCTGCTGCTCACGTTCTTCTTCCGCCAGATGCGACCGTTGGTCGAAGCCGGTTACATCTACATCGCCCAGCCGCCGCTCTACTCGACCGCGGTGGGCAAGTCGAAGCTGTACCTGAAGGACGACCAGGCTCGCGACGCCTACCTGGCCGAACATCCGAACGCTGAATTCCAGCGCCTGAAGGGCCTTGGCGAGATGGATGCCGACGAGCTGTGGACTACCACGATGGATCCTGACGAGCGGACGCTCCTCCAGGTCACCGTCGAACAGGCAACGATTGCCGACGAGGTGTTCGCGGTGCTGATGGGCGACGACGTCGAGAGTCGCAAGCAGTTCATTCAGAACAACGCCGACGACGTGCGCTTCCTTGATATCTGATTGCCTCGATATTTGATTCCCCCGATTTTGGTCCACCGGGTAAACCCGGTCCGCCCGAAGGTCGAACGACATGAGTGATGTACCCCCTCCAACCGACGGAACCGACGGCGGCGTCGAGCCCCCTAGCGGCATCGAACCCATCGAGATCCAGGCCGAAATGGAGGACTCGTTCCTTGAGTACGCCATGTCGGTCATCATCTCGCGAGCTCTCCCCGACGCTCGCGACGGCCTGAAGCCGGTTCACCGCCGGATCCTGTGGTCGATGTTTGACGCCGGACACCGTCCCGACCGGTCGCACGTGAAATGCGCAACGGTTGTCGGCGACGTGATCGGTCGTTTCCACCCCCACGGCGACACCGCGATCTACGACTCGCTCGTTCGTATGGGTCAGAAGTTCTCGCTTCGCCACACCCTGATCGACCCTCACGGCAACTTTGGCTCGCCCGACGATCCGCCCGCCGCCTATCGCTACACCGAGTGCCGGCTCACCCGCCTCGCCATGAAGCTGCTGGCAGACATCGACGAAGACACCGTCGACTTCCGGGAGAACTTCGACGGCAAACACGAAGAGCCGATCGTTCTCCCAAGCCGTTTCCCAAACCTGCTGGTCAACGGCAGTCAGGGCATCGCAGTCGGCATGGCAACCAACATCCCTCCCCACAACCTGGGAGAGGCGATCGACGCCACCGTGCATCTGATCGACAATCCCGACGCCACCCCGGATGACCTCATGGAGTTCATCAAGGGACCGGACTTCCCAACCCGTGCTCAGATCCTGGGCCGTGTTGGCATCCGCGATGCGTACCGCACGGGGCGGGGCTCCATCCGGCTCCGGGCTGTGGCCGAGATCGTTGAAGGTAAGACCAACGACCAGATCGTTGTCACCGAGGTGCCCTATCAGACCTCCGTCGATCAGATCGCCCGCAAGACGGCCGAGCTGGTCGAGCGGGGTGACCTGGTCGGCCTGCGCGAGATCCGCAATGAGTCGGCCAAGGGCAACACCCGCTTGGTGTTTGAGCTCAAGCGTGATGCCACTGCCCTGGTGGTGCTAAACAACCTCTACAAGTACACGCCGATGCAGACCACGTTCAGTGTGAACATGGTCGCCCTGGTCGACGGGATTCCCCGGACGCTCAACCTCCGCGAAGCTCTCGTTGCCTACGTGGATCACCAACGTGAGGTCGTTCGCCGCCGTACCGAATACCGCCTCGACAAGGCTAAGAAGCGGGCCCACATCATCGAGGGTCTGCTTCGGGCACTTGATCTCATCGATGCCATCATTGCCGCCATCCGGGCCAGCGAGGATCGTTCCGAGGCTCGCGACCGGCTGATGGGGGAGGGCTTCGAGTTCTCCGAGATCCAGGCCGACTACATCCTCGACATGCCGCTGCATCGTCTAACCCGACTCGCTCGGGCCAACCTCGAAGCCGAACTGGCAGAGCTGCAGGGCACCATCAGCGAGCTGGAATCGATCCTGGCCGACGACGGCAAGCTTCGTCAGGTCATCAAGGACGAGCTTGGCGAGATCCGCGAGGAGTTCGCCGAGGATCGCCGTACGGCCCTGGTGTCAGATCCGGGTGAACTCGACATCGAGGATCTGATCGACGACGAAGACCTGGTTGTCACACTTTCGAAGAGCGGCTACATCAAGTCGGTTTCGGCCGAAGAGTTTCGTACCCAGGGCCGGGGCGGCCGCGGTGTCACCGCGGCCAAACTGAAGGACGACGAGGAAGACCTCGTCACCCATCTTTTGCACACCACGGCCCACGCCTACCTGTTGTTCTTCTCAAACCGGGGCCAGGTGTATCGCATCAAGGCCCACGAGATCCCGATCTCCAGTCGTACCTCGCGGGGCATGGCGTTGGTCAATCTCCTGCAGCTGCAGAGCGAGGAACGCATCGAGGCCATCGTCGACACTCGCGACTATGAGACCAATCGGTTCCTGTTCTTTGCAACGTTGCATGGTCGGGTCAAGAAGACGCTGTTTACCGCGTACGACTCTTCGCTCCGCAATGGTCTGATCGCGATCAAGCTCAACGATGGCGACGAACTGGTGTCGGTGGTGCCCACCAATGGTGAAGACGACATCTTCATGGCGTCTCGTCAGGGTCAGGCTCTGCGATTCGCCGAGGCCGATGTTCGCCCGATGGGTCGAACGGCGGCCGGCGTTCGTGGCATGAAGTTCCGTGACGGCGATGAGCTGGTTTCGTGCGATGTGTTCCATCCCGAGACCGAGTTGCTTGTGATCACTAGCGAAGGTTTTGGCAAGCGAACCGATCCTGAGCTGTTCACTCGCAAGGGCCGAGCCGGGCTCGGCGTGCGTTGCGTGAAGGTCAACGAGCAAAAAGGCAAGGTCGTCGAGGCGATGTTCGTTGCCGGCGACGACGAAATCATGCTTATCTCGGCTGGCGGTGTCATCATCCGAACCGCGGTAGCCGACATTTCCCAACAGGGTCGCGACGCCACCGGCGTACGGGTCATGAACCTCGATTCCGACGATCAGGTTTCGGCGGTCGCCCGTCTCTTCCTCGTTGAGGAAGGCATGGACGATGAAGAGGTCGACGGTCTTGGCGATGTCGATCCTGACTCCGATGCCGCAGTGGCCGATGATGCGGCAGCTGCTGTCGACAATGGTTCCGCCTCCGATGGTCACGTCGACGATGATTCCGGTGCTGATGACGCTTCCGGCGATGGTTCTGATGGCGCGGCGGAGGCCGACGAGTAGCAGCCACCGGACCGTCGGTTCAGCGTCGAGCTGAGCCGACGTCTTCGAAGCCGGGCGCTTTCCCCCAAAACTGAGTTCTTTTGTTTGGGGAGCGTCATGACTGGATCGAGCAAGGTAGGGGAGCGGGGTTCGGTCGTACCCCTGATGGCGGTGGCGGTTGCCGTTGCGGTGTTGTCGGTGGTGTTCGTTTCTCGCCTGGCACAACGGGCCGGCGATCGGGCTCGGGCTCAAACTGCGGCCGATGTTGCGGCTTTGGCCGGCGTCTACGAGGGGCAGTCAGGAGCCAACGAGTTGGCCGACCTAAACGGGGCCGATCTCGTGGCCTATGATGATCGAGGCCCCGTCGTGCGGGTGGTGGTGAGCGTGGGGGGAGCCCGAGCCGAGGCCTGGGCCGCCCTGGAGTGGGCTTTCATACCTAGCGATTCCGCCCGGATAGGTGTTGAAAGACCCTGATGGTTGGCCTTAATCCGTCTTTGTGAAAAGGAAGTGACGTAGTGACCTTGAGTCGAGAGCCGATAGGCCTACACTTCAAACAGCTATGAGTTCAGAGGACGGCTCACGAGCAGGGGCTCCCGATGTGGAGAAAACCCTGGTAGCGGCTCTTGGTTTCGAACCAACGGCCGGTCTGTCCGACGACGCAGCAGGTCTCCTTGTCGACGACGGCAGCGGTGACGCTCTCGATTGGTCCGCTAGCGACCCAACTTCCGACTTCGGTGATTCAGGTATTGACGTTCAGGAGACCGATTTGGCGGCCGATGAGGATAACGAGGCTGCTGCCGCTTCCAAATCCCCCGCCAAGGCTTCTGATTCGACGATGACTCCTCCCAAAGGAAAAGGAAAAGGTCCTCGTACCTACAAGAACTCGCCCAAGAAGGGTGCTGGCCTCTCTAGCGGCAACGGCAAGAGTGATCCCTCAAAGGCCGACGATTCCTCATCAGCCAAGAAGAAGACCGATGGCGCCAAGTCGGCCAAGTCCGCTGCTGCCAAGTCCACTGCGGCCAAGCAAGGGGCCGACAAGCCAGGGGCCGACAAATCGGACGATACAAAATCCGGCAACGGCAAGGTCGATGGGGCGCCGAAGATGGTCCGAGTCTCTGAGGCCGGCTCCGATGCTGCAGTCGATGTCAACCTGGATTCCGACGTCGATCCGGCTGATCTGATCGATGCTGATTCCTCGGGCGTCAAGCCGGTGGATGATCCGACCGAGTCAGGCGTTGAAGACAAACTGAAGCTGTGGGCTGCGAAGACCGATTCCAAGTCGAAGGGTCCCGCGGCGAAGGCCAAGTCGGGGACCGCCGAGGATGAGACCGGTCCATTGCCAGCTAGTGGCCTTGATGCCACGGGCCCCCTTCCGGCAGCCATCGTTACCGACGACCCACCTCCCCCCGTTGTCGACGACGCAATCAAGCTCGATGCCGATCAAGCTGGTGTCGCCGACGCCACGTCGGTGCCGGCCGCGGAGACCCTCATCGTCGAAACGCCTCCGACCAGGTCGGTCGCCCCTGTCGAGGAAGTTGCCCCGGCAGCTCCGGTTGTTGATCCGCCGCCACCTGCGGTCGGGGATCCCGTTCCCGAAGCCGGGGTCGGAAGCAATGGTCACCTCGCCAATACAGGTACGGTCGGCCGCGTAGCCACCGGACCAGGTATCAAGGGCGACCTTGCGGCTCGTGTGCCGCAGCTACTCGATCAAGGTTTTTTGAAGCGGACACGCCGGGTTCGTGCCCGGAAGGTTCGCCGGGTAATCCGCCACATCGATCCCTGGTCGATCCTGACCTTCTCCGTGCTGTTTTTCTTGTGCCTTTTTTCGGCGCTGCTGCTGGCAAGCGTGTTGGTGTGGAATGCGGCGGTTGCCGCTGGAACGATCGAGAACATCGAGAGCTTCATCCGTGAAATCGGCGACTATCAGACCTACGAGATCAAGGGCGACGTGGTTTTCCGAGCGGCCATGGTGATCGCTGGCATCCTGACGCTGGCCGCGTCGGTGATGGTCGTGCTGCTGGTGGTCGTGTTCAACCTGATCTCCGACCTGGTTGGCGGTATTCGCGTGACCGTGATCGAAGAAGAAACCGTCCGGGTTCGCAGACGCCAAAAGCAGTAGCCACCGGCCCAGCAAAGCTGTACCGTTGAGCGTCGCTCGGGGCTATAGCTCAGTTGGTTAGAGCGCACCCCTGATAAGGGTGAGGTCCCAAGTTCAACTCTTGGTAGCCCCACATCATGAAGCCCCTGATCACAGCATCGGGGGCTTCTTCGATTCTCCGGCCACGGTGATCAAAACCGGTCGATAGCAGCAACCGTGACAGCAACGTCATGACCTGCTGTCGTCGCTGGGTCCGAGGTCTGCGACGTCGTTCAGAAGGTGACGGTAGACGTCCCAAACCATGCGCTCGGACGTCCCGGCCCAGTCAGCAACCAGGTGCACCGGGATCTCCTTCTCGATCTGAAACGTGATCGCTGTGTGCCGCAGGTCGTACCCCGACACGGTCGGGTCAAGGCCAGCCTTCTTGCTTGCGAGTGCGAGCGACCGATGCACATTTCGTTGGTTGATAGGCGTGCCCCTCGCCGTCGTCACCACCAAGCCGGGAGCGTTGCCGTCCCAGTAGACACCGGCCGTCGACTCGTGTTCCGCCTGCTGCGCTTGCCAATCCCATAGCCGTCCAACGGTCACGGCATCGATCTTGATCGTCCGAAGCGACCGCTTCGTCTTCACCTTCACCAGTTCATTGGCCCGATTGATCTGCGCATCAACCCGCACCGTCCCTTGTACCAGGTCGACCCTCGACCAACGCATGGCCCGAACCTCAGCAGGACGGAGGCCGTGACGACTCGATAGGTCGACCAACACCTGTGTCACTCCCGAACACACATCAAGTAGTCGGGCAAGCTCATCCCGAGACAAAGCCCGACGAGGTCGCCGAGGCACAAGAAGCGGCGAAACCTCAGGAAGAACAGAGAGTTCGGCCACATTTCTGGCGACAAGACCACGGCGGCGATCATTGTCGAGCACCTTAATCAGCCGGCCCCGCAACCTCTTGAGTTGGTCCCGACCCAACTGACCCCCGAAGCGCCCAGCTGCAGCCGACATTAGAAACTGATCGCACTCCTGAACCGTCAACGCCGACACCTTCCGAGTGCCAATGCCACGATCGATAAGGCCGGTTGCCCACATGTCGTTCTGACGAGCGCCAAGTTCGAGACCTTGACCCGCCCGGACCTGCAGAAAATCGTCAACCGCTCTCGACAAGAGTCGGTTGGCATCCGGTAAGTGCCCGACGGCTTCGACCTCTCGATGCATGCAGCGGAGTCGTTCCGTTGCTGCCGCTCGTGTCTTCGCACGCCGATACCGCCGCTTCTTCTCTCCAGTGATCGGATCGAACACGGTGACCGTTGCGACCCAGGCTCCGGTCTTTACTCGATACACGGAGCCTTCGCCGTTCGCTCGTTTCGTCACGCCGCATCCTCCCGTTGTCGAGCGATGAACTCATCAAGGTCGAGCCGGGAGACCAACCGGCGACTGCCGATCTTCAGACTCCCCAAGTCCCCATTGCTGATCAGCTGAAAGGCCATCGTCCGGCCAATACTCAACTGTTCCGCCGCCTCAGCGACGCTGTACACCATCTTCGAACTGCTCATCTCGTTCACCATTGGTCTGATCGGTAGCTGTTTGGCCGGGTGCTGTCCCAGACGGTTTGGGCGGCTTCGTGTTCTGTAGCGTGGTTGCCGCTGAGGGGTACTGCGACGGTGCCTCCTCCGAGTACGCCGGTGACGGCGTCGTCTTCGTACCATTGGGATGCCTGCCAGTAGTGGTTCGGCGTGCTTTCTCCTGCGTCCCACTGCTGGACTGCCCCGAGGTCTTCTTTCGTGGTGGCGTCGACTACGAACCGGCCGTTGCCCCACCACGAGTCCTTGGTTTCCCACGATGACGTTGTATCGAATCCTGGGTATTCGCTCATTTGTTTGTTTCCTTGGTTGCTGTCAGGGGAGTGGTCTGCGTTGTCCTGGTGGCCATTTGTTCTCCTCTTCTGGTGGTGGTTGGTCGATGGCTCGTGCGATCGCGGTTGCGAGTGCTGGGCCGTCGTTGGTTAGGAACGTGAACCCGGTATCAAGGCCGGTCAGGGAGCACAGGCGCCAGCGGCGGTTGACGGGTCGTGATCGTTGGCCGTTGAAGCCTTTGGTTCGCATGGTTCGTTTCTGGGATGCGATGTAGTTGCGTAGGAACCGTTGCACCTCGATCATTTGCGGGCGATCTAGGCGGACTTCGGCCCGTGCGAACGTGACTCCCCGGTAGCCCCAGTGGCGTCCGGCTGACCCGTTTTCGTTGCACCAGCCTTCGGGTGGGTGGTGTTGGTATTCCTTGCCGTCTTTGCCGGTGGTGTAGGCCGAGAAGTAGGCGGCCAGGCGGTTGGGGTCGGATGCGTCCATGCCTTTCGACCAGTCGACCCGGGTCCCAGCATCCAGGTGTTTCTGGTTGCCGGTGCCAACGATTTCGTACCAGTTTCGGGACAGCCACGTTTCGAGGCGTTCGCCGTTGATGCGGGCGGGCCAGACACCGGCGAGGTGGAAGTGGGGGGCGCCTCGGTCTTGGAACTCCCGAACCCAGAAGAAACACGGCGCATACCCGAGCGCCCGCTCTAGGCGTGCTTCTAGGGCGTGCCGGTGTTTGGTGATCGTGTCGGGATCGGGCGCCGAAAGTTCCCAGTCACCGTCGTAGGTGAGCGTCAACATCGCTATCCGGGTGCCGGGCACTTGCAGCGGCGTCCACCAGTCGGCTTCCGCAACTCTTTGGCGCATTCGTTGCCGTGCCTTACGCGAAAACTCGGTCACCACGTTCCACGGCCGGGACTCCAACTCGGCCAGTTCTTCGTCGGAGAGTTCGATCAGCGGCGTGTCGATCTTGTCGAGCATGATCTGCATTTGCAGCGCCGCCTCGATCTCCTCAGCCGTGCGTTCCGCTTGGCCGATTTGGCCGCATTCGATCGCGACCTTGCCTCCTGCGATGACGAGTCGGCGGACGATGCGGCGTTCCGTGAGCGCTCTGCCGCCGTGCAGTTCGATGGTCGATACGAGCTGGACCAGTTCGCCGGTTTCGGTGTCTACGCCACGGCCTGATCCGTCGTTGAGTGGGAGCCAGTGGTCGTGGCCGATGCTGCGTTCGACTTCTGGCAGCGTGTCGATCCTCGGGAACCAGGAGGCTGCGAGTTGGCAGGCCTCGCCTGGTCGGAAGCCGATGACGTCGCCGTGAAGTTCTGGCCAATTCGGTACCGACGCCGGAAGTGAGGGCCTGGCGGGGTGGTGCGTAACGTTGTGGCCTAAGAACAAGCCCGTGTCCCGGCTCGG